>CM054129.1:108546339-108946339 GCA_028751855.1 Ambrosia trifida | reverse complement strand
AACCGGAAACCTGGAGGGGATTACTTCTTTAATATTATTGTTTATAACTTATAAAATTCGTTTTCTTAAAACTCAAAACAACCTACAACTCAGTTAGATTTAATTTTTTAGTTTAAATAATCGAACAAAAGGTGCAATACTAACCACATGCTCCTCGTGGATTCGATACCTGACTTACCCTAGCTGCCTAGGTTATTTAGGTTTTTTGCATGACCCTAACGACAGGTCATCAAATTTTGGCGCCGTTGCCGGGGAGTCATGCGCAAAGTGTTTTTTTCCTTAGTTAATCATCATATATATATATATATATATATATATATATATATATAAAAACCCTCAAAAATCCAAAAATATTTAGTTTCTGTTTGTTTTGTTTATTGTTCAGTATTACGCTCGGTTTTCTTGTTTGTTTTGTGCAGGTAACTCTTCAGTTGCATGCATCATACAAGACATTCAGGGAAGTCATCTCCACTAGTGTTCGATCCAGAGATTGAGAAAACAGCTTGGCAGAACCGAGTATTTCATCGAGAGAAGACGGTTTTACAATCTCCAATTTCACATTTCAAATCAATGGAGAACCTGAACCTTACCACTGAACCAATGCCCCAACCTCAATTTTCACCCACTCAAAACCATCCATCACCCAATACATTCGCCACTTCTGAACCTCCACCACAATCCAGTACTCAATCACCACAAATTCCACAATTCCCAAACTTTGATAATATTCCACCATCACTTTCACAAACATCATCTTTACCACAACCAACCACAACTCACACTTCTCCAATAACCTCTCTCCCAAATTTTGAGAGATTCAATCCACAACAAGGCCAATATTCGGCACAAGACCCACCCTTCACTCAAAAACCTGTGACCAGTCATTCTTCTCCTTATGTGAGAGTGATTCCCGATGATAACACCATAAACCCAACTGGTACACAATTCCTACATACTTCTACAATTCAATATCCATCATTCAGTTTCAATCAAAACCCTTATCAAGGCAACTATGAGTATGATGATGGGGATTTGGATGGGGATGAAGGAGATCATGGGACATATCAGTTGGTAAGGCCACAGAATTTCAATCATCAAGGGTATCAAGCATTTCCAGAAGCTCCAGTTCATCCTGCACCTAGACAGCAACCAGCGGTGAATCGACCTTTGAGATCTAACCCAAGGAATGCAATACCTCCAACTAATAATCAAGCAGGCATTCCCATGAGGTTCGAGAGAGGCCCGGTGAGAGGTATTGAAAGCCACTTCAGACCTGCTATTGTCATAACCCATCAGCAGTGGTCATTCCACAACTGCATGGTAGGTCATTTGAAGTGAGGTCACAGGCAATTCAGAGTTTGCCTAAATATCATGGGTTAGTGACTGAAGAGCCGTACATGCATCTTGGGGCCTATGATGCAAGATGCAACACCATCGAGGGACAAGGGTTTTCACAAGATGAAGTGAAGTTGGTCCTCTTTCAATTCACTCTCGAGGACAAAGCACAACAATGGTTCCAATCCCTACCTTCAGCCTCTATCCGTACCTGGTTGGAAATGCAGCAACAATTTCTTGAGGAGTTCTATACAAGTCAGCGAACAAATGATGCTAGGAAGAACATCAGGAACTTTTCTCAACAACCAGGCGAGCTCTTTCATGAAGCACTCACTCGCTTCAAGATGATGATCAACAACTGCCCACATCATGACATCCAGTTGTGGGAGTTGATCAACTCTTTTTATGAGGGACTACACTATGAGGATTAAGGTGCGTTAGATTCTATTTCGAATGGTACTTTTGGCACTAACGATGAACAGGTTGATTGGGAGTACCTTGAGAGGAGAGTTGAAACAACAAAGAGGAAGGCACAATCTTCAAGACGTTCAAGACAAGCAACTGTGAAGGCTGCAAGTAGTGGTAATGTTGTTGATGTGGAGAGAATAGCTAGAATAGAGTCTCAACTAGCTAATTTAGGTATTGGTGGACAACCCTTATGTGGGCATTGTGGGGATGTAGGACACATAGCAGATAGTTGCCCTAGTGTAGTTGGTGGGATGGAAGTGGTGAACCAGGTACAAGGGGGAAATAGAAATTGGTCAAACATGAACTCGAATACTTATCACCCAGGTCTTAGGAATCACCCAAACTTTAGCTATGGGAGTAGTAGTGGCGGATACCAAAAGGGTGGTCAGTCATTTGGGTTATCAGGTGGAGGGTTGAATGAGGTGATGAACATGTTGAAGGCTATTCAGCAGGATATTCAGGGCATCAAGCAAAAGGGTGAGGTACGTGATAAAACTGTTCAGGCTTTAACTACGCAGGTTGGGCAATTAGCTGGAGATGTGGCAGAGCTGAAGAAGGAGAACGGGAAGCTACCGAGCGATACTCAGGTCAATCCGGCACATCAATCATCATCAAACACGCGGAATGTGCTGATCAATGCGGTAAGTCTTCTGTCTAGTTCTAGAGAATGTGAAGGTGAACAGGATCTAATTTCACAAACGACTCATAAAAAGTTAAAAAAATTATTTTGTGAAAAGTTTTTCAGTGAAAATTCCACTATGGCTGAGGATAAGTGTGGGGAAGTTAAACCTGCCCCATTCCCTCTAGCTGAAGTGGAACAAAATAAAACATCAGTTTTGAAGGAGAACCCACCAAAGGATAAAAAGTGGGAAAAACTTAAAAAAGTGAAAACAAATCAACTATTACTTGATGTTTTAGAAAAGGATCCTGCTCATGCTGAGAGTTTGAAGGAGTTAAGTACCCAAAATCGGTAGAATAAGCTGCCAATACAGTTTGAATTACCGGCGCATGTTCGAGCCGCTTTATTGGGTACGTGTCCACTTAAACTCCAAGACCCAGGAACACCTTTAATTCCAATACAGGTTGGAGAACTTAAAGTTGACAAGGCGTTGTTGGATCTTGGAGCGTGTGTTATCATTCTCCCAGGGTGTATCTATGACCAATATGATTTTGGCCCGCTGAAAAAGGTTGACATCACTATGGTGTTGGCAAATCAAAAACCGATACATCCTACATTGGGGACAATGTATCCCAAGTGTGGGGATGGGGGACCCAAGGGAAGTAAGGTGGAGTTACTTACCGTTGCAAGAAAAATTGAGAATTTTGAAAATTTAAAAAAAAAAAGTTTAATGAAAAATCTTGCAAAATTTGTCCCTTTTCTGCTTAATCAGACATAAAAGCCAAATTTTCAATCACCAAAGAGTCTTTTGCCAAATATGAAAAACAAGATCCCTAATCATGGTTGTCCCTTTAAGTTTCATGAGAGTGTTTCTGGTGAGCGTTTTTAGAGAAAATGAAAAGAGATGCCTAACTAGGGGTAACATGCTTATAGGATTTGCATATGCTACATGTCGGCAACCTATTTCCCTACATTGTGAGATCTTGAGCCTACTAGATGTTTAATTGATATAAATGTTTCGTTTCATGAGAGTAGGCCAAATGCTTCTTAGTGGCAGAATTTGTGTAATTCGATACATGCTAAAGCTTTAGGCGATACGTGCACATAGATGAGAAAGGCAACGTAGGAAACCACTTGTTTGTTGATACCCATGTGTTGTTTGTGTTGACCCGTTTGTCAAAAAAAAAATTCACCATTAGTAAACCATGTTGAGCTTAGACCTTTCATTTGTTAAACCTACATTGTTACCCAAATCGACCCGGTTACCTTGTTGAATAAAAATATTGACATCCAATGTGTTCGTGTTGTTTATCGTTTGAGTTATTCAATATTCATCAAAATATATATATATATAAAAGAGAAAAAAATCAGAAAAGAAAAAAAAAAGAAAAATGCAAAAATAGAAGTGATTGTTATGGGTCAATTATGCCCAAGTTTGTGTGTTAGTATGTGAATAAGGATGTTCAATCAGTTGTGTTAAACCTTTTGTTTTCGAGCCATTTGTTAACCAAATTATCCTACCTTTACCTTAAGCCCAAAACCCGTAAGTCCTTTTGATGTGTGCACAGTTTATAGCTTTTGTGTGATTGTTATACAAACCTATGATAACAAGGTTACATTCTTGGTATTTTGAGTGATATATATACTAGCACATTACACGCTAGTCCAGATATGAAACCGAGAGGAGCGAACATTGTGAGGGGTGTGTAGCATTTGTGTATGAACATAAGCATGTTAGTTTTGGATAGGCAAGTCTTATTTTCAAATTGCACAACACTTGCTCGCCAGATTGTCAATCTCGATTGTGTAAGTCTATGGGACGGGTATGATTGGGAACCTTGGAAAATCGATAGGTAAAGGAATTGGAGGTGATTTGTTAAATAGGTGAGTCGTGTTTTGAGATGGTTTGATTGGGGACAATCAAAGGTAAGTGTGGGAATGTGATGGACGGCGTCAATCATGGTGTTTAAGATGCTTAATTGTGTGCTTTTAATGTCGGTTGAGTGATTATATGCCTTGAATAAGATAACTACGCTACATTGTATGATTGCAGATGAAGCGGCTAAAATGGATGGACTTAAGATGGAATTGTGTAACGCGTGTGAGTCGAAGGAAAATGATCAAGTCACGTACACTTGAAAGTGAGTATGGAAAGTGATAGGTGTTCATGGACGTTTGGGCGTTGAAGAGGAACTTTGTTCGAGACAAGAACACCTGAGTCAGAGGCTACTACTACTACTAATAAAAATAATAATACTTAAATGAATGTTAGCTCTCGTGAATGAAGGAAAAAAGAACAAATAAAATATAACAAAAGTCAAAGACTAGAGACAAAGCAGCAACAAAGAATTAAATAAAGAAGATCAGTTCCTACTGGCCGTAGGGTCTTGTACTCCAAGCTTAGGGTAAGGCGGTTCACGAGAAATATGGAATGTTGTTCTTTTCCAAGGTATTTAATCCTAATCTTCCACCCTAAATGAGGAGTCGTCATTCTTTAAAACCACAGACATCATTCAGACGATTGGGAAGTATAAGCAACATACAACAACAATTGAATCAATAGTTCATTAGAATCAGGATGGTGTCAAGTGTTAATCATCCCATGAGCGCGTTCCTTACCACCATGAGCGGCTAATCACCCGTGATCCTCTCCGGGTGAATGGTTAGTTACTAGAAGAAGGTTTTATGTTTGTCAAACAATTGAATTGAGATTTGAATGTTTAAACTTTCAGTTTCGGTTGTGGTTTATTTTTAATATTGATGTTGAACGTTTATTGAATGATATGCTTGTTTTGGATTTCATCAACCAACACGGTTTCTTATCGATGGTCATTGAATACTTACAAGTTGTGTCTTTCAATCTTGCGAGTCATTAAGATATTGTTAGGTGATAATCAACCGAGTCAACAGTCGCGGTCTAGTTATCGGCTGTCACAAAGTCATTAATCAACCTTCTTTATCAATCATATTAATCCACATATCATGCCTATGTGATATCAATTGGCTAACTATATTAACCTTGTCTAAAGTAATTAACCAGGATCCTGGAGAGGTCACCATTTCTCTACTCATTTACAACTCGTTTTGTTTTAAGTGTTTTTATTAATTGCAATTTAATTAACAATCAACCAATCGAATTTATATTTCCGTCTAGTTTAATTCAGTTGTTAAAAAAAATAACACTTTCCACAATACTCCTCGTGGTTCGACACCCGACTTACCCTAACTAGTAAGGTAGTTGGTCTTTTCTTAAACTCTTATTTTTGACCTGTCCTTCGACACCGATCAACCGCTAAAATAGTTATTTTGTTAAATTTATTTATATAAACCGACTTAAAACGAGTATTGAATTACGTGGTTATTATATATATATATATATATATATATATATATATATATTGTCGCGTTTAGAAATTTACCAGGATAAGCGTCGGTTTACTAGTATGTTATTACTTATAACGCGTTATTTGACGAATTTAGATAAGTATATTTATAAATGCAATAAGAATGTATTTCTTGTTAATGAGATAAAAATGTTAACGAATCGTTTTATGAATAAAACATTATTATTATATTATTCGGGAAAACGGGGCGTTACAGTCTCCCCTACTTTAGGAAATTTCGTCTCGAAATTTATCCGAAAAGACTGCTAAGTACAATTGCAACTCATTGATTAATGGATTGTAAGAGTTATAGTCTATGTTGTTGAGTTTAGATGAGAAACAAGCTTTTGTGTAATATAGAGAATGTTTAAAAGTGCTTTAATTATTATTCTAATGGTTATGCTTAGACTTAGGGCAAAGCTTATTGTGATTTGGTCAGGTTGACTAGAGTTGGTCCTTGGTCTGACCCTTAGTCACAACTTCGATACACCATTAGTGTTTATATATAGGGTGTACCGCAGCTAACCCGCTACACCTTTGGTATTTCGAATTCGTACTGAGCATCTACCAACAATCCTAAATAGAATTTCATCTTACCTTAACGTACTTATAAATTCATGATTACGTTCCGGACCGCAATCGCCAATTTACCTTACATTAGGGTGTTATGTCTTTCTATGACACTAACTTGTAATAAAATGATGGATATGACGTAAATGTGTCCTAACTCTAAGAGCTAGTCATTATATTTGTGAAACAAACATGATGCCATGTGACAACTTAATAGCTCATTGATGATGTATGCAGGTAGGAGGCAAGTATAGATGAATCATAACATGTATGTCAACATAAGCACGTATGAATTTGAGTATGGGCTACAACCAAAACTGGTTGTCTGGTAGGCTACATCCCAATGAGATGTATTCCTATAATTGTTGTAAGTGTAAATCATGAAGTAATGTTTATGCATTTATTAAAAATAGAAAGAGATCGTTTACTTTTCCAAGTTTAAAGGAGATTCAACATGAGTGCTAGGATGCTTTGAGTTTTAGGTGTAAGCGAGTTCAAATTTGTGGATAGAATGTTTTTATGACGATTCATATGCGTTAAGTGAAAAATTAAGCTTATAGAATATTACAAGTATTATAGAATATTCAATTTCATTATCATTGGAAAATCTAGTCTTACGCATAATTAAGTCTTAGGTTTCATGGGTAACAAGTTTCATGTATGATCAAGTTGCAAGTAGCATAGAATAACATCAAATTTCAAGTATCAGGTTTCATAGTTTATGAAAAGCTGTATATGTATCAAAACATATCAAGTAATGTATTATAAGTATAATTGTATCTTAGAAGGTGTAACTAGTATGCATTCAACTGCTAAGTAGCGATAACGGTCTCTCCTAGGCGTTGAGTGGAGGTATGTAATAAGGTGAAAGTGTATTCGTAAGAGTATCAAGATGCGAATGTGAATGTACAGGTAGACGTGGTTGTGATTGTATCATACAAAGATCTAAGCAGTTAATGCGGTAAAATATCGGATATCGGTGAAGGACCGATATTTAAGATATAGGTTATCGCGGTGAGATATCGGTGGGATATCGGCAATTTTTATATCATGCAAAATCCATACATGTAGCAATTTAATACTAACAATTCAATATACTTTCCTACCATTAACAAATTAACCTTTTACAACTTGCAAAACACTAACAATTGTAGCAAGTAGGAACTTGTTAAGACTTAAAACACTAATAACAAATATAAGAAGTAAGAAAAATGGAAGAACGAAGAAGAAAAACACCAATATCGGGAATATCGGTGATATATCTGTTAAATATCGGTAAAATATCGGTCAAATATCGGCCAATATCGCCGATAATATCGGTACAAAATATCGGTCAAAATATCAGTACCAATATATCGGTTGATGACCGATAACCGAGATATCGGTGATATATCACCGATATATCGGCCGAGTTAACTACTTAGACAAAGATAAAGGTTTATGGACAATCAGGATGGAAAGTAATGTTTGAGTTTATTAAAAAAAATGAAATAGTCATTCCCTTGGCAAGAGAAATTAATGAGTAATTATGCTTCGTAGGAGATAGAGATGTAGAATGTGTTGGAGAATATTAACAATAAGTAAGTCAATGATTATAGAAATGGAGGACATATATCGTAAGTGGATGATGGATGGTAAGAAATTTTTTTATATTTGAAAAATGAAGTTTTTGATAAACAATCAACCTTCGTTGAGAATGATGTATATGGAATACAGTTGAATTTAACCCTTGGTTATGGAAAATGAAAATGTTGTTGGTAAATAGTTTAGCTCGTTAAACTTGCAAATTTGTAGATGTGTGGGTATAGGCTAGTTGACATGAAATCTAGTTTATGAAAATGATTGGTTTTACAAAAAAAAAGAATTAATAATTTATAAACGTTTGCTTGCGAAAGAGCTTATGATTCTTATTATAACCCATATATAAGTAGGTCAAGTTTCATATGTTCTCGAAAGTTTTCAATTGTAAACCGGGTGTGAACTAGTTAAATAAAAGGACTTCATGTTTCATGAAAGAAAAATTCATATTCACAATTTTTTTTTTGGCATTACTAAATCACGCATAGCGAAAATAATTGTGTACCTGTTTTGAATCAGTTTGTTTTTGGAAAATACAAGGAAGATTTGGAACGGTAACAAGAAAATACAAAAGATAATGAAATCGCAAGGTATATGTAATTGTTTGTTAAAACTTTTGAGTGTACTGTGAGAAGAATCATTTGATTTGGATAGAATATGTCATAAGTAGGATAATGTAAAATAATAATTGGTATCATGCGTTTCTGTAATTTAGACGTTAACGAATGTTAGAAGGTATAAAATAATAATTGAAGTATTAATTTGTTTTAAAATTGATTTGGTATAACGTAACATAAATAAGAACAAAATGTGATGATAATATGAATAAAAATACATGATGTTAAGGTTTTAATGCATGATGTTGAACATTTATAATAATTTATAATACTCGAAAATATTTATTCGATGTTTTATTTGAACACAATGTCATAAACGTGAAAATTTCGATTTGTTTAGAATATAACTTTTTTTATATATAATCGACTGCCAATCGATGTATAAGGTTGGAGAAAACTTTGTAAAGTTGCATAATCGAAAATACTTGAGAATAAAACGCTTTAATATGAAACCGGATTTATTATAAAATATTTGAGGATATAAACAAGAATTTAATATTTCAGAAATGATAATGTTTACCGATACTTTTGAGAAATTCAAAACTAGGATTATGCAGAAGTGAGAGAGGTTTAAGCAACGCATCTAATAAAATGGACTTGAAGTTGGTTGTTGAATGTAAAAGAGATTTACAAGGTTTGGATTGCTCCGGAACGGAACTACGACTAACCAAAGTGGTGGAAAATTCTTTTGAGCTCGGGAATCATGCTTTGGCT
Organism: Ambrosia trifida; assembly: GCA_028751855.1. NCBI lineage: Eukaryota > Viridiplantae > Streptophyta > Magnoliopsida > Asterales > Asteraceae > Ambrosia > Ambrosia trifida. Next base: position 108,937,055 of record CM054129.1, on the reverse strand, counting down.
TAATAGGTGGAATACTCTCGCCGAGATTTTGGTTAACGGTATTCACCCTTTTAGTTACTACATGTCCCTTATGAATCGAATGTTTGAGACTTTGGAAAGATTGAAAATTCGAGTAATGGAACTAATCACCAAGGTAAAGGAATCACTCCTAGCTTGGTGATAAAGTTGCTATGAAAATGTATAGGAATGAAGCTCTACCAAGATAAAGGAATTCACTCTTAACTTGGTAGTGGAGCTTCTATAAGATCAGGGACTATGAGACTAGTCATCAAGATGTGGATATCACTCCCAACTTGATGGTTTCGTTTTCAAAATGTTGATTGGTGCTTATCCATAGAGTAAAGGAAGTTAATCCCAACTCTTTGGTGAGGTTCCATTAGAGTGAGATGAGTGAAATTGCCATCAAGGTTTGGAAATCACTCCTATCTCGACGGTGAAATTTCAAAAGTTTAAAAGGAATGAAACGGATTGAAAGTTGTCACCAAAGTAAGGGTTTCACGCTTATTTTAGTGAGTTTCTTTCGTTTATGAAATACGAGTGTCTTTGTATTGGAGTATACTTTGCCTTAGGAAAGGCATGCATCTTTAAGGTTTAAGAAATTGATAAGGAGCAAGTAGGAATATAAAGTATTTCAAGTATGTAAAAGGAGTAGTCAAATAAAGGTTACTAACTATAGACTAGGTCAATTATGGCAATTTTTCCTAATTCCCTATAGTTATGGCTCTGATACCAATCTCTAACACCGCAACCGATGACGGAAACATCGAGGTGAGACTTGTGATAGATTGTTCAAAGACTTCATAACACTAAATTGTGACAATAGATTAAAATAGATTTCATTCTTATCTAAGATTCAACAAGTATACAATTTGTTCATGAGAAATACATCAACGTATACAATAAGTAAAATAAAGTTTGTTTTGTTTGTATCTAAGGCCAAATCCTAAGCGATGTTTCTTGTGTCATCTCATCAAGCTTTTTCCTGAAACATGTATAAAATATCCGTCAACACATAAAGTATTGGTGAGCATACTAGTTTTTGGTTTACATACATAGTATTAAAATGTTTTACTCAAATCATCATGCTATAGCTTTGCACACATAGAATCAAACAAAAGGCATAAATCATTCCCAAGTGTCCACTGCGTATACCTAACACTATCGTGTTAGGCTGTTAAAACTTAACAATGACCCATAAAGGGGGCGGGGTGCTACTCCTATAGCGCTATACATGTTAAGGTGGGCTAAGATAGTTAATGAATTATGCATAAGGCTTTTGTATCTTAGAATTTGATTATTAGCATGGAAATAGGAAATAAGCATGTTTGATAGATTGAGCATGTGTATATGAAAGCATTTAGTGTATTTGCATATGATACATGTTGAGTCCCAAAAGTGATAAAGAGTAAAAAGGAGACAAGTATGAACTCACCTGGAGTGCATTATGAAAGAATAACAAACAATGTCTGAAGATGGATTGATTGAATCTCTTGTGTCCTATTATAAGTAAAGGATGTCTTAAATTCTAATGCAAATGAACTTATTTTGTTTCTTGGTTCTAAAGATAGTTTATTCGACTACCTCGACTCGCATTGTAGACAATACGTGTCTTATTGTGTATGACTTAACGAACCGATAGTACTTGGTTTAGTTTCACTAAGCTTGCGCGTATTTATAGTTATATATAATGTATATTTATACTTTATATAATATTCAGATTCACGGCTTTAAACTAGTTAGAAAGGAATATTCAAGATAGTGAAAATAATATGTGTAACTTGATTCGCGTTTTAGTTTATTTGAAGACCGGACGATATATGTATTATTTTTATATATATAATTATCATGTATTTATGTTCAGATATTTCTATAAAAAAATAATAATAAAATAAGGTTTGGATAGAATTTATATGTAAAATATAGCTTTAATTGTACCAAGTAATAGATTTGACCTCCAATATGTTTCTTATATTTTAAAGAAATTTGGGCAGAGTCTCCTCTAGTTTTTAAGAAACCAGACAACTCAAGTCGTCTTATTTTATCTCAAAACATCAATGTACAAATACACAACACATAGTTTAACTTACCACAGCTATATTAAACAAGTAACTATACATTTCGACAAGTATTTATGTATTCCTGGTCCAACATTTGATAGTCGTCAAAATAGTTTGTACAAGTTTAACTTATTACGTATTAGGCCGAAGGCAAAATGGTAAAGCGACTAGAATTAGACTCGATTAATCGTGTTAATAATATAAAAAAGGTACATAAGTGTTATAAGCATCGACTATTCAAATGTCTCATATGTTATTAGTATATTACTTGTCCATTTTTATAACATGCAGCACAAACTCACCAACTCTTTAAGGTTATGAAATATATGCTTCGCTAAAAAGAGTTTATAGATCCAAATATATATTCGAACAAATATTTCTACATTTTAATGATTTGTCACAAGTAGGTTCGGTTCGTTTAAGCTTCTATAACATATATACATATATGATATAAACGAAGAAAAGAATAAGATAAATAGCGATTAAAGGCACGGCGTGTTATACCTTTCCAAAGTATTTAGCCAAAGCCAAACGATATGTACTCGTCTATGAATCTGACCGTGTTGACCAAGTGTTGAACAAACCGGACCTTGACCAATTCTTAGTAAAGTTGACCAGATTTGACTATTGTTGATCAGAAGTTTGACCTATTGACCAGCTCTTGACCTGAACCGAAGCTTAACCAACTCTGACCGGGTCTGACCGGTTGACTCAAAAGGAAAACAAACCACAACCGAGACTAACCGTAACCATGTCCTGTTGTCGACAACATAACCATGGTCACAACCGGCCATTATAAAAAGACGAGGAGTTTATAAGTAAAAAGAATCCAAAACGAAACATTGAAAGCAAACCTGCAACACGAGTCACGGTGACTCTCCGGCCAACTGTTACGTTGCTCGTTACCAGCCACCATTCGTCGTCTTCTACAACCTAACACCACCATAAGGCCACCGTTGAACACCCATTAAGAACTCACCATCGGCCGAACCAATCTATGACAATCATCCCCGACACCACTTGAGCCACTTCTGTATCTGACCTGTATGTCCACCGAATACCACCACCACTAGCATCAACCTTGCCCACGACCTTTAACCCTCAATCCGCTGTTGTGTTGTTGCTCTGTGACAGAGGCGAGAAGACGAAGGAGATCCAGACGATGTTCGGGGGGCGGTTCTTGTCTTCGCCGCTGCTACTTGAATGGAGAGGGAAAGGGACTGGTAAAGGGTGGTGGGTTGTGGTGGCGACTCGGAAGGTGGTGGTGGTTGGCAGCCGCTAGTTATTAGGAGAGGGAGGAGGAAGGGTTTGAGATGGAAAGGAGAAATGAGGGAGGAGGTGGAAGATGAGAGGTTATATAGCTAGGGTTTTGGAGTAGGTTAAATGGTTGGGTACCGCGTATACGAGCCAGTTGCTGACTCGGCCTTGTTTAAATTACATAACTTGTTTAACCGCTAAAATAGTTATTTTGTTAAAATTATTTATATAAACCGACTTAAAACGAGTATTTGAATTACGTGGTTATTATATATATATATATATATTGTGTCGCGTTTAGAAATTTACGTGGATAAGCGTCGGTTTACTAGTATGTTATTACTTATAACGCGTTATTTGACGAATTTAGATAAGTATATTTATAAATGCAATAAGAATGTATTTCTTGTTAATGAGATAATAATGTTAACGAATTGTTTTATGAATAAAACATTATTATTACATTATTCTGGAAAAACGGGGCGTTACATGACCCTTTCTTCTGGGCTTCTCACCTCATTGAAATCCCCAAGAGCGATCCACCGACCACTATATTCTTCTTTGAGTGTGGTGATTTCCTCCCATAATTGCCTTCTGATGGAGCATAAACATTTAGTACCCACAGCAAGTTTGAATCACCCAATAAATTTCCCCCTACCAGAATATAATTTTAGGCCGACCTAACAGTTTGAACACTGAAAGTGGAGAAATTCCATAGCGAAATTAATCCACCACATCTTCCTGCCGCATTCACCACCACCTTCCCTACTGATGAACTATCCCAAAACTTTTCCACTTGGCTTTCCGATATATCTTCCATCTGAGTTTCTTGTATCGCAATAAAAGACAAATTGAAGGACCTTTTGAGTCTTCGTACCTTGGCCGCCTTATCATGGCCACCTGCCCATTTAATATTAGACGCCATAAAATTCATTTGAAACCTGCCTTCACTTGCTCGACATCGATATCTTATTAAAGAATCTTTTGGAACCCCCCCCCCCCCCCCAATTAGAGCCCCACCACTTCTCCCTCCTAATTTGTTGGTTTCGCCTGCTTCCTTTTCTATCTCGGCCGCTATCTCCTCGTTAGACACAGTGACCTCTTCCACCTCTGATTGAATAACCTGAATAGATTGATCCTCCGCCCCCCACAATCAATTCCCTGCATCTCATTCCCATGCACGTACACCTCCGGTTCATTAGCCTCATCCCCCGGCAGAACATTTACGTCACCGATAACCTTCGCACCCTTTGTAACGAAATCCAGGACCCAACCTTCCGCACCTTCCGTTACCCGGCACACGGTCACTTTTTAGTCACATACAATATCCACCAACTGCTCAAACCTCTTAACCGTTTCCAATATAACTCCAACATATGCATGCGATAAATCCGAATTGCTGATCCCATTACCCAAATCCCTGACAGTTCTACCAAAACGGTCACCGATCTTGACCACATTGTCGTCACACCACAAGTTAATAGGGATGTCTTCAATCATTAACCAGGCCAACCTCTCATATTTGAGTTGTTCACCTTCCCATAGCATAACCAAATGTAGCCACGTCTCCCATAACTGTGGACTCCCTGAAAATCTTCTCGCCTCTTCTGGATTAGTAAACTTTATCAAAACTTTCATACCACCCACAAAGCTCAATTCCATTTTACACCACTTAAGAGATGATAACGCATTGTCCAGATTACACAACCAGTGCAAGTTCGTAGTTTCTCCCACCACCGCCCTGCCAACCCGTACCTCAGCCTGGTCAGACTTCAAAACATCAACCGACACCCTCTCATCCACCCCCCCATAGACTCCTTCCGACCACCCGACATAATATCCGATATGACACTGCCTGCCTAAACCTATTTAGTGGTGGAAAGTCAGCACCAGAAACATTGAAACCATGATTGCTCATCGGTTGCTTCTTCTTCTGTTGAACAAGTCTCGGGTTCCTCTCCACTTTACTGAATCTAGCCACCTTCGCAAACACCCTCTTCCCACCAAATCTGATACAATTGAGGGCTTTTACCATCTTTTACGCATCTTTGATCCCCTTGAATTTGACGCAGGCAAACGGCTTCCCAAACCTGTCCTTCTTTCTGACCACATACGCATCAACTAACTGACCACACTTACTAAACTCATGACTCACCTCCTCTGTAGTAATCCCTTCGTAAAGATTCGAGATAAAAAACATTATTGAGGAAGGAAAGGTGTCCCTAGAACCACTGTTACCAGGCCCCAAGTCTTTCACCGTTGTTTCACCTTCAAGAATGTCGTTTGGAATCTCGCCCTTCTTCGAGCATATCACTCCCTTTCTCTCTCATACTTCACAAACTCTAACTAATTAGGACTTTACCTACTGTTTAAGTTTTAGATTTTATTTTGTTTATTTATTGTTATTTCTATCAATTTGAACAAGTTTTTTTGTCACATTGCGAAATTTCATATGAAAATATACACTGCCAATTGTTGCTTAAGGTATATAAATTAGAGATTGGAATGGTGGAAGGGGTAAAGGAGAGGTCGGATCTAGGTGCATCGTGGGGGCGCACGAGCTACCCCTAAACTTTCTTGATGAAGTGCAAATACTCCATAATGTACGGTAATTTTTTTTCGATACCCTTGAATTTTGCTTTTAGATCCGACACTGCAAGATGCGAATTACAAATCAAGTTGAGCCAATTAAGATTCCGTTTCCATCACATTTCGAAATCAAAATATTGTACCACACTTTTTACTGAAAGTAACATGGTACCTTTGTCGCCACAACACCCATGGACAAGTTTGAATCACCGCATGAAGTGCCTCTTGCGTCCAACATTATTTGGCGAATTCACAAATGAAATCATTAATTTGCCAGTAATCATTTGGTGCATCAATTAGCAATCCCTTTCCATATACGACTGTTCTGACAGGACCAAAGGACTTTCTTTTTGGAAAGACAAATTTCTTTAATCATGTCGTCATGAGAGTTGAACCCAAGATCTCTAAACCTACGTGTTTCTAAAGGCTTTAGCCAATGAGCCACCAACCTTGGTAAAAAAAATTGTAGCACACTTTTGACTGAAAGTAATCTGGTACCTATGTTGCCACAACACCCATGGACAAGTTTGAATCACCGCGTCCAAGTGCCTCTTGCGTCCAACACTATTTTGGCGAATTCACAAATGAAATCATTAATATGGTTCATCAATTAGTGATCCCTTTCCATACATAGTTGTTCTGACAAGACCTAAGGACTTTATTTTGGAAAAAAAAAAAAAGGTTTAATCATATCGCCTGTGAAGACTTGAATCCAACACATTCAAACCTAAGGACTACAATGTAATCTTCCATAGATTCTATAAAAGTGTCTTTAATTCCTATATGTAATACTAGCTTTTATCTCGGAAGCGTCTCGAGTTGAAATATCTAATATGACATAATAAAATATATTATTATTATTATTATTATTATTATTATTATTATTATTATTATTTTAAACAAATTTCTGCCATAAGTTATCATATTCAAATATAAAAAAAACGAATCTCTGCGCCGGGGTATAAATCTAGTGCCATTACAAATAAATTCGGAAGTTTGTAATCGATCATTCTAAAAAGAACTAACATATCTCTGTCATAAATTATCATATTAAAATATAAAAAAAAACGAATTTCTGCCTATGAAGTTATATATATTATTTCTTATTCAAATATAAAAAAACCCTAAGTAGTGATTTATTGACATATCAATTTTACATATGAAATAGACTGATGCGCTTTATAGTTACATGCAGAAAAACTTCGGGTAGCACCTAACCTAAAACAATTAATAATGTATCTCTAATGTTAACGCTAACCTTAAACAATAAATAACTCTAATGTTAACATATATAACCTAAAATAATGTATAACTATAATATTAATACTTAACCTAAAACAATATATAACTCCAATGCTAACACCTGTTGTAATTGCCTATACATGAACAATTTGTGTTTTTTTATGTATGAACAAAACCCTACAAAAAAATAGTCGTTTTTTTTTCACCGTTTTTTGTATAGCACCATGAAACTCGTTGAAAAGATAATAAAATGTTTGTTAATTTGGTGTAATTTTTTTCTTTAAAAAATGTCATATAAAAAAGTTATTAACGTTTGAAAATTATGGGAGGAAACATGAGAGAGAAATCTTATTTTGTTTTTAAATTATTTTTTTTCCTAAAATCACTCATGCCACATCACCTCTTAGTAGATTATTTGTTTTTTTTTTAATTGGTGTGATAGGTGACACATATGATCCTACATGACACCTCTCAAAGGAGAGAATGCCTAACTAAATGACATGTATGATTTCTCCCTTTGCAATATATATATATATATATATATATATACACACACACTGGTAGGACCAAAGGACTACAATGTAATCTTCCATAGATTCTATAAAAGTGTCTTTAATTCCTATATGTAATACTAGCTTTTATCCCGGAAGCGTCCCGGGTTGAAATATCTAATATGACATAATGAAATATATTATTATTATTATTATTATTATTATTATTATTATTTTAAACAAATTTCTGCCATAAGTTATCATATTCAAATATAAAAAAAACGAATCTCTGCGCCGGGGTATAAATCTAGTGCCATTACAAATTAATTCAGAAGTTTGTAATCGATCATTCTAAAAAGAACTAACATATCTCTGTCATAAGTTATCATATTCAAATATAAAAAAAACGAATCTCTGCCTATGAAGTTATATATATCGTTTCTTATTCAAATATAAAAAAACCCTAAGTAGTGATTTATTGACATATCAATTTTACATATTAAATAGACTGATGCGCTTTATAGTTACATGCAGAAAAAGTTCGGGTAGCACCTAACCTAAAACAATTAATAATGTATCTCTAATGTTAACGCTAACCTTAAACAATAAATAACTCTAATGTTAACATATAACCTAAAATAATGTATAACTCTAATATTAATACTTAACCTAAAACAATATATAACTCCAATGCTAACACCTGTTGTAATTGCCTATACATGAACAATTTGTGTTTTTTTATGTATGAACAAAACCCTACAAAAAAATAGTCGTTTTTTTTTCACCGTTTTTTGTATAGCACCATGAAACTCGTTGAAAAGATAATAAAATGCTTGTTAATTTGGTGTAATTTTTTTCTTTAAAAAATGTCATATAAAAAAGTTATTAACTTTTGAAAATTATGGGAGGAAACATGAGAGAGAAATCTTATTTTGTTTTTAAATTATTTTTTTCCTAAAATCACTCATGCCACATCACCTCTTTGTAGCTTATTTGTTTTTTTTTAATTGGTGTGATAGGTGACACATATGATCCTACATGACACCTCTCAAAGGAGAGAATGCCTAACTAAATGACATGTATGATTTCTCCCTTTGCAATATATATATATATATATATATACACACACACACTAGCTGATTATCCCGGGGTTGAAAAATCTAATTTTACGTGATAACCTATTGTAAATGGCTCAAGTTAACTAACCACAAAATCTCTCAATCATTGCATGTTCATAGTAATCTAATCAGTAATAACTCATATTCCCTAATCTAAAACCTAATTAGTAATCATCTAAATAATCACTTATATAAGCTGCAACTATTAAAAAACTCATCACAACTCTCTAATTTCTCACATTCTAATGGCTCTTATAATTCCTAACCTAATCAACTAAACAAACACTTAAGTTGGAAGTTGTAATCATTGCATCTCATTATGTCACGTGTCATAATCAAGAGATGGTTGAGGCCACCATTGAACGCCACGTCAGCAACTATCAATTCTTTCCGGGAGCGTCCCGGGGTTGAAAAATATAACCATTATAATAATACTAATACTAATAGTAATAATTATTACTCTTCTAATTAAATAAATAAAAAAATAATTTTGCTATAAGGTGACACCATGTGTTGCAGTGTTGCGCGATTCTTTCTCCTAACTTCTCTTGATGAAGTATACCTAGTAAAATTCCAATGATAACATGGCGATTGGGCTGATTTTCAACATCGTAGATAATAACCTGGTTTAAAAGAAAAAAACATGATTAATGAATAACATGAACACTTTGTGTTTTTTTTTCCTGTATGAATGAAACCCCACAAAAAATAGTTGATTTTTCTCCGTTTTTTATATAGGACTATGGTACTCGTTGGAAAGATAATAAAACGCTCGTTAATTTGGTGTAATTTTTTTCTTTAAAAAATCCCGTATATAAAAGATATAAACGTTTAAAAATTATGGGAGGAAACATGAGAGACAAAATTTTAAATTTATTTTTAAATTCTTTTTTTCCTAAAATAACTGAATTTAATTTAGGGTTTTATGTTTATCTTTTTTTTTAATTAAAAAATGAAATAGTTCAAAAACACTAAAATCTTTCAATTATGATGGTAAGTGGCACTATCAAGGGGAGGTTGAGGCCTCCATTGCACGCCACGTCAGCATATACGTTTTCTTTTAGGGAAAATGGCCAAAATAGCCCGTTGACCGTGCGATTTGCCTAAATGGCCCTCTCCCCCCTCTTTGGAGAGACCGGTCACGTTTCCCAACCAGTCTGAAGCGTCTCCCGAGAGGCTTCCCATATGAACCAATACAAAACCAACACCTCATCAGACACTCTCTCTCCTCGCTTTCTCTCTCCTCACTCTCTCTCTCCCTTTCTCTCTCCTGAACCCCCTTTCTCTATCCTGAACCGTCTCCTCACTCTCTCTCTCTCTCCCTTTCTCTCTCCTAAACAGTCTTACACTCTCTCCAACCTCCACCGTTGACTCCCTCCTCCGTGACCTCACCGGAAACGTTTTCCGCTTCCGCCACTTTTATGACGTCGTTTCAGGTACACTCTACTCCGATCACCGTTAAAAAACCATATTATAAAATATCATTTATTTATGTAGTAATTAGTAACTTATTTGCGTGATGAATATCAAGATGAAAATGAATAACCTGAACGATGCCGTTTTGGTTAACCCCTCTACTTGTGTCGGTGGTTTAAACCTGGAGATCAAATCAAAAGCAATAATAAATGTAGTAATGTAACCTTTTTGTGTCGGTGGTTTATCAGCTAATTAAGGTTGGAGAGAGTGGAAGACTGTTCAGGAGAGAGAAAGGGGGTTCAGGAGAGAGAAAGGGAGAGAGAGAGAGAGTGAGGAGAGAGGAGAGAGAAAGCGAGGAGAGAGAGTGTCTGATGAGGTGTTGGTTTTGTATTGGTTCATGTGGGAAGCCTCTCGGGAGACGCTTCAGACTGGTTGGGAAACGTGACCCGTCTCTCCAAAAAGGGGGGAGAGGGCTGAGGTGTTGGTTTTGTATTGGTTCATGTGGGAAGCCTTTCGGGAGACGCTTTAGACTGGTTAGGAAACGTGACCGGTTTCTCCAAGAGGGGGGAGAGGGCCATTTAGGCAAATCGCACGGTCAACGAGCTATTTTAGCCATTTTCCCTTTCTTTTATCTATAATACATTATAAAGGAGGAGTTATGTACAACAAGGTAATTTGCATTTCCGTACAACTTAACAAGCAACATGTACAACATATTTAAGCAAGAAATTTAAGGGTATTATGGGCATAATTGGGACAATTAAGACACTTAAGAGGGTAATATAGACATTTCATCCACCTCCTCCTTTACAATATCAAAAGACTTTTACAATACTACCCTCCTTCTTCCATCCATACCCTTCAATCCTTTGCCTTCTTCCTTCATCAATATAGATCATTAACCTCTTGTCCCTTCAAGTTCCGTAACCTTAAGGATCAAATTGAATGAGATTGATTGTGAAATTCAAGCCATCCTCTTATAACATTCAATTGAAGGCCACATGAACTATCTTGCCTAAAAAAAATGCTTTTGTAAGAACTATTACTTATTTTACTTTTATGCATTTTCTTTGTTTGTTGTACAAAGTTTGCAATGTTTTATATTGTTTTTTTTATTTATGCACCTAGATTTGGACAAGCACATTGCAACGAACAATTTTGACTGCAAATCAAATTGATGGATTCCCCAAGGTTAGTTTTACATGTCACATAAATTGCTTCTTTGATCATTTATCATTTGTAAAATTTGTGTACTTTCTTTACGTTATAGATACAATGGCGTGCATTTGATGAGATAAATGCTGGTGTATGTGACGGTATGACGTATGAAGAACTAAAGAAGAACATGCCTGAAGAATACGAGTATGTTAAATATGAAATATTCGATTTTTTTTTGTAATTTTATACCTTTAACCATTCAATGGTCTTTTTTTTAAAGGTCAAGGAAGAAAGACAAACTCAGGTATCGATATCCTCGTGGAGAGTCGTATCTCGATGTGATACAAAGGTATTGAATTCAAATACAAGGAAAAATCTTTGTTGAAAATATAGAAAGTAAATAATTAAAGTTTTGGTATTTTAAGCAACGTCAAAAGTTTGCAGTTGTGCATATAACAGGTTGGAGCAGGTTATTATTGAGTTAGAACGACAACGCGCGCTTGTTGTAGTCGTATCTCACCAGGTAAGACAAGGCAACCACAAAATTTTACCTCCACAAATGTGTAAAAAAAACTAAAAATAAAACGGGTTTAAACGTGTTTGTAAAGTGTATTTTAATACATGTGTATGTATCAATATAAAATTTTGAATAATATTTAGGGCATTAGTTTTTTATTAACATTTTTAAATCAAATGAATATTATTTTTGGTGGGCGTGGCCCAAACCGTATGTAAATTACCTGTTACCCAACTCATCCATTGAAAGATTTGTGCAATGCAAACATGGGTTTAATGAATTTGTGCATTGCAGGCTGTTATAAGAGCTTTATATGCCTATTTTGCTGATATGTCATTGAAAGAAATTTAACACATAGAGGTAAATAACAAAACATTAGATCAATCTTTTCGGTCTTTTAATCTTTGAAAACACGTTAACACGTTTGAATATCGGGAATTTCAGATGCCGCTTCATAGGAAGTTCTGGTACCAAAAAAAGATACTGACTATATTTTCCTCGCGTAACGAACCCGCTGCAACGCGCGGGCATTACCACTAGTATATATAGATAGATAGGTAGATGTTAACGGGTTGCTTTATACTGTTCCATTTAGCCTTTATTTTATATAAAAAAAAAATCTGTATTGACAGGTAATAAATCCAATTCTAGATGTAGGTCATGTTCTGCGCCATACTCAATGGGCCTGCACCAAGGCCAACTTGATCCGATTGTTGTTGTGAAGATAAAACCTGTGTTTAAGTTTGATGACTAATTAATGAAGGCGTGGGTACAATTGCGATTATATGGTCCTTCCCAAAACATTATACGAGGTTGTAGTCCGATTGTAGACATTGGTGTATATTTTAGAATAGATTTAGAGGGTGTTAATGAGTCGTTCTTAAAAAAATAATTATAAATGTGTTGCTTGTTAAGAGTTAGAGCAAACCCCAAGGTAACGTTTAGTATGATGGAATGGAATGGGTAACTATTATAATGTAATGAAAAATGGTGTGTTTGGTTGGTTAAAGAAATGGAATCACCTATTCCACAATGCATTATCTCAAAACCATTCCATCCACCCGCCATGTTTTTTTTTTCATTCAATCCCTCTTTCACCCTTCATTAACAACACCATAACCCACCACCATAGTCACCACCCACCACCGTCGCTGCCGCCACCAACCACCGTCGCCCACCCACCACCACCGCCATCCAACACCACCCAATGTCGTCGCCACTGCCCACCACTATCACCCAGCCACCACCCACCATCGCTTCCACCACCTGCCACCATCACTCACTACAATTACCTTTACCCACCACTACTGTCGCCACCCACCGCCGCCTCCACCTACCACTACCACTACTCACTGATAGAATTCAATGATAGAATTCAAACCCCGTGTCTTTCTCATTCATTGAATCAATATAAATAATACAATGTTATCACTTAACTATGGTAAGAGATAATGACCAATAATTACAAATAATAACATTACTAAATATATAATCTATTACCTACAATCGTCATCCACCCACCATTACCTGCCACTGTTGCTACCACCCACCACCACGCTACGACCACACACCACCACCCATCATCATCACTACCGCCACCCGCCACTAACTACCGATTTTATTCCTTCGGTTTTTCCTACCTATCCAACAACACAAAGTAATGTTTTGTTTTATTCACATATGGCAATCAAACAAGAAATGGAATGGTAATGGTATATTCCATTACCTCGTCCGTTTCATTCCCTCATCCATTTCATTGCCCCATACCAAACAAACCACAAGTCTTCTAGTTGCGTTCATTCACTAGATTTCATACAATTGATTTATCTTAAAATCACTAGTAGGCAAACAAATATTTATTTTGAACGATAATTTTTTAACACCTTAATTCTACCTAACTTGTACCTGTAAGGATTTGAATTCACAACCTCATATTTATATGGGGGACACCATACCACTCAACAAACAAATATTAGTGTTAGCTTTTTGCAACGGAACGCTAATGTTATGTATAACGAATCCTTTGCATTAGTAGTAGAGATTTCCATTTTCAAATTACATTTGGTGGACATTGGGGAAAAAAATTAAATATGGGGATGACACTAAGTGAATTGGCGGTATCAAGCTATACCTTCTGCAAGCCCACAGTGATGCCGCCAATCCATATTGAATCTTCATGATGCCGCCAAATGGGAATAGGTGTTCACCCTTGATACCGCCAATCCAATCTCACACTTCAATGATGCTGCCAAATGAATATGAGGCATCAATGATACCGCCAAATGAATTAAAGTCTTCTCCATTGATGCCGCCTTGATACCGCCAATTGAGAATGAGGCATCAATGATGCCGCCAAATGAATTAGTGTCTTCCTGCCTTCGATGTCCTGCATTTTTTGCAGACTATAAACACTCACCAAAAACTCTAGTATTGCATGCAATGGTGTTGGGTTTTAAATTTTTTTTTCAGGTGATATGATAGGAAAATAGTGAATGTGTAAGACTTTGAGAGTGTAAGAGAGCATCCAAGGGGGTTATAAAATGGAGGGTGAGGTGAAGAATGTTAACCATCCACATCCATTTCCACACCATCACCATTACAATCTCAACCAGAAAGCTTTGAAAGTTATAAAAAATCATACCAAAAAAATTCCTACCACCATGAATCCAAACATAAACTTACACCATGGTCCCCTAACCAACGATGTGTTGTATCTACGTGATCGACATCGTTCCTTTCACATTTTCGTAAATGATGAAAACTTCAATGAGCCCCTTATGGTAAAACGTAGCGATAGAAGCATATGGCGGGCACTTCGTGACAACCCTGTTGTAGGACGGGTTCGTAACCTTGTCGATGCCGCAGGGTTTGGTGGCTTATAGATTGTGGTTATCGATACGTTGACCACTCCTTATTAACAACTTTGGTGGAACGATGGAGGCCTGAAACTCACACGTTCCACCTACCATTTGGTGAAGCTACTGTCACCTTACAAGATGTTAACGTCTTGTGGGGGTTACCTATCGAGGGAGGTGTTGTGTCTGGAGCAGATGATGCAATGACAACTGCCGAGGCAATAGGGTGGTGCCGACGATGGTTAGGTGTTACGCCTGCAAAGAACCAAATGTCCGACAAATCCGTTTTGGCTACTGTTATTATTAATGAAATAAAGGAACCGTTTGTTGAAGCTGAGGCTACGGATGAAGCGTGCATTATCTGTGCTCGTTTAATAATTTTTTATCTGATCGGTTCCACTTTGTTCCCTGATAATAACAATAATAGACTAAATGTTTTTTATTTAAGATTTTTACGAGACCTAAGCTGAACAGGATCTTATAGTTGGGGCAGTGCGGTTCTCTGTTGTCTTTATAGGCGGCTTTGTGATGCCACCCAGCCGGATAGAAGAGCCGTGACTGGGCCCATAATGTTCCTTCAAATATGGGCATGGGAAAGGATTCGGTGTCTCGCACCACGACCACCCTCAAACTGGTTTGATTATACTTGTCCGCTAGTGGCTCGGTATATATCGCAAAGCCTAAACAAATATAATGTGTCTGCATGGCATCCCTTTGTATTTTTTTTACTGAACACGTTTTTTAAAATGTTAATTTTGTAGGTGGCGAGACCGCAACTTAAACTTCAGGGAGGTATCCACACACTGCCTCAGGACATATCGTTCCCAGCTACAATCATTGAACGAGAACATGGTATGTTTATTAATCCCGTGTTAGTAATTATTATTAATTTTTTGTATTAAGCATGCATTTATTGTGTTTTGTAACCGACTTAAGTGTTTGTTTTTATGTTTTTAGTTCAACTGGACCCCTTACACCTCGGTTTTGGATCAACTACCGGCTATCTGTTCAAGTGGGATCGAAAGCTGGACGAGCTGTTGTCCCCTTATATGCTTTGAGATTGTTGAGCATCATTACCCTTAACGGGTTATGAAGCAATTCAACATGGTCCAGTACATACCTCCGCAAATAAACCTAACCGTACCCATGGTTGAGCTTGAAATATTGCATGCTTTGGGACAGCAAGGACACAACGGGGTGGACTGGATGCGTAGGCACGAAGCCTACGTCAATGCATGGAATAACCGTCGTAACATGGTTTACAGGTCTGATCCCATAAGGATGAGTTCCACAGAGCCCGATTATATGCAATGGTATTCGGGGCGTACCGTTGCATTTATTGGCAATCCGAGTGTAGCTCCGGTCCCTGTTGGCGGTTTCCAAGATGACGGTGCTAGAATCCAGTTGATGGTAAAGCATTTTTACGTGTCTAATTCATACATTAATTATTTGATTTTACGGTTTCTAGCTAATAATTTTGTTTGCAGAGGGATGCCATGGGTGATATTTACCGGTCTTCTCAGCAGGCATTTAATGATCCTCAGTCCTTCGCCACGTAGCTTAAGCATATACAGAACACAGCGTTTCAAAGTATGATGACGTCACACGATGTCGGACACTTACAAAATCCGACGCATCTTACAACGAACGCCGTCGACTAGCCAGCACCTGCACGACCTCAAAGGGTACGCCGGCGACGCGCTCCCCGTCAGGTGCCGACAAACGTGCCGAAAAATCAGGACCAAGCTGGAACTCCGTTGATGCTGGGTTTGGTGCATCTGTTGCGGCTAGTAACAATCAGAACCAGGGTGGGGGATATGTCCCACAATTCTTAGACGTTGGATTGGACCAAGCTGGAACTCCGTTTGGATTGGGTAGTTCCTTCGTACAGGGAACTGGTGATGTTGGTGGGTCCGGTGGCGGTCAACCGGCGGTGACAGGTCCACTAGCTAACTTGATTGCAAGCGGAATTGGCATCAGAGATAGTTGGGTATTTCCGTCACCGGATTATGTGACGCCGGTTGGACAGGGGTTGCCACGGGTTGATCTCGACCTTGTTAGTGATTTTCATTACCATCCCCCGCATAATTCGTGTGATGGAGGACCTTCAAGCCGGCCAAGACCATCGACGTCACTGAATTTAAACCTCTTTCCCGATGATCAGTACGAGAATGAAGGAACACCACCCACCGATGAAACACAAACCCAACACTAACCACCCAGAAGGCAATCTGAACGTCTTATGAATCAGCCTCCCACGAACTGGACGAACTGGTTTAACTTGTAAACATGTCTTAATTACTTTTGTTGTAACATTTGATTTGTTGTATGTATTTGAATATATGAATCGTTAAGCCACTTGTGATTCAAACACTGATAGGAGATACAACTACTAAAATTAAAATCCAAATACAAGCGTTAAACACTTAAACAAGATTACATAATCATATAACATGACGAGAAGTTGCTTCACAACGGCATTTGTATAGCTCATCTGCCATGTTTCGTCGAAAATTCACACAAGCGTCTTCGACGTCGATTTCTAACAACAACAATTTTTTTTTCACAAGCCTCTTCATCATCATACAAACCAAGACACCTGCATTATCAACCTTTCCGTTGTCTTGGGGCACAGAAATTGGAGTTTTGTCCACACGATTAGACCTCAGTCAGTAACGAATACGTTTTAGAAACCATTCGAAAAAATCCTAACCATCTCCATATAGTGAGCAACTTCGTGTCGCCTTTCATTTCTCCATCTCTTATCAGTCCAATACTGGGTAATTACCATGTTTCTCATATCAATTAGGATAAGCAGCTAGTCTCCCACCCCGATCGATAAAGGAAGGTAAACACGGTCAACCTCCCAGAATGGCGGGTAGGGTTCCATTCTTCCAGCCATGTCGAGGGCAACTGAAGAATTCGGGTCCTTCATTTCATCATAGAAGGCAGGGGGTAACACTTTCCAACGTAGCTGTGAAGCAGGATCTCTTAAAAGCTTTGCTTGTCTAAGTCGCATGAGTCTAACCGTCCACGCTTCAACGTGCTGAAATCATAATAATGCATAAGGTTCGTTATTGAGTTAAGCAAATCAATTTACTTTCAAGATAAATTAACGTGAAAATTACCGTTGCGGATAGCGCCCTGTTGGGTTGGCACCCTAGAAGTGTACCCCGAAAATTTCTGTCTAGTTTGGCGGAAATGAAGTGAGTGTAGCAAAATGGGGCATCCCCATTTGTATAAAAGTCAACAATTGTTGGTTTTCTTGTGGGTTTTCTGTGGGCTTATCTTGTTCGTTTTCGGCTGGTTTCACTTGTGGGTTACTTGAAGACGAACCAGTCGTGAATGTTGTTGATGGCTTGCGTAAACGCCTCCATATTTGCTCGGTCGATTTTACCGTTTTAGGAGCTGGTTGTGAACAGTAAAAGCCTTCTCCATTGTTTTCCATTTTTTGAGATTTCAAATATGAGTGGGTAAGAGAGAAAGAATGGGACAGTGAGTCATGTTTGTGAATTAGCTGCTTTTGAAGAGGTGAAGCCTCGTAATGGTTTGGCGGCATCTACGTGAAGCCTCGTAATGGTTTGGCGGCATCTACATAAAGCCTCATAATGGTTTGGCGGCTTCTACATGAAGGCGACTTGTAGATGAAGCCTCATAATGGTTTGGCGGCATCTACATGAAGCCTCATTATTGGTTTGGCAGCATCTAGATGAAGCCTCATAAAGGTTTGGCGGCTTTCAAAAAACTCACTATGTTGAAAACGGCCCAGGCTGCCATTTTTGGACCTCTGTACAGTCTGACAGGGCCTGCCAGTCAGGTAACCGGACTTTCGGACGCGTTGTCCTTTGCTAAGACACTGGTGTCGCATGAAGTCCGGGCCGTTTTTGGGTCTCCGAGGCCTGATCCCGGTGGCCCGAAAACGGCTAGGATGTCATTTTTCAAAACACTCACTATGTTGAAAACGGCCCAAGCTGCCATTTTTGGACCTCTGTACAGTCTGACAGGGCCTGCCAGTCAGGTAGCCGGACTTTCGGGTGCGTTGTCCTTGGCTAATACACGAGTGTCGCATGAAGTCCGGGCCGTTTTCGGGTCTACGGGGCATGATCCCGGTGGCCCGAAAACGGCTAGGAGGTCATTTTTAAAAAAAAAATCACTATGTTGAAAACGGCCCAGGCTGCCATTTTTGGACCTCTGTACAGTCTGACAGGGCCTGCCAGTCAGGTAACCGGACTTTCAGACGCATTTTCCTTGGCTAATACACGGGTGTCGCACAAATTCCAGGCCGTTTTCGGGTCTCCGGGGCCTGATCCCGGTGGCCCGAAAACGGCTAGGAGGTCATTTTTTAAAAAACTCACTATGCTATGCAAAACGTTATTCAAATTTAAAAAAGTGCATAAACACATTAATACGTAAACACATAATACATAAACACATAATACATAAATCCTAATCCTAAAGTACTTATTTAAAGCTTACATAAACAAATAATATAATCCTAAATTACTTGGTACTCCTCCTCATATGGCTCCCGAGGAGGAGGGTTTGGGGCTGCTGTAGCTTGCTGGTGGGGGGGGGGGGGTGGCTGTACCCTGGTTTTGGGGGATCTGTGTACTATCTTGCATCCGGGGGGTGGGTGCTGATAACCTTAAACAGTCCAAATCCCTTAAAGCCATGGCATAATCTGCTGGGGGAGGAGGAGTGGTTATTTGAGTAGGAGCAGGAGGAGGAGTTATTTGAGTAGGAGCAGGAGGAGGAGTTATTTGAGTAGGAGCAGGAGGAGTTATTTGTGCAGGAGGAGGAGTATAGAACGAAGGTTGTGTAGGAGTAAGAGGAGATGAAAATGGTAGTCGCCGTCCCCGGCGAGAGTATCGCCGGACATTTGAAGATCCGTCACATTCGTGATAACCGCCACCCATAGTTTGTAAACCCTTTCAAGAGAGGCAGTTGTGACTGAGATTGAGTCTTGATATGGTATTTATAATGGTTGAAGCATAGAATAAGACATCAGCATCAGAAAAAGTTGATGCCTGATAATGGTTTGGCGGCATCATAAAAGTTGATGCCTGATAATGGTTTGGCGGCATAGAAAAAGTTGATGCCTGATAATGGTTTGGCGGCGTCATAAAAGTTGATGCCTGAGAATGGTTTGGCGGCATCATAAAAAGTAGATGCCTCATAATGGGACAACGACATCATAAAAAGTTGAAGCCTCATAATGGTTTGGCAGCATCATAAAAAGTTGAAGCCTCTCAGAATGAGACCGTGGCATCATAAAAAGTTGAAGCCTATTTAAGGGATAGTCACCCCAATCCATCCTCACACCAAACTTTCTTCCCAAACTCTCTCTATATCTCACAAACCTGCTTCTCCCCCGCCCCCCACCACCACCCAAAAAAAAATAACCTTCAAAGCAAATGGCTTCTTTCGTTCCATACCTGGTTAGATTATACTGGGGTGGTCAGTTTTCATACGTAAACGGGGTTGTTCAAGATGATAACTCGTTGGTATCATCCAGCTTTGTTATGCGAGAGAAGATGTCATTTGAACAACTGGTTGAATGTGTATGTGCTCATGTTAATATTAACAAAGAAGCTATTACTGTCAAACTCCTGCTCGGATACACTTATGCTGGGTACTCTCAAACTAGCAAAATTTTCAACAATGACGAGGTTGATATGATGGATTATCTAGCCGTTGAGAGACGCGGTGATTTCGTTGCGGATATCTACGTTGAATGGCAACAAGACCCTCCGTTACAACAGCTTACTTTTACTAACCTGCTACGTGACGTGTCGAACGTAAATGTTGTAGCACCCTTCGGGTCTCAGCATGGTTTCCCCCCAATCGAACATGCTGCCGATAACGAAGAAAATGACGAGGCAGGATCCCCTATGACGGACGAAGAATCTTACCAAGAACCTCAATATGTTGCCGGTAATGACAATAATGACGGGTTTGATGAATACGGAAGCGGAGACTCTGAAGACACGGGAGATAGTGATGACGAACAACCGGCATCAGAAGACTCCGAAGACTCCGCAAACGAGGCCGAGCCAAGTCAGCCGATGACCCAACAGACACCACCAAATCACAACCTGGCCCTCCAGTTAGGTCCATGTCAAGACTACGATCCTCAAGATGATGCGGAGCTAACAAATTACATGGTTCAAGAATACGAAGAGGATGACTTCGTGTTATGGAACCCAAAAGCAAGGGACAATATCCGTCTTGGTATGTATTTCAAATCAAAAGAAGAGGTAGACCGTGCGGTTATATAGTGGAACATCCGTCGTGGACGGGAGAAGTATGTCAAGGCAAGCAAACCAAAGGTATACACGGTTGTATGTTACACCAGACACCCAAAGTTTGTAAATCCTTTCTCTAGCGGCCGGAAGTGTGAGTGGCGTTGCACGACATCAATTCGGTCTGACTCATATTACTGGCGAATTACTGTATGGTCTACAAAACACAGCTGTTATTCTTCGGCCATACGTAATAGCAACAGAAGTTTAAAAGCAAAGGATATTGCACAACAAATCTTACCGCAAATTCGTACGGACATCAAGCTTAAGGTAAAACATATCCAAACCCATGTCAAGCAGGTTTTGAATTTTAATGTTTCGTATTCCAAGGCGTGGCGAGCAAGAAGAAAGGCTATAGAAACTATCTATGGTGATTGGGACAGCAATTTTAAGGAGCTACCCACATATCTTATGCAGCTGCAACCCAGGCACCGTTGTTACGTTCTTTAATCATCCGAACGGGGATCCGAATTACCCCACGTTTAAATATATTTTTTGGGCGTTCGGTCCTTCTATCCGTGCTTTCCATCGATGCATGCCTGTCATATCGGTGGACGCGACTCATCTGAAAGGACCCTACCGAGGTAAGCTGATGCTTGTGGTAACAAAAAATGCAAACAACTACATCCTGCCTGTGGCGTATGCCGTCGTTGATGAAGATATTGTACACAACTGGTGTTGGTTTTTCCAAAACCTTACTGAATATGTTACCCTTAATAGCATGGGGCCTTTGTGTGTGATATCAGACAGACACAACGACATAATTAATGCTATGGAAAATCTTCCACAGTAGAAGGAACCCAACGCCTACCATCGTTACTGTCTTCGTCACATCAGAAGCAATTTCAGCGGGAGGTTCCGGAGCAAAACCCTACGGAAACTGTGTTGGTCTATTGGTAGCACATCTCAGCACGAAAAGTATCGGTGGGTTGTTAGCGAAATGAGGGTGAAAAATCAAGAGGCATGGGACTACCATAACAACATTGATAAGATTAAGTGGACTGTTAGGCATGATAAAGAGCATCGTCGGTGGGGTAACCTAACGACCAACATTTCGGAGTCCATGAACAACGTCTTGCGTGAAGCGCGACTACTGCCTATCACAGCTCTGATTCACTACACCTTTCTCAGAGACGTGGAACAATATGTTAATCACACTCAAATTTTGAGCAGTTGCAACACCCCTCTACCCCCTCGCATATGGAGCAGGTATGAGAACCTTTTGGGAGTTGCTATGCAGCATGAAGTGACGATGTACGATGCGAATGCAATAAGTGTAACATCGCAAAATTTTCCCCCAAATTTTATACATAAAGCCCTTACATCTCTATCATTAATATTGTACGAATATGTCTAAGCCCTTATATTTTTTTTAACTCACCACATACATATATATATATATATATATATATATATATAAGGCATAATAATTATAATAATAATAATAAATATAATGATAAAAATCTGATTTTATATTTAGATATGTAATTTATTTTTATGAACCATAACATTTTTGGTCATGCAGCCCAATGAAGCCGGCCCACCCAACAAACCCACCTTTTCCTTGTTTGTAGCCCAACACAGCGGCCCAACACAGCGACCCAACACAACCGGCCCATCTCCCTTTGTCCTTCACCCTAGTCCGGACGAAACCCCTCCTCCCCTTCAGTTTTTTAAAAAAAAAAATTTCTGCTGCTGCCGAGACTAGAACCGGAGTCTGTGTCGGGTCAGCTTAACACACACACACACCAAACCATTGAGCCATGATACTTTTCCTGATTTAATCCCAACAGAATATTTATAAAAGGCCACTTAATTTCTTATCCTTCTTCTCTTTTCCTGATCGCTGCACATTTCAAGCCAAGAACCCACAAAGTCAACTTTCTAAACACCCTTAATTGACGCGCTATCAACCTATTTTTGGAAGTAATCTTGATTATAATGTGACCGCCACATTATTTTCGGCCATAATCATATTATAATTAATCTCACGACGTGGTTTCAGACCGTGATTTACGCGTTTTACCACCTTGACGAGTCAACCCTCTAAGCACTCATTTAAACCCGACCACTATATAAATTGATCCTCAAAATCTATTCAGACCATGACGAATCCAAATCCTGTACACTTTAATCGCACAAATCAATCACTTTCTGCGTCTAATTGAAGCTTCTTTGACTTCGGGGTTGACTCGCGATTAGAGGACAATAAAACTGGTATGAGTCTAATTCTTTGTTGTTATATGTTAATCGGCCTTTGGCCATTGATACCCCTATGGTTAATTACGATTTGATCATGTGTTTAATAGGATTAGAATTCTAGGGTTTAGTTGGGGAAGATGACTCAAATGATTAACAGGTTAAAATCATTTGAAAACAAAGAAATACACCAAACAGGCGTGTAGCCTAGTTGGTGTGACAGCATGCGTTTTAGTCTTGGACCGGCTCTGGTCTTGGGTTCAATCCCTAGCACATGCAAACTTTTCTTTTAAAAACCCTTTATACTTATATATTCATTTTATTTTTTTTTAAATTAGTTTTAAAATACTAAAACTCCTTTATAAATTCCACAAAAATTATTTTATGTTATTCTAGTAGAAAAGTTTAACATACAATTTTTATTTTTCCAAAAATTATTTATTTAATATATATAATTAATATTTCAAGTTTATTCTATTTTATTTATAAAATTCTATAAAAATATCAAAACGATTATATAAATTTTCACAAAAATTATTCTAAGTTTATATAACATTAAACATTTCTGAAATGAATTTTATTTCTGAAAAATCATTTATTTAATATTTTTAATCAACTTTTGTTATTTTTAATCATAAATAAATCATAATAAATTCATTTTTCAATATTTTTGCACCAAAATTTTATATAAATTATTTCTATTTATTTAGAACAGAAATACAATTTTTAATTTAAAAATTATTTAATTTTAATATTTTTAAATATTAAAGTCATATTTTGACAATTTGAAATAAATAGATTTAATATTCTATTTTTAAGAAAATAATTTTATAAAAATTATTTTTATACTTAAAACCTTATAATGTGACCACCTTTAATCTAAAGTCTACAAAAAGACTTTTGTTTATTTATTTATCGAATTTTTTTTATTTATTAAACAATTTAATTATTAATCAAACGAATACCTATCCCCAAATTCGAAACCCTAGAAAATATTTGTAGACTAGAAAGACTTAGACATATTTATTACCTTAATTATAGGGTAATACTTGGCATCGTTGGGCAACACATATTCTATTTTCACGAGACATAACATTTTGCTAAGGTGAGTTTACATAGCCCCTTTTTCTGTTTTACATTTTGGGGTGAAACATGTTTAAACATTTTATGCACTATCATTTACTCATTCTTAAATTGTTGAAACTTGTGATTCAATTCCATTATCATTTACTCATTCTATCATTTGACTGTAACAAAAAGACACAGTACAATCATTAACATTGATCAAGCCGCCTGTTTAGATTATAGCGCTATAGGTCTGACAAACCCATCCCCCCGCATAAATTCAGGGATGATCGAAAACAGTAACAACATTTAACTAACTTGCGAGTTAGGCCTCGGTCGACACAAGGTTTGATTGTACAAAGACGCATTGTTACATGTCGGACTCATACTCTATCATCATACAACTGTGATTGTTGTACAAACTATTGTTATCAATTATATTCAAAAACCTATGTATTCTCACCAACTTTTGTTGATCCAAAATATTTTCAAACTTAACATGTTTCAGGTTCTACTTGCTTGAAGATTTGAGTTAATGCTTGAAGATGTGTACATAGTATTATTCATTTTGATGTACGAATTTTTGTAGAACAATTGTATGTAAATTATTTAAATCATTTAATGAAATTTATTATTCACCATGAGCTACTGAACAATCATCAATACGTGACATCCCGATGTTTCTGTCATCGGTTGGGGTGTTATAATAAGGTGCAATGTTCTTTCAAGGGTTGAGACAAATGACCGGGGCGGAAATGACTACACCGTTGAGTACAAAAAAAAAGGTATGCTCGTGTGGCAAATGGCAAATGCAAAGATTTCCATGTTCACATGCAATTGCTGTTTGAAATTGGTTGGGTAAAAGCCCTCACAGTATTACTAGTTGGAAATTCCACACAGACACGTACATTCAACAGTACAACAGTCATTTCTACACCTTGGGGCATAAGTCTGAATGGCCGGCGACAGGGTGGAGAATTCAAGGGGACCCGTCGATGATTACTACACATCGAGGCAGAGTACGTCAGAGAAGAATACAAAATGAGATGGATGTGAATTATGACGATCGCCCGAGGCGTCATGCATGCACTCGATGTGGAGAAACAGGCCATAACAGGAAGAGTTATGGAAATGCAAGGCATCAACGAAATCAGTGAATGACCCTACAGGGTTGTGTCAGTCGTATCATCAATGTCATCTTTTTTATGTTGTTTAGTTTGCATTATCTGTATCATCAATCACCCTTTTCTTTCATGGATGAGTTGGGTGACTCATCTCATCATGTTCTGTATGAGGTTTATTTAGTAATGGCAACCTTATTATGGTACTGTTAATTTTAATACTACTACTATTATTATTATACGTTTTATAAATAAAAGTAAATACATGTAATAATGATAGATTTATTTAAAACAAATAATACAAATTTATTTAACAACTATTTTTCCAAACTAGTCAATCAAACTATACAATCTACCGAGTTACAAGACAATCTATTTCCGAGATCACCAATTCCAATATTCTACCACCATTTCTTGTTGCAGAGTTCATTAAGTTTCTGTTTCGCACCTTCCATCTCCATTGCTTCATTGAAATCAACAATAGCTTGTGGACCCAGAAACTCATTCTTCCAGTCACCGGAAACTCAGGACCGCATTCAAATTCAAACCCATTTGAATCAAACAGGGGAACATCAATCAATCTGTTAAACATGTGTACCAATTCTAAAGGTACCCAATGATCAACCCAGGCTGCCCTGCCAAAGTAGCACGAGCAAGAGCAACTACATCCGATATCGCCGACGTCGCTAATCACATGATGCGATTCTTCAACATCGGATGGCCTTGCGCTACAGCCTTTGCTTGGAAAGTTGACCTACCTAAAGAGCCTGTTGGAATGTCTAGGTGTGGTAGACTAGAGATTGAGACTACCAATGACAACCAACTCTCTAATATAAACTACAATAACAATGTTGCATTCTACACGTGTTATACCACGTGTGGATGTAACATCGATCCAAGTAGTTTCATGTGGATGTAACACCGATCCAAAGACACCGCTTTTTTAGACCCCAGAAAGGCGATGCCAAGCAGAGGATGAGACAGGAGAGAATGCTTTTAGGCACGGCTCATCCCCGCCCAATACTGTTATAACTCCATATGAATGTAACATCGACCCAATATCAATAAAAAACCGTACCCTCCAAAACAATTGCGGGAAAAGTATTATATCTCATATTGGTATTTTGTTTAGTTTTTTTACAATTGTGTTGTAAATGGGATTGAGATATGTGGTGTTGTAAATGGTATTGAGATATGTAGGAATGATAGAATGTATTTGTGTTGTAAATGGGATTGAGAGAATTGGAAGTTGGCCGATGCCTTTTATAAGAAATGATGCCTCACCTTGAATTGGCGGCATCAATGACTACACCAAATGGATTAGCGGCATCAACTATAGGTAGCCTGCAAAGAGCTTGATACCGCCAATTCACTTAGTGTCATCCCCATTAATTTTTTTCCCCAATGCCCACCAAATGTAATTTGAAAATGGAAATCTCTACTACTAATGCAAAGGATTCTATGTATAACACAAACCACTTGTTTGCTTTTTTTTTTTTTTTCATTTATTTAGTTTTTTAAAACTCGTAATATATGAGTTTTATAAAATTATGAGTATACTTTCCTACAATGATCCGTCTCAAGTTGAATGTTACAAACGACAAAGCTTCGGCAGTCGGCAATCGATCCAGGAATACGTGCCACGACACAACTCCGACCTTCTTAGGTAGGTACCCAGTTACACAATTCAAAATCACAAACAGGTAGCTCATTTGTCGCATCGAACAACTCCTACTTCGTATCTTTACCCCCAACCGACCATGTCCGGCTATCTTTATCCGGGACCAAAGCTACTCCATGAAGTACCTACAGCAAATCAACTCAACATTTTCTGTAGCTGAAAGCGAATCACGACGCCAATCCCAAACCAACTGAACAGTTTCCTCATGAACCGTGAGCCGGTCTGCAACAAAACAGAGCTGGTTCCTCTCCAATGCAAATAACAAAGGAAAATTATTCAAGAACCTATCGTCAGTAGCCCACCAATCATACCAAAAAAGAATACTATCACCACATCTAAGATTTCCTTTCAGAATCCGATTAGGACCCATATTCATTCTATCCAAGATACCCGGCACACTAGCGATCTGTTTCCACGTACCCCCATAGAGACTTTCATCCGGATATAGTTCCAACCCCGACCACTAGCATGAATCGACAAAACCACCTTGCGCCATAGAGACGTTTGGCTCGTTTTGAACCGCCACCACCACTTGGATAGTAAACTCAATTTCGCCTCTCTAAGGGATCCCAAGCCAACTCCACTATACTTAACTGGTGCAATTACTTTTTCCTATGCCAACCAACTCATCTTATTTACATCATCCGTTCCGCCCCAAAAAAAAGTCGCGCCTAATCTTTTCCAAAGAATTAACCACCTGAATAAGAGCACGAAAAAGTGGGAAAAAAAAGCGGGAGGGAACTTAAGACCGATTTCAATAAAGTTATCCGACCCCCATACGACAAACATTTAACTTTCCAAGACGACAACTTTTCCTAAAGCTTCCCAATAACCGGCTCCCAGCTACAAATCAAATTCATATTCGAAGCGATAGGACCACCAAGGTGATTAAAAGGAATCCTGCCCGGTAAACACTTAATCATACTAGCCATATCCAACACTTCATTCTCATCCACTCCCACTCCATAAAGACAACTCTTTTTGGAGCTTACCCTTAACCCGGATAAAAGGTAAAAGCCCTGTAAAAGACGTCTCAGATTAAGCATATTTGTCACCGACCACTCTCCACAAAAATACCACATCGTCAACATAAATGAAGTGTGAAAGTAAAGGGCCCGAATCACCCACCCTAATACCATGAATAATACCCAAATCACACGCACGTCTTACAATCCGAGTAAGACCCTCCATTGCAAGGATAAACAAAAAGGGAAAAGAGAATCCCCTTGGCGAAGACCACGCTGACAAGAG
The DNA here is from genome assembly GCA_028751855.1 of Ambrosia trifida. Classification (NCBI taxonomy): domain Eukaryota; kingdom Viridiplantae; phylum Streptophyta; class Magnoliopsida; order Asterales; family Asteraceae; genus Ambrosia; species Ambrosia trifida. The sequence goes on along the minus strand of CM054129.1, from coordinate 108,908,736 downwards.
AACTCATATGTAGGCGAGCCATTTACTAAAACCGAGGCACGTGAGCCATTTACTAAAACCGAGGCACGTGAGTTACGAACAATGGACATTACCCATCCACGCTACTTAGAAGAAAAAATCATTTGACCCATAATGTCATCTAAAAAATCCCATCTCAAGGAATCATAGGCTTTCTCAATATCAACTTTAAGAAATAATCCTTTCATTTTCGCCTTCTTCATCCAAGCAATAGTCTCGTTTAATATCAGAGGGCCATCGAAGATATTACGGTCACTTAAAAAAGTTGTTTGTTCTTTAGACACAAGACGCGGGATCACATGCTTCAGGCGAAGAACTAACACTTTTGAGAGTACCTTATTAAGAACTCCCACCAAACTAATAGGGCGATAATCCGCTAGCGTCTCCTGATCACGTCCTTTAGGAATCAAAGCTATGAAAGCCGAAAAACAACCTTCACTGATACACCCATTCATATGAAAATCCAAGAAAAACTTCAGAAAAATCAAACTTCAATTTAGGCCAGAATTTTTTAATAAACATGAAATTTAACCCGTCAGGGCCCGATGCTATGTCACCATCACACTCCCAAATTGCACTAGTTATTTCTTCTAATGAAAAAACAGCATCCAAGTTCAACACCTCTTCATCAGACAAGCGAGGCACATCAGGACACAAAAAGGCTGGTTTAGCTTCACACGATGCACTGAACTTCTTAGCAAAAAAAAAGCGGCAATCTTGTCCTTAACTTGGATCGGATTGGAAACCCAACCTTCTTCGTCTCTAACCCCATGAATCCGATTAGAAGATGAATTAAGCTTAATGATACTGCGAAAATACTTAGAATTCTTGTCCCCATCTAAAGCCCATTTAACACGGGATTTTTGTTTAGCATCCAAATCTCGCTATCTCTCTTCTTCAAACAAGACCTTCCTGGCAGCCGCTCTATTCTCCATCTCTGAATCAGATAATGGACGAGTGTCCACAAAAGATTCCAATTCTGCAACAATCTTCTTACACTCGATACATTTACCGTCTCGTTTCTTACTTTCCGCATTCTCCCACAACTTTATTCTACCCTTCAACCACTTTAGCTTTGCAGCTAGAGCAATATCCGAAGGACCAGAATATATAAAGGAATCCGAGATAGAGTTCACAAAATCTACAAAACCCGGCATATCTAGCCAAGAATTATAAAAACGAAAAGGCCTGTGTCCATAATCCATATTCTTCACCGTAAGTAATAAAGGACAATGATCCGACAGAAACCGATATCTAAATATAATCGTAACTTTACTATTCGTTTTAAAATTAAATTCTATTTACATTAAGTTACTACAAAAATATTAATGAAAATGAAAATTAACAGCCGTATATCTAAATATAATCGTGATATATAATATATAAATCTGATTAAGAAAATATTTCTACATTCTTAGATAGTAAATAATATATGAGAATAGATTCCCACATTGCCAAAGCTAAGAGACAGCTAACTGCTGCATGAAGACATATATATATTGGTCGCATTCATTTTAATGTTCCTTCAGCAGATTTTTCTCTGCCCTCTCCAGCCAAACTATTACCCGAATACTTTCGTATTTTTGCTCTTGTGATCACCTCTCCATATCGAAGGATCCAAGTTACCAGTTCTGTCAACGCTTAGTGTTGATTATAAACGAATAATCTGAGTGTGACGATCGACTCGGCTAGTTAATTTTCAGGTGAGCAATCGTTTATTATGGGCCTAGTTTCGAAATTATGAGGGAATAGGGGACACAGATCGATTAACCTTGTTTGCTTTTGGTGTGTGTGTGTTATTTATTTATTTTACTATTTTTTGTTGGTTTTCAGATTTCGGTTCAATCATACTAAAAATGATTTCTACATCGTGTAGAGATCACTTTCAGATTAAAGCATTTCTCTTACCCAAGAAATTAATAATCGGATAAGACTTTTAAGTTTCTCTAAGAACAAGAGGTTCATTTTTTGTGGTATTTCAAAGTGTATATTTTATATGAAGTTAGACCAGACTTATATTTATATGGAATAAACGATGTAATTCTGTTGCTGGTTATATGGTTAGGGGTATAGCCGCTGGTTAACGATCAGTCGCAACCTCCCCCCTTGAACCCCTAGTTCATTGGTTCTTAAAATTAAAAAAAAAGTTATGAACAAGCGAATTCGACACTTACTTACTTGCATCAATGTTTATTGTCCATTTGGTCTTCGATTAAAACCAGCTACTCACTGACACTATGTTCATAACTATTATTAAAGTTACTTAGTGGTGGAGCTCTTTGCCTATCTTCATGTTATATTATATGTTGTGTATTTGTATATATTAAATGCGTGTCCATAATTATATATATATATTTTTTTTAACGACCAACTAAAGTATTGCCGGGTACTCTGTACGCAGCCCCCAATGGCCGAAAGGGGCCCCAGACGGCCTCTAGTCCGTACGGACAGAGCCCTTCGGCCCACCCGTCTCCTGTTCCAGGGAAAACCCGGCCCACAAATCCGCCCGAAGGCACGACGGTAGTGAACCGGTAAAACCTGGAGGGATTAGGAGTCGAACCCATGACCACAAGGGTCAAGGGTCTCTCCATCACTTCCCAACCACCTACCCCACCACAAGGGTGGGGTATCCATAATTATATATTATGATAGATGATAGATAATCTGAAATGATTAGGTTTGTAAAGTTGACCTTGAGTTGGTGAAGTTAAACGTTACAGCCTCTTTCTCCTAAAAACATATATAAATATTCCCACATACACATAAGTCAAACTTAGCACATATTTTTCCGAATTGACTGTCTTTTAGTAGTTATGACCTGTGGAATCAATGTCATCCAAGTTTTATGATGAGATCACCGGCCATTAACTCATTGAGTAACAAGATTTGTCTCATGGACCTTACCCAACTATAATGTTCATTGCTTTGGTAGGTTTCATCTCAACTCCAAGATAGTTAATCATGTCTGCCTCGCAGCTCTTACGGATTCTCCAAACCCTTCCGGCATGTGCTGATGATGATGAAATTTGGTAAAGTTCTTTTGATTTCCTTCCCAATATGTTTCCATATTTCTTGTATAATGAGCCAAGGTTTCATTGGGTGCAATTTTTCTATCCTCTTGGATAGAGGTAAGCGATTTTGTTCTTGTTTAGGTGGTTTGGACTAGATTTAAAACATGTTGGGTTTCTAGGTGATCCATTAGTTGAACTAGTGCATGTAAATAGTGTTTATGAGGATCCAGTACATTTTTCAGAATTCGTGATGAGCTGGCCAAGATGTATGCCTTTTCAACATAAACACTATTCACATATATGCTAGTTCAACTAGCGGATCCTTATAAGCAATATTAAAATCAGCTAGTTCAACTAACGGATCACCTAAAAGGCAAAGATGTTTCAAAACTTGACTACAAACCATGTTAAAAACTCCAAACCACCTAAACCAAGAAAAAATCACATGTAAGGTTTGCCCTCACCTCTCCCTCCCTAAATCCTATTCTATGAGTGGGATACTACCATTACGTTCGTTTATTCGTTTTATTTCTTGCATCTTACATTTGATGTGTTATTCAACTGTAATTGTGTTAGTAATCTCGTACTAGCATGAGTGCATAGCTGAAGTTGTTTATGTATAGGTATGGATTAACTTGTAATATTGTATGCACGGTTCTAAATCAGATTAGTTTTGAATTCAACAGTGATTTCAACACCACTGAACCAGAAGCAAGCATGAATAGAGGCTCTACGAGTAAAAATCCTTTTTTAGCTAACCAAGAGGACATCCAAGTCAACTTCTGGAACAATCGGCCAGAACTTAAAAGTTCAACATTTGGCAATGAATTTACCAATAATCATGAAGATGTGACGTGTGGAATGCCTTCGGCACTAGCAAATACCACTGGATTCCGCATTCATAAGCATTTAGTAGAATATGAATTACCGGAATTGATGGTTTGTTATAAAGATAAAGAGAGTGATTTTCACGTTAAGGACATTTGCATTGATGAAGGAATATCAGATGAGGAAACTATTTCAACTAATAAGAATAATAATCATGCGATTATATGCAACTATGGTCTTGTGAATGGAGATGATGATGACATGATTGAAGCAAGTTTTCATGGCACCGAGTTTGGTAAGCATGAATGGTTGAGATCTTCAAAGGTGGCTTGTTGTTACTCAGACGTGGAGTTAGATTCATCAAACACTTGTGAAGAAAAGGTGAAATTAAGTACCAGTATACAACTTGATGATGATAATATCAATCAACATCCTCTTCAGGTGCGTTTTACCTAATTATTGCATAGTACAGTTTATAAGAAGGGAAAATGGGTGACATCAGTTGTTAATAGGTAAAATTATATATATAATGTTGTATGATACTTAGCATATTTTGTGATGCATCATCTTGAATAAACTGTTATAATTGTTTGAACTACTACAGAATTCTAAAGATAAGATAGGCAAAAGGGCTATTGTTGGATCTGTAGCGAAAAAACAAAAGAATACATTTGATGAAAGGAAGATAGAAGAAGTTGTCACTTTTTATTTTGACACAAGTAAAACAAAAGATAGTAATCCTTGTGAAACCTTGAATCCTGAATCCATATATGAGCTTCCATTAGACACCGAAAGTGTTGTTAATCAACAAGATGTCGCTTCGGGTTATAAAGTAGCAGCTAAAGATCATGAAGCAAGATATGTTGAAGGAGATGCAAGTTTCTCCATGGCAGGTGTCATTTCCGAACTTATCTCCTGCTCCAGGCCTATGCCATTGGCGGGCGATATCTCTACTCGATCTGATAGCAGTGCAAATAGCACCATATCCTTCGCCTTTCCAACGTAAGAACTTCACTTTACTTAGATAATAATATATGTAGAGGTGACAAGATTGGGAGGGTAGGTAACATGTTTGGGTTGAAATGGCCAATAGAGGTAATAGTATAACCGTACTTGAGTTATGATTATAGAGGTAATAGTATTATAATCTCAATCTTTAATAAAAATATATTTAAAAACTTACCATTAAAAATAGATTTTGAACCGATGTTAAGTTGTTAACCCCTTTGGTGTGTTAGGTTGTGTTAGGTTGGCCCATTTTTCTTTAATACATTCATGCTGTCAAATATTCTAATCGAACTTGAAATTCGATTAGAATATTAAGTTTTAACTTTTTGAATCTAATAATCAATGGATTCGAATTTGTATTTCAAATTTCAAATCAAATTTGAGTTTAAGAATTTTGAATCTGTTCGGAATTCAAATCCAAATTCTATTTATATTGTAAATATATAATTATAATAATATGGGTTTTTTAATATGAAGTGCTAGTTTTTTTATTAAGTCGAATAAAATCAACCAGAATTCGAATTGAATTTCGAATTCCGTCTGATTTCAAATTAAGAAGATTATTTTCGAATCTAATTTGAACTCCAATTCTGCTTCGATTTTTTTAAATTCTAATAACGTGTTTTGATTAGCTCGAGTAACTTAAAATTCTATTCATTTAACACCCCAAAATATATTTGGGATATAACACAACTCAAATCGATCCACTTTTACAGAAACTAGCTAGTCAAAAGGTACAACTAATAACATGTATACCGGTAGTTGAATTATATTCATGTGCAATGTTAGTAAATCATTGTATATTGTTTACTTCTAGAGCCTTGGCTTAACTGTCTAGTTATATGTAGTACTTAAAGAAATCTTTCCTGATGCAGACTAGAAACTGAATATGCTAGCAGCCCTGTACGAATGGGAAAAGCCGACAAGAAAAGATTACAAAAGCAAAGAAGATGGAGGAAGGGTCTTCTTTGCTGTAAATTTTGAAGTCATAATGCACATAGTGAGAGATTTAATTTAATTTACAGACATTGCTGGTAAATACATACCCTTTTGAGGCAACTCTTCCTTCTTGTGTGTTTTCTCTTGCTTTCAACTTCACATACACTTGGATTAATCAAAAATTTTTTTTCAAGTTTTATCCATAGTCATGTTTCTGGTTGTGACATGGTACTTTTTACATATTCATATGTGATTAATGAACTATTTATACGCCAAAAGTTTTGTGTTTTCTGTTATATGTAAAGTATGTCTCGTCAATATGCAAGATCTTATACTGCATTTCGACTTTCTTCTTATGTCTCTTAACAGATTCTCACAGATTGAGAATAACTTGGATCATGTGTTAGGTTACTTAATTAAGTCAGTATTTTGCAACTCAACATCCACCTTTAATATGCAACCGATATACATAAAACAAAAAAACAAACTTTTGAGGCATATGAAACCACAATTTTTTTATGTTATAAAGGTAGTGTAGCATGAATAATTATGTATTAGTTCTACATTTCTAATACCTTAAGAGTCCATTTTAATATCCTTTAAAGGTCGCCTAAATAGTTTAGTTGTCATACACCTCTTACATTTTTCACTATTTGTGTCAAAATGTGGTACTAAGTTACTTTTTAAAAATATCCATCAATCTCTTGTAATGTATTTGACCTAATCTTGCATGTCATAAAGTTAATTTGTTTACACTATTACTAGTACTAACCAGGTAAAAAAGTTCATTATCAATAGAGACATTGAAATTTAATCTAAATATTCCATTGTTTAACTATCAAAACTTAACAAAACAGCAACTTTTAATAAAATGTACTTATCCAACTACCCAAAATCTATTATCTATTAATATATATATATATAAAGGAAATATATGATGATAACATGACATTCATAGGTGCAATCTAATCTTCCCTCTTTAAATGTTTCATATGGCACCATGTGAGATTTTTTAAGTTTTTTAGTTTTTTTAATATATTAAAAATATTATACATAAAAATAAGAAAACTCTAGACGGTTTCATATTCTTTTTTCTCTTCTAAGTATATAAATCTCTCATTCTCCTTCACTTTTTCACACAAACTCAAACCCTAGCCTCTCCCTCCCCCTCTCTCCCTCTCTCTCTATGTGTTCAGGGGTTTCAAATGCTTTAATAATAATATTCCTCTTCTTCTTTATCTCTGTAACCCGGCCACTTATTCCGATGGCTCTACACATCGCTAAACGCCTCCTACGCACCACCACTACCACCCAAAGCCCTAGCGTCGCCGGACTTTTCTCATCCTTTGATCGGATCACCGCCACTCGCTTCCCCGGCAACGGTATCGGTCCTGAGATCGCTGAATCCGTCAAACATGTCTGATTTGATGCTTTGTTGTTTAGGTTTTTATTGTGTTATGTGTATTATGTTTGTGGTTTGATATTTTCATCATTATATGTTGTTTTGTTATGGAGTTTATGCTATTTGGATCGTAGAAGTTGTCCAACTATCCATCTATATTTGGATATTGCAGGGGTTGAAATATTTTGGATGCGCGTTCGTGCAAAAGCTCATCCTGTTAAGTAATCATGTTACTTGAGTCATTCCATTTGGTCTTGTATATGATAATCATTGATCAAATGCGCTTTCTTTTTGAAATTTTTATTACCATTATGCCCTTGGAGTTTCGGTTCATCAAGTCCACCACTATGATCATGATGACAGGTGTCAAATATTTCTTTTATGAAATTTCAAATACACCCTTTTGACCTTTCTATTGTTTGATTTTTTACAATGAAATGGGACTAATGCCAAATGGGAATTCATTTCTAAGGGCAGATGGATTGTTGATCATTATCGTTTATCCATTTTGGGACTATGTCCTTTTGTCTGTTTGCTACGTTTATCTATTTGGCCAAATTATGTTAGGGTTCTTTGATAAGTTTATTGAAATAGTGCAAGTCCATTTGATATAAGATAAGATACATGTGATTTTTGTGTGTTAATTTGTTATTTCTTCCATTTTGTTTAGGTCATGGCGGCTAAGTCAATAAGTGTTGACGTTGTGTTACTGATGTGGTAACTTTCTTACTGTTGCTTATACAAGATATGACGGCTAAGTCAATAAGTGTTGACGTTGTGTTAAAATGTGATTAATAAATATTCGCATACTCCCCGACCCATCTGTTTTGCCACTTCAAGCTACTCCCAATGCCAAAGCAAAGAGCATGTTGGTTTATAAATCCAACAAACTTATAAAATGTGTGATACTAAATTAAGATAATTATGTCTATATGTTGCAGGTTTCTTTAATGAAATTCATTTGCATCAATTTTCTCTTTGTCGCTCATTCATCTTCAATTTACGGTTCGTGTCGTTATTAGTTTAGGTGTCACCCAATAAAAACTTTCTACCTATTACCAGGTAATAACTAATAGGTTTTATTAGTTCATTTATTTTTATAATTTTATAATTATACAACAATTAGGAGTTTAATGGTATTTGGATAGAAAGATTTAGTAATCTATGCTCTCTGTCACCGATAACAGTAAATGTTATATTTCAACCCCAGGACGCTCCCGGTATATAAGCTAGTTATTCAACATAGTGCTTGAGATTAGCTTTTTTCTAATACTCAATACAACTAAAACGTACATTATCTAAGTTTAAAAAAAAATCTAGAGTAAACTTATGATTTCCATTTTCAAGGCTTTTGATCGGTACGGAAGTCCATGCTTAGTAAAGATCCATATGCTATTTTTTTAAGAGCACCCGCAATAGGTTCTCTGTCCCTATCCACACATTACACTAAATTTATTATAGTTTCTCTGTCCTGTTTAATTAAATAATATTTTTTATACCTTTATCATTATTTTCTCTCTCTCCTTCACTCACAACACTTTTAAAAGTATTAAAAATGAATGTGTGAAAACTATGTTTCTCCAAATATATCGACAAATAGTAGATTCTCAATATCCTACACTCATAACCTTATCCTAAAATGCAGAGGATTCACTCACAAAAATATAGATAACCTAATGTGAATGTTATAAGAGAATTGAACCAATGTTGATGTTTGAATGCATGACTTTGCTCTTCAATAAACCCACCATACCTGATCAACATCCTACATATTGAATGCATCAAATAGTACTGACACATGATTTTTAACAAAGTTGCTTTTGTTGGTAATCAAAGAATAGAACAAACTAATTGAAAGAACAAGAATAACACATAAAATGAATTTCCTATTATGAAATCGGATTACAATTGAATATGTATACATACGATCGCATATATAGCGATATGTTTTGACTGACACATCTCTTCATCAATCGACACAACCCTACAAATTCAGTTTCCAACTTACCATATATACATAAATGACCCCCTAACATATTTACAAGACCCTTTTGACTCTAGACATAGTTTAGACTAATGACATAATGACTCTTTAATACTTAGTTTATATTTCAATACTCCCCCTTAAACTAAATATTGTTCAAGTGAGGTCTTCCATGTTCTTCATGATTTGCTTATAGCAGAGTTGGTTCATCGTCCTCCTCCCAGATCATATTTTCCTCCTCTTTCCTTTCACACTTTGAACATTCATTCATGTAGTATCAAAGTTCATTACACTTGTGACACCCTATGTGAAGCTTGTCCCATTGTACTCGACCATCATCTTGACCTCTATCGGACCCCCGATCTCTTACTTGGAACGTCCAAAGTATTCCTGATTTGAGTTCCCACAACCTCAATGTTTGTAATCCAGTAGATACATATTATTAGATGATAATCTATAGGTTGTAATCCTTTTGATCGAGAGTTTATGTTGTATAGAGATTGTTTGGGGTTTGTTCTGAGTAAGAGAATCTGATATCATAACTTTGTCATGGTTTGCACTTAAGGTGTTTATCCTTTCCTTTTCCATATGTTTCAGTGAATAGAAGGTTATTCGACACATCTTCCTACTTTGTTTGCTTCTTACTGTGTTCCTCGAAAGCCTTCATTCTCCCAACATCTTCTTGGAATGGCATCGTGTTAAGATCCGCAAACTCCTTAATTGCCGCTACTATCTGGATGTATTTTTCTAGTACTAAGCCCAAAGCTTTTCAACCAATCTTTTATCATCAAAAGTATGTTCAAGACTGCTTGCTTGTGATGTGATTTGACTAATCTTTCCTACATAGACATCAAGTGGCTCGTTAACATTCATCTTTAGAGATTCAAACTCTAACTCAATTGTCCGAATACGCACTTCCTTAACTCTATCAACTCCTACGTGTCAAACTTTTAAGGCATCCTAAATTCCCTTCTCAAAAGTAGGGTTTGCAATTTTCAAGACCATATTTTCAGGAATTACTTGGTATAGTAATGCAACACTTGAAAAAAAGGGGTACAAAAATCATTTTATATGTATGCCCCTGTTATGGAAAACAATATAATTTACATACCATCTATTTGTTCGATGCAAATTAGCTCCATGCATTTGGTCTCAGTTCTGTATTTGGTGTAAGCTGCCTAATTCCTCCAATTATTCTATTTACGTAACTGATAGTCTGATATACTAAAGTTTCCATGTCAAATGGTTATCTCCGTTACACAGAAAGACGACACAAGCCATATTCATGAAAACGTAATGGTTGATATGGCAATCAAGAACGAGGGGTGCTCATTAAGAATAGGTCAAACTTTTTATCCTTAGAATAGCTTGAATGTTGTAATTTCAATTGCATAAACATTATGATGTAATACTTATTTAGGCTTGCAGTTTCTTGTTGTGGTCTTACTTTTATTTATATATTGCTGTTGTCATTAAAAAAAAAACTATATCACTAATCGCTTAATTAGTAATAAATTTGTCATAATCGAAGTTCAATGTTACTGCTGAAGTGTAGGATCGTGTTCCTGAACAAGAAACGTTATATCGCGCGCATTTCGGATTAAAGGTGGAATCAATAATCCAATTAGCTGTTATAGGTGAGTGTTTATGAATAAGATAATAATAATAATAATATGAGAGCACACACACAAAAACATACACAAAAGGTTGCAAGCTTGAATAGAAATGGCAAAAGTTATTATAGAGACTAAGGCATGGGGTATTTATACTAGTGCTCATACACCTCCCTTCCTTTGCACATGTATGGCTCTCATACATATGACATATCACATGTATGACTACAATGGAAGATGCACAGCAGCCACAAATTACCAAAATACCCCTTAGCCTATATAATCATCTACCCAACCCCAGAACGTAATAAAACATGATCCGACTATCATATCCAAGATAGGGACATATCTAAATGGTGCATTTACATGAAGTACAAGATGCTATCGCATCTTAGTTGCTACTTAGGCACAAGGTTGTAAAAATCGAGATTAATCACCGATTAATCAGCCCCCCACCCTTGTGGTGGAGTGGCATGGGAAGTGACGGATAAGGCTTGGGACTAAGAGGTCTCAGGTTCGATTCTTGATTCCACCCGGGTTTTACCAATTTCTCACTGTCGTGCCTTCGAGCGGGTGGGGGGGTGGATTTTCCCCGTCCGGATACTACACGGGTAGGCTTAGGCTACCCAGCGTTAGCATCTAATGTGGCGTCATGCGAGCCTTTGATCCCTTTCAGGGACCAGATATCACCTAGATAGTCGGGCAGATGTGTTTCGTATGCCGTTAAAAAAGTCACTGATTAATCAGTAATTAATCGCTAGTCCTCACTTTACTAATTAATTTCGGGCTAATCACTCATTTAATCGGTGTCAGTCCAGGGTTGTAAATATCGCGATTAATCACCAATTATTCGAACCAAATTGGTCCTAGTCGGACCTAGAAAAACTCAAAATTAGGTCAAAATTGAATTCGAACTGTTCAAAACCAGAGCAAATTGATCAAATAAAACAAGTTCTTACCTCAAAATTGGATGATAATCCATTATTTAGAACCAAAATCGATGAAACTCTATAAACCCTAGTTGCGTCTAATAGTTCCGTACGATGAAAGAAGGAATGGGGAAGAAAAAACGGGATATGGTGAACGATGGAGGTGATTAAGGTTATTTAAGTTTAGGTATTTTAATATTTTACCCCCTCTCCATATTCACTTGTTTATATTTGGCCCCTAAACTTCTAAACTTATACATATAAGATATAAGGGTAGGGTTCGTGTAAAAAGTCCATTTACTTAAGAAGTGTAAGAAGTTTATGTACGTATTGTGTTTTAAATATTAGGATAAATGTTTTATACTCTTTTGGTATTGTGTTATATAGAAAAACAACAAAAGTAACAATTTAAAATACAGTCAATTGGATTCTACGCATTAAATTGTAAAACACATTGATTATATTTAGAACACACTTATTATATTTATTTGCATGGTGTTTTAGATTTAATGCTTAGCATACATTTGATTGTGTTTTAAATTGTTTATTTTATTGTTTTTCTATATAACACAATACCAAAAGAATATAAAACATTTCTCCTAAAATTAAAACACAATATCTACGTAGATTTCTTACACTTCTTAGGAAAAATGGACTTTTCAGCCAAATCCTTACCAAGGTTTAAAAGTAATATTATATATGTATAAATTTGGAAAAATATATATATTTTAAAATCCGATCCGATTAATCCCTAGTCCGTACCTCACCGGCCGACTAACGCCTAGCGAGTTCTAAACACTACTTAGGCACATTGTGCTACAGAGCGGTAGCAACCTACTACCAGCGGCGGACCTAGCATAGTGGATTTTTTTATTTTTTATTTTTTATATTTTTACATTTTTTTTTGTAAAATGTTACCCTTAAAATAAATTTTACGTTACTACTAAAATAAATTTTACGTTACTCCAACAATTGAAAAATATTATCGAATTTACACTAAACGCTACTTGTCTAAACCAAGTCCATATCTATTGATAAACCCAAACCAATTCCCAAAACTCCAAATCCAAACCAAATCCCCTTGCACCAAACAAATAAGCCCAAACCAGACCAACCCCAATCCCCTAACACCTAAAAAACGCATGTATTCCTTAGATGGAGAGAGGTAGTGAAGTGGTTTTTTTGCAAGTTGAGGTTGCGGAAACATGCAACCACTTTTTGTACAGAAATCCGCAACCTTATGTTGCGGATAGAGCCACATCATCACCTCCAACTTTCCACTTTACCGGTCCAACTTTTCCTTTCCCACCAAAATCCATGTTAGATGCTGACTTGTAAAAAGCGGAATCCACATCACCCATTTCCCTAACCCAAGGTTGCGGAAACACCTAAAACCTAAATTTGATTCTGACACACACCCAAGGCGCAAAATTATCTGAATTCCCCACCAAAAAAGCAAAACGATTGTGAAACTTTATCTATTATCATGTTTTTATTTTTATTTCCTTCACATTATGTGAAACTACGACGAAAAAAATTGAACGTTACTCCTCAAAATTTTTTTAGATCCGTCACTGCCTACCATCAATTTTCAATTACCAAATTATTTCTGATCACTAGCAACTTTCTACTTCTTTCCAGTATCTTTGAAGAACAATATGTGCAACTTTTCTTGGATCCTATTAAATCTTATGCATTTTTAGTTAAACATGATAATAGATAAAGTTTCACAATCTTTTTGCTTTTTTGGTTGGGAATTCAAATAATTTTGTGCCTTGGGTGTGTGTCAGAATCGAATTTAGGTTTTAGGTGTTTCCGCAATCTTAGGCTGGGGAAATGGGTGATGTGGATTCCACTTTTACAAGTCAGCGTCTAACATGGATTTTGGTGGGGAAAGAAAAGTTGGACCGGTGAAGTCGAAAGTTTGGGGTGATGATATGGCTATATCCGCAACCTAAGGTTGCCCAGATTTCTGTACAAAAAGTGGTTCCCCCTTGACCCTCGTTTATCTCGTGAAAATACAATATTCTTGGACAAACATGTACTCCTCATCTCCTTACTTGGACGAATATACAATGTAATTCCTCTTTTAGTCATCAAGTAAATTCCAATTACCCATGATAGGTTGATGAGACTAAAACCACCAACAATTAATAAAATATAAGAAATGGGGTTTAACATATATATACAAACAAAAACATGAACAAAGATGGAAGGAAACAGAAGTTGCACAAAAACTTGATGGTGTTGGCCATTTTAGTAATTATTGAATAGTTTAAACATTTTGTGTTTTCGATGGAGATCGATGTATGTGTTCTAACTTGATACAAAAATAATAAAAACAGTCCTACCAAGAAATTGGTGACAAGATAGCCCAAATGCCTCCATAGTGAATTGAAGCCTCCCTAAAAAGGGCCCCATTAATACGGATTTTATGCACTACTTTGGTTTTGAAACTCTCTACTTTGTGCTTTGTGTACTCTAATTTATTTTATTTTATTTTATTAATGGTGTGCGTGTGTGTATGTACATATATAACGGAGAATCTAACTAGTTCTACTAATATAAATAAATTACAAAGTGAACCAAGAAAAGAATATCTCCTTCAACCTATATAATACGGATATACATTAGATTAGATATATAGCTCGATCTTTTCTGTAAGGTATAGAGCCAGTCAAGGAGATTATGGTAGTTATAGTTACCATGTTGTGTGTTACTCTTTCACTTTTGACCATTAATGCTGCTTCTCTCAACATTCATCAGCTCCAAGCTTCCCATGAATTAGGTATAGATTTAACTCTCTCTTTCTCTATCTCTATATCTCTCTCTTTCTCTCTACAATGGTTGTTTGTGGTAATTCAATATAAACTATTTGTGCAGCTAATTATGGACAGCTTGATCATCCTGCATTGCCAAGAAAGTTAATGTTTGATTATAATAAGGTAGGTTTATTAATCATAGATCAATATGGTTGACACTCACAAGGAGTTTAAATACCCTAAATTTTTTGAGCTGAAGATTGGTTTTTCTTTTATGAATCAATCAGATTGAAGGCTATGAAGTGAAGGATTTGGTGTCTTCCAATGGGCAGAATAAAGCTTCTACAGGTAGTTAATCCATTCAATTGTAATTCACAAGTTATGTGGTGTATGCTATGAACCCTAATTATATATTTCGAAAGTGAAACTCTAATACTCGAGATAGATTTGTGCAAAATCAAATACAGTTGTCTAAAATGACTGCAACTTATGTAAAATATAGTTCTAGAACCCTAAAGATTCATTTCATTCTTGCCCAAAATTGTTTATAGTAAATAAGATTAACAATCATATTTATTTGTCTTCTAATGACACAAAGAGAAAAGGGAAAATCACTAAACTAGTCTTCGCCAAGTTTATTTTTTCCAAAACCGTCATTGGATTTCAGCCTTTGGCTAAATAAAAATCAATTCCAGCAAATCACATTCTACCAAATAAGCTTCGCTGGTTGTGGCGGCAAAGACATAGCTCCACTTTTTGCCACGGACTAAGCACGCACTTTTGGTGGCTTGGCCCCGGTTTTTTTTTCCAGTTAAGGCTTAGCTCGCGCTTTTAGTGACCGCTAAAATTCAATGACTATTTTGGCAATAAAACAAAGCTTGGTCAAGTTGACTAGTTTAGTGATTTTCCCACAAGAAGAATGATCAAACATTTATAACAGCCATTAAATGCACCAAAAACACCACACAACATAACAATTTGCTCGGTGAACACATATCATGTGATGCATGCATCTAAAAAAACCGTCAATGATCTCCAGCTCAACTAGTTTGAGATATGGTGGTTTTTTCTTAGAGGTTCCCATTCTGGGGTTGGTCACAGGCAGTGGCAGGTCTAGAAATTAATTTCAGTAGTAATGTTTTTCATTTTTTTCGTTTTAGTAGTAACGTTTTCCAAATATCGTAAATAAAAACAACTTTTCCACTACGCGCGAAGTTGAGTAGCAACGGACACGACACCTAGCTTCAAGCAAGGTCCGCCCCTGGTCACAGATTCAATCCATGCACACCGCAAAAAAATTCTCCGTGAGGCTTTGAGCTTAAGCAAGGAGGACACCGGTATGTGGGTAGGGATTCGAACTTGGGACCGCTAGGTTAGGGTTGTACAAAGATTTCCACTAAACTAAACCTTTAAAAAAAAAATCTAAAAACAAAACCCATTTATGATTTTTTTTTAAGAAAGCACACATTTCTTTAGTTAGAAAACCAGTGTACATTAACATCACTCCATAATTCAT
Organism: Ambrosia trifida; assembly: GCA_028751855.1. NCBI lineage: Eukaryota > Viridiplantae > Streptophyta > Magnoliopsida > Asterales > Asteraceae > Ambrosia > Ambrosia trifida. The sequence continues at coordinate 108,892,726 of CM054129.1, read as the reverse complement.
TAGCACTATAATGTTTGTCTATATTGTTTCTTAGATCAGATTGTGACATATGTTTGTGTATACAGGTGAATCACACAAGGAAGAAGTAAAGGTGATGATGCATGCAGCAAAAGGGACGAGACAGGACTGGATAGAAGGATCCGACCAGACTCATGAGTTCTTTACAATGGACTACTCACACGTTAGAAGACGAAGTCCCATCCATAACAAGTCTTTGCGTAAGACCGTCATTAGTTCTCCATGATAAGTGGCTTTCAAAATTAGGCAAAAATGTATTTAGGAATTATTTTTATAAATAATAAACGATTATTAGTTTATAGGAGAAAGATGTGAGGAAATTTTTGTCCGAGAGCTCTGTAATGGCCGACATATGCTTTGTTACGACGTACGAACAAAGACCCTACGTGCGAGTTTTTTTTTTTATGTATATACGTTCTCTTTGTTCGCTTTTAATTAAACTAGAAATGTTTATTACTTATTGTGGTGTTTCACTTTTTCTATTTTTATATATTTACGTAAGAAAATTAGTACACTATATATTGAGTCTTAATAGATCTTCCTCATGTATTATCGAGTTGGTTTACATTGCACAAGATCACAATTTGATATGTGTATACGTGCATGATGATTAGTATTTTTTTTTTTAACGGCAAATTTTATACCACTTTATTTTCACCTAATCTTGCACTTTCATGGATTTAAACCCACAACCTCATATTTATAAAAGCGGGACACCATACTACTAGACCAAGAGGTCATTGGTTGATGATTAGTATTTAAAACGAAAAAGATATATATGTGCATAACAAAGTTATTTTTATTTTTTTTAAATGATGATTTGTACCATGGGCCATTAGGTTATAGCAACTAATTGATGAGATTAAACTTGGCATGGCCTTTACTGACAAGGACCGGTTAGCACGGCAGTTTGAGTTATATACACGAACACGCCCTTGTTCATGTTATTTCAGGCGGACAAGCTCCGTCTTGAAAAGGAGAGGGAAATGCAGAGGCCAAAAAGCGAGCCGATGATGCTGCCCGAAAGGAGATGGTGAAGGTCACCCCAGCGGGAGGCGCTGGGGATGGTAAGGGTATACTAGGCCAGACGGCCAGTGCGTCATCTAGTCCACACGGTAGGGGGACCTCTAGGTCCACATCGATGAAGGATCCCTCCAAGGGGTTGGCCAAGACAACCCGTGAGGACGCTGTCTCAAGTTGGGCGGATGGTGATGTCATCTGGCGCCCTTGTTGGGGTTTGAGGGAAAACGCTTGCTTCGCCAACCCTTTTGGCAGCGGAGGAGTTCGTGGCGGAGGTGGTCCCTCACCACGAGAGGGCGTACTAGGATAGTTTGAACCGTCGCTCTCTTATCTCGGATATATGTGTCTCCTAGGCTTTGCAGCTGGCGGCCATAGATTCTTTGAGGAGGCGCGATGCTCCTTTTCAGCGCAGCATCGACGACTTCCATGCTACAAAGGCCACCCGGACAGAGAGGGAGGCCAAGTTTAAAGTCGAAGTTGACAGGTACCGCCGCCGCGCCTATGAAGCTGAAGACAAGCTGAAGCTCCTGGAACAAGAGCAAACGACGACGCAGAAACAGTGGACCGAGTCATGCAGCCGCACCAGCGAAGACATGATTAAGCTGAAGGAACGGATTCAAGTGTTAAATCACGAGAACTCCCAGCTACGTGCGGCTGCTGACGGTTATTCTAAGGACCTGGCGGAGAGGACCGCCAGGTATGCGGAGGCGCGGTCGGAGCTCCAGCTGAAGGATAAGGAGCTTGTTGCTACGACCTCTCGCGTATATGTGCTGGAGAAGGAAAAAACTAGGGCTGGCAATGGGTAACCTGTATAAGACACGATAAGACCTGTTAACTGAAAAATACACTACGTGATTTTTTACTTCTTTTTAAATAATTAGAATTAAGAGGCAAAGATCCTTCATTTCTCCTTTTTGGTACATAAAACATAAACTGTATTATAAACATGAGACATAAAGTAGCTAAATGAGTCGTGTTCATGTTTAGAACTTGATTTGTTCGCGTCGTCAGAAACCAGTTAAACCTGTTAAGACACGATTTGTCGGCCCTAGAAAAAACCTCCATTTTAGGGTTAAGGATGATCTGGAGGAGGAACGGGCCGCCCTGAAAGAGTCTCGTGATGCTGCGGTTGAAGAGGCGAAGAACGCCAAGGTCCTCATCGACCAGTTTGCCGTCGCCCAAGAGAAGGCACAGGAGGCCATGCACTAAGTGATGATCGCAGGCATCGAAGGGGTAAATAACTTTTAACTCTCCGCCTTATGTTTTGTTTGCAAAAATTTTCTAACACTTGCAGTGTGTTTCGCAGATCTTCAAGCGATTTTGGAACGAGCCCAAGCTCGGGGATCAAGTTGCTGCCATTGTTGTTGCTGCGTACGCGTATGGGTTTGGCGAGGGTTATGACGTGGGCTTCCATCACTGCCTGAACCGCGGCCGTATTGATGAAGCAGAGCACTACGGCAAGCCCCTGAAGAAGGAATATGAGGCGGAACTCGCCAAGTTTGAAAAGGTCGAGTTCCCCATTCTTCAGGTGACTGCGGATTGTAACCGCCACACCAACCCTGCTCGTTCCCTTTGGTACTTTATTGAAGAATCCGATCGGTTGGGTGTGGAGGCCCGGAAGCGAGCGCGTATGCACCCTTCACCAATACTTCTAGAATTTTGTATGGCCCTTCCCAGTTAGGCGCCAATTTTCCTTGTTGCTCTGCGTTAGATGCTTCGTTGTTACGGAAGACATAATCACCGACGTTGAACTTGCATTCTTTGACGCGCTGATTGTGGTAGCGATCCAGTTGCGTCTTGTACTTTGCTTCTTTAATTATGGCGAGTTCACGGCGCTCTTCAAGAAGGTCAAGTTTAACCGGAGCTCTTCATTGTTGTTCCCTTTGTCTGCCATGAGTACTCTTGCGGAAGGGCAACCAATTTCAGCGGGTATGACTGCCTCGGAACCGTGTGTTAGACTAAACGGGGTTTCACTGTTTCTAGTTTTGGTTAGGGTGCGATGAGCCCACAGAACATGCGGGAGTTTATCCACCCAGCCTGTGCGCCTGGTTCCGAGCCGTGCTTTGATGCCTTCCACAATGCTTCTATTTGCTCTTTCGACTTGACCGTTGCCTTGCGGGTGCGCGACTGATGTAAAGATTTGTTGGACGCCAAGTTGCGACAGGCATTCTTGTAGGTTGGTCCACGAACTGCGTACCGTTGTCGCTCAAAAGTTATAGCAGTAAGCCGAATCTGCTAATAATGAACTCCCAAATAAATTTCTTGACATGCGCCCCGTCGATCTTGGCTAGGGGCTTTGCCTCAATCCATTTGGTGAAATAGTCAATGGCGACTATCAAGAATTTGACATTTCCTGGCGCCGTTGGAAATGGACCAACCAGGTCGATTGCCCATTTTTGGAAGGGCCAAGCGGCTGTGACAGGCACCGGGTTGTTTTTGGAGCGCAGGGTGTTTGGCGCATGTCGCTGACAGTTGCCACATTTGCGGAGCTCTTTGACAGCGTCCAAGTGCATTCCTGGCCAGTAATACCACGCGTTCATCAGCTTTGCGACTACTATTCTGGGTTCAGCGTGCAAGCCGCATATTCCTTCATGAATATCTCAGATGAGGATGGATGCATCTACGGGGTCAACACAGCGGAGTAACGGCCCGAGGTAAGATCGGCGGTGAAGTACTCCATCGGTCAGCTGATAATGGAGAGCCTTATACTGGATCTTCCGGGCCTCTGATTTGTTATCAGGCAGGGTGCCAGAGGACAGGTAGGATTTGATTGGCGTCATCCAGGACGCGTTGCCTGTTTGGATGACGTTTACTAGTCTGAGTGGGACAGAGGGTTGATTTAGCACCTCAACACGGACCTCTTTCACCATGTGTTTAAAAACTGTCGAACCCATTTTGCTTAGCGCATCCGCCGGTTTGTTTTCACTACGCGGTGCATGAGTTGTTTGGCTTTCTCTAGATAAAGGACCATAGTTGCATCTTGTGCATCATATGTCCCATTAATTGGTCCCGCGACAAGTAGTGAGTCCACGTGTGCTTTAACATGCATGGCCCCCAATTTTTCCACAATGCGGAGGCCTGCCAGCAGCGCTTCATACTCCGCTTCATTTTTTTGTACTTTTGAAGTCCAAGCAGATAGCATAAGTGAACTCGTGTTTATCTGAGCTAATAAGGCGAAGACACGCGCCAAAACCGTCATCGTTAGAGGCCCTATCAGTGAATAGGGACCACTTTTGTGCCTGATCCTAAGGTTGCACGGGCGCTTGTTCTGCAAGGCAGTCTTGAACTTTGTTGGCGGGTATTTCTACTGCGAAATCAGCGAACACTTGGCCTTAAATTGCGGGTCTGGGCTTGTAATAATTTGTGTGCTCTCCAAGCTCGATGGCCCATTTTGCGAGTCGACCCGATAATTCTGGCTTGCAAAGTATCGCTGATTCTGTAGTCCGTTAAGACGTTGATCGGATGGCCTTGGAAATACCGCCGCAATCTTCTAGACGCGTGGACCAGTGCGGGAACTAGCTTTTCCATTGTGGAGTATCTTTTTTTGCGTCTAATGGGGTGCGACTGATATAGTAAATTGGGGTTTGAACCCCTTTGTGCTCTACTAAGAGGACGGCGCCGACCGCTCGTTCCGTTACCGAGAGGTATAACGTTAGTGGCTCTTTAGGTAGAGGCGCCGTTAAAGTTGGAAGGTTCATCAGGCACTGTTTCATTTCTTGGAAAGTCGTTTCTGCTACGGGTGTCCACTAGATGTTGCTCGTTTTCAAGCAATTCTTCAAAGTATCCACGAATGGGAAGGACTATGAAGCATAGTTGGAGGGGAAGCGGTTGAGGGCCACCAGCCGGCCCATCAACGTTTGGACTTCCTTTACAGATGCGGGGGAAGGCATTCGCTCAATGGCTTGAACTTTTTCGGGTTTGGCGCGAAAATCATCCCGCGTGATGACCACCCCAAGGAACTTGCCTTCCTCCAATCCAAATCAGCACTTGCTGGAGTTGAGCTTTATGCGCACGGCGCGCAGTTGATCAAATGTTTTCTGAATGTCCCGCAGCATGTGCCCTTCTTCACTACTCTTGATTACGAAGTCATCGACGTATATCTCTAGTCGTACGTCGGGCTAACAAAGGTCGTGCCCATGAGGCGTTGATACATGGCGCCCGCATTTTTCAGGCCAAAAGGGCATCTTTGTGTAACAGAAAGTACCCATGTCTGTGTGGAAAGTCGTCTTGTCCTCATCTTCCTTTGCCATTTGAATTTGGTGGTACCCCTTATACACGTCCAAAAAAACATTTGAAGCGATAAAGGACCAGCGAGTCCACCTTCAGATCTATTTCCGGCAGAGGGTAGCAATCTTTGGGACATGCCTTGTTCAGATCTTTGTAATCCACACACATGCGCCACCCCCGTGTGCTTTTCCGACCATTATGGGGTTGGCGACCCAGGTTTGATAGCGGATAGGGTGCAGGATGCCTGCATTGAGCAGCCTGGTGACCTGCTCGTTCATTGCCTTTGTTTTCTCGGGACCCATGCTCTGCTCCATTTGGACGACTGGCTCTACCGATCGGTACACGTTGAGTTTGTGTTCCGCAATTTCGCGCGGTACACCAACCATGTCTGGCGCCTGCCAGGCAAAGACATCCATATTTTTTATCAATAATTGCTTCAAAGTATAATGGGTCATAGGTGGGTTTTAATACTAGTTTTGGAGTCAATTAGCCATTAAAATTGGTCAACACCATAAAGTAAGGTTTTATGATGAATTGACTATTTGACTAAGACTTTAACGGTTTGACTAAGACTTTGACTGTTTGACTAAGACTTTGACTAATCAATTTAAGGAATGTGTTAAGTTTATTTTCTTCTGAAATACTACACAAGATGATAGTTGGCTCAGTTGGTTGGCTGTGGACGCGGGTTCGAGTCCCAGTCCACACAAATCTTTTTTTTGGCAATTATTTCCCTAAAACTATATTATTCTAAATTCATAATATGATTATATAAGCCCGAAAGTGACTCGAAATATTTTTAAAACGTACAAAAGTGTCGAGATACAAATAATTATTAGTTTAAGGTATTTAAAACATATATTGTTTAAAACAATACATTCTTTTTATCAAAAAAAAAAATTAGGGGAAATTCGCGATGTTACATTTAACCGGCACACTAGACCGACCTGACATCCTGTTGGTGACCCATTACCCTAACTAATCAAGCACACATAGATTTCACACAAGGTTCAAGCATAAAACACTTAGTTTGTATCAAAAATCTCATTTCTGCATCAGAACGGTCGAACCAGTCAGATTAAGTCTCCTTCGCCCGTTTTAAGTTTCCTTCGCCCGTTTTGTGTTTCGTTCGACCGTTTGATGTTTCGTTCGACCGTTTTACCACGTTCGCCCAAGCATAACCCAGGTTCGACTCTGGATTCTCTCCTTCGCACCTTCGATCGGTCGAAGGAGTCCACGTTCGCCCGTGTTGTGCAAATTTTCCTAAAAACGCTTCAAACACATTCGAAACACCTCGAAACATCATCAAACACAGCAGTCAAGTATGAATAACTTATCCCTACAAAACCCCACCGATTTCCCCCAATAATACGTCCATTTCAGCCCTTTCCCAAAATGGTAAGAATTATGGAAACGTCACTATCATGCATGGATTATTTACCCAATTTGGAAACTTTTGAAATCGATCCATGTTCAACTTAAAATGCTCAGTTTGTCGAGTGTTCGATCTTTCCCTATTAGTTCTATTGATCATAAATATCATGCATCAAGTCTAGATTCGTTAAAACCCCCAAATACCCATAATATCACCATCTATCCCTCTTTAACCCTAAACAACAATAAACTAGCATTAATAACAATCCTATATCATGTTTCTATCATAGATACAGCAGCAAATCATTGAACAACACATAACACCACATAATACACAATTCACATATGTTTATCATCATGAAGACCTATGTTTAAATGATAAGGTTTTGATTTAGAAAGATGTTTAAAAGGTTTTTAATCATGAAAACATCCTTAGAACAGATCCGGACAATTAGGGTTAGATGAAAACGAGTTAAAATGCTTTAAAAAGGTTTAGGATCAAGAACACACATTGGATTCTTGTTTAGATGTTGTAGATAGGTTAGATTATGAAAAAGAAGAGCAAAAACTCCTTCCTTAGTGATTAAAATCGTTTGAGAGTGTTTTGAGACGGTTAGGGTTTGTGAAATGGTGAAAAATGACAAAGTTTGGTATTTATACTAATCCTCCTTCGCCCCTTATCAGTGGTCGAAGGTGGCCTCCTTCGACCCTTTCACAGGGTCGAATGAGTCCTGTCCTGGTCGAAGGGAATTCTTTCAATTTCGCATCCCCGGTTCGCCCATTTACAATGGGTTGAACCAACACAACATTTCTCCTTCGACCACTCGAAGTGGTCGAACCAGAAGCCATGTTTATCTAGTTTTCCAGTTTGTCGTGTTCAACGCATTCTAACACACCTTAACATATGAGCATGCAACCTTAGTTCATGTTTAACATATTTAAGCACGGATAATCATTTACACGTCATATAAACACATCTATGTATGTAATCCACCACACGACCCATAATCTACACCTATACTCAATTAGTTCATGTAATGTCACCAACAACGGAACCGGTACTAGCGTATTCCCAAAACGACTCCCAATGATCCTCAGATCATTGAACCCTGGACAATCCTAACTTGACCCGACTCAACTAACCCAGTTAAGTCCGTTTATAAACGTTTCTCGCTAAGGTAGACTTAGATGTTACTAAAATGTTTAAGCCAAATATGCCGGGTGTCACATCATCCCCACGTTGAAAGAATTTTCGTCCCGAAAATTGCACAAAGCCCCAAAATGAAAGAAACGAAAAGAATGGAACGAAAGGAAAATTACCGGTTGTCACATCATCCCCACGTTGAAAGGAATCTCGACCCGAGATTCATTCCGCTTCAGCAGTAACATGCCTCGATTCAAACGCACGCTTCGGAAAAAGATGAGGATATTTAGCTTTCATCTGATCCTCTCGTTCCCACGTGAACTCCGGTCCACGATTCGAGTTCCAACGAAGTTTAACGATGCGGATTTTACTCCGACGAAGGCTACGAATCGTGTAGTCGAGAATCTCGACAGGTTCCTCCACAATGCGAAGACGATCATCAACCTTGATCTCCTCCAGTGGTACAATGAGAGATTCATCAGCCAAGGACTTCTTCAAGTTAGACACATGGAAGACGTTGTGCACACTACCGAGCTCCGCCGGTAAGTCAAGTATGTATGCCACCGGTCCAATCCGATCCAGGATTGCGAATGGTCCGACATAACGAGGGTTAAGCTTGCCACGCTTTCCAAAGCGTATGACGCCCTTCCATGGTGAAACTTTCAGAAGTACCCTGTCCCCAACCTGGAACTCCAAAGGTTTTTCGACGGCGATCGGCATAACTCTTCTGATGATCCCGTGCAGCAGCCAAACGGTGACGAATCTGTACGATTTTCTCCGAAGTTTCGTACACAAGTTCCGGACCAGTGAGCTGGCTCTTGCCCACCTCGGCCCAACAAAGTGGTGATCGACATTTCCGTCCGTATAGAGCATCGAACAGAGCTTCCTTGATACTAGAGTGATAGTTGTTGTTGTAGGAAAACTCCACCAACGGTAGGTGAATTTCCCAACTCTTACCAAAATCGATAACACACGCCCGAAGCATGTCTTCCAAGGTTTGGATCGTCCGCTCACTCTGTCCATTAGTTTGCGGATGATAAGCCGTACTCATATCCAACTGAGTACCCAAGGCCTTGTGCAGAGCCTTCCAGAAACGCGAAGCAAAACGAGAATCACGATCAGAGATAATAGAGACAGGCACCCCGTGCCGAGCAACCACCTCCTTAAGGTAAAGTCGAGCCAACCGCTCGAGTCCATCGGTTTCCTTAATAGGTATAAAACGTGCCGATTTTGTCAGCCGGTCAACAATCACCCAGATCATATCATAACCACTAGGTGACCTTGGCAGCTTGGTGACAAAATCCATCGTGATTCGCTCCCACTTCCATTTCGAAACCTCTGGTTGTTGCAGGAGACCAGACGGCCTCTGATACTCCACCTTGACTTTAGCACTAGTCAAGCATTTGCTGACATAAGAAGCTATATCAGCTTTCATGTTCGGCCACCAATAAAGTATCTTCAAATCCTGATACATCTTATCGGAGCCAGGGTGAATAGAATACCGGGATTTGTGAGCTTCATCCAACACAAGCTCGCGCAATCCCCCGAACAATGGGACCCAAACACGTCCCCTGAGTTCAAGATGCTTGTCAGCATTGTGCATAGTCTCAGCCTTAGGGTTTTCCTCCTTCAAGGCTTCCAACTGCGCAGAACGGATTCGGTCAGGCAACGACGAATGAATGGTGAGCTGTAAGGCTCGAACACGGCGAGAGTTCGCATACTCCTTCCTGCTCAAGGCGTCCGCCACAACGTTCGCCTTGCCAGGATGGTATTTGATAGCACAGTCATAATCGTTCAGGAGTTCAACCCAGCGACGCTGCCGCATGTTCAACACCTTCTGGTCGAAAATATGCTGAAGACTCTTGTGATCGGTATATACTTCACACTTGGTACCGTACAAGTAATGTCTCCAGATTTTCAACACAAAGACTACCGCACCCAGTTCCAAGTCATGAGTAGTGTAATTCTTCTCATGAACTTTGAGTTGACGAGAAGCATAAGCGATAACCTTTCCGCGTTGCATCAACACACAACCGAGACCACGAATAGAAGCGTCACAATACACAACGAAGTCATCCGTACCCTCAGGTAAGGATAAGATAGGTGCAGAACAAAGTTTAAGCTTCAACATCTGAAATGCTGATTCTTATGGTTCATCCCAATCGAACTTTCGGTCCTTCTGGGTAAGAGTAGTGAGGGGTTGAGCGATCTTCGAAATTCCCTCAATGAAACGACGATAGTAACCCGCAAGACCTAGGAATTTCCGCACCTCAGATGGCGTCTTTGGTGCTTCCCAGTCTTTAATAGCTTCGATCTTAGCCGGATCGACATGAATTCCCAGTTCATTCATCACATGTCCTAGGAATTGAACTTCACGTAACCAAAAATCACACTTTGAGAACTTAGCATACAACTGCTCCTGTCTCAAAAGTTCCAAGACCAACCGTAGATGTTCCTCATGATCCGCCTTGTTCTTGGAATAAATCAGAATATCGTCAATGAACACGATGATGAACTTATCAAGGTAAGGTTTGAAAACGCGGTTCATTAAATCCATGAACACCGCCAGTGCGTTAGTGAGACCAAAAGGCATGACCAAGAACTCAAAATGGCCATAACGAGTGCGAAAGCAGTCTTCTGAATGTCAGCTTCCCTGACGCGCAACTGGTGATAACCGGACTGCAAATCAATCTTCGAATAGTAGCTGGAGCCCTGAAGCTGGTCAAAGAGATCATCAATACGAGGAAGAGGATAACGATTCTTGATGGTCACTTTGTTCAGCTCACGATAATCGATACACATGCGAAGACTTCCGTCCTTCTTCTTCACAAACAAAATAGGAGCTCCCCACGGGGAAGAACTCGGTCGGATGAAACCCTTTTCCAAGAGTTCCTGCAACTGGCTGGACAACTCTTGCATCTCGAGAGGTGCAAGACGATACGGAGCTCGGGCAATAGGAGCTGCGCCCGGAGTAAGATCAATACCAAACTCAACCTGACGATGGGGAGGAAGACCAGGCAAATCATCAGGAAACACATCAGGGAAGTCATGAACCACCGGGATATCCTCGATCTTCTTTTCATCGTCAGTATAAACGTTAACAAGTGACAGAATGGCCGAACAGCCCTTCCGAAGGTACTTACGAGCTTTCATGCAAGAAATGATACTCAGCGGAGCACCGCTTTTCTCGCCATGAACCGAAAGAATCTCTCCAGCAGGGAGAGGGATCTGAATAACCTTATCGAAACAAACGATCTCCGCATGATACAACGATAACCAATCCATGCCGACAACGACATCAAAACTACCCAGGGGTACCGGCATAAGGTCAATGGGGAAAGACAAACCCGACAGTTCCAAACGACATTCCCTAAGGGTGTGTGTCGCTTCGATTTTCTTACCATCAGCCAATTCTATTAAGTACTTAGCCTCTAAAGGTGTGGGTACTATATCTAGCAATCGACTAATGTCCATAGATACGAAACTCTTATCGGCACCAGAATCAAACAAGACGGAAACATAGCGATCATTAAGAAGGAACGTACCGATAACTGTGTCTGGATCCTGCCTAGCCTCTGCAGATCCATTGACGAAAGCACGTGCAGTCCTGCCTCCGCCGCCATTGTTCCCGTTACCGTTCCCGTTCTTCCCATTGTCGCCCTGTTTCAGCTTGGGACAATCACGCTTGAAATGTCCCGTGTCACCGCAGTTATAACACCCTTGCCTACCCTGAGTCCCCTGAGCAGCAGGAGCAGGAGCAGGAGTAGGGGTACGAGCTTGGGCCGACGGAAGTGTTGCCCTGCAATCCTTAGCCAGGTGTCCAAGCTGGTTGCACCGATGACAGCGTGCCTTATCACAGTTCCCCGAGTGATGGTAACCACATCGGTTACACTTGGGATGCTTCCCGATATACCCACCTGTCTTCTGTCCCGAAGACGATCCAGATGAATCAAACTTCTTTGCCGGCTGAGATGGCGCCGGTACAACACTTTTCCCCATACCATCCCACTTCCTCTTGTTCCCCTCAGTAACCTTCACAGCAGCACCCTTAGGTGGCAAAACACCTTCTGCCACCTTCAGGTTAGTCATCCGATGAGCTGATCGGACAACTTCAGCAATAGTGGGAAGATTCCCAGCAGCCACCAACCCAGCAATCTCCGGCACTAGCCCAGACACATAATGCTCAATCCTCCTATACTCGGGTGTGTGCAAATCAGGGCACAACACCGCCAGCTCGTTCCTCCTCACAGTGTACTCTTCGATATCTGACCCAACCATCTTGTAGCTCCAGACCTCATGTTCCAACTTCTGTATCTCCTCCCTCGGACAGTACTCACCTCTCAACAGCTGCACAAACTCCGCCCAAGGCATAGCAATAGCCTCCCCCAATCCCATGTTCTGAGTAGTAGCATTCCACCACGACAGTGCAGGCCCCTCAAATGTCGCAGTAGCATACTTCACCCGGTCCCCAGCAGGACAATTACACATGACGAACACAGACTCAACCTTCTCCAGCCATCGGAGTAGTCCCACCGCTCCCTCAGTTCCCGCGAAGTTATGGGGCTGACAGTCCCGAAACTTCTTATAAGAGCACTGAGGTGGAGGTGGATTGGCACCCATACCTGAAACACGGTATACGAATAAAACACAAACGAAGAGACATGAAACTCAAGAATGAGGCAAGGTCGACAAAAATCAACTCACCACCCATGGCATTAATCCCAGCCTGGAAATTAGCCATAGCCATGTTCACTTGCTGCTGTAGCAAGTTGTTCAGTTTCGCTTGGGTCATGTTGATGTTACCACGACCACCGCCTCCAGCACGACCACCGCCGCCAGCACGGCCACCGCCGCCACCACGACGTCCACCACCGCGAGCACCAAACATGATCTAACAAATCAAGAAATCGAGGGATTCAGATTCACTTCTAGTGTCAACCACTAGAAATTTACAAGAGTTAACCTAGGAACAAATCCAGGACCATACATCCAAACTCGAAGTCCATCGGGATTTTCATGCATTCCAGTTTATTATTTCGTGTGCACCCGAAATGATAAACTGCTCTACATGGTCCTCCAGATGTACCCCTAATCCAGATCCCGGCCTCCGAATATCATCGCCTAGTAACGTGTTACGATAAGTGCAAGTGTAAAAAGGCATGTGTGTGCTAGAACCAACAGATCAACCCCTCCTTCTTCAATCCAGAAGAAGAAGAAGAAGACAGAGTAGGTAAGAACCCAAATAAAAGCGGATGATGTAACAGAGAAGTGTGATGATGATGTAAAGACACCCCGATAACGTTAGTGCGTATCCCACTAATAGACTCAAAGTATGTGACCGTCTAGTGTGTGCGACTCGGCTATAGACCAGACTCTACTTGCAGTCCTAGTTCACTATAACCATTGGCTCTGATACCAATCTGTCACACCCTCAATTTCCACTTGCGGGGTTTTACCGCGAGGCGCATGACAAACCAGGATCCAAGTCAACGATCACAATAAACAACTCTATATGAAGATTCATGACATTCAAAAAGACATAGTTTTCATAAACTTAAAACCAGTAGTGGAAGCATTAATCAAGTTACAGACCAAAGACCAAAAGTACCAAGTGTTATTACAAAATATGAACTAAGCCTAGACGCCAATGCAGACTCGTGCGCCTAGTTCCATTTGTTGCTACCTTAGCGACCTGAGAAAAACATGCCAAAAAGACGTCAACATATAATGCTGGTGAGTTCATAGGTTTTGTTCAATATGTTACCAAGTGTTACCAAAACGTTACCATGTCCATACTATATCAATGTTACCAAGTACGCTAGCTAGGCGTATGTTTTGTCACTACTACGATTGGAAAACCATTACTAGACTGTTACCATGTGTTCAGCCCGATGTGTTGTAGCCACGCTACGAGTGTTACCAGTTCGAGACAATATGCACCCGCCCGGCCCTCCAAGCCGTCGAGTGGGGTTTGTCAAGCCCAATAGATCTATCCACATTTCCCCCGTTGTGCATCCCCGCACATTCATGGTTTCCCCCGGGACTTTAAAGATCGTATAGTACACAAGTTTAAACCATAGTATGACATATGATACCAAAATAATTTAGCGCATGTTTTCTCCCCCAAAAGTTTAAGCAGTAAAAGTGGGGCAGTGAACTCACCTTAGATAGCGTTCTTCGATTACAAGTAAAAGTGTTAAGCCCTTGATAATCCCTCTACCGGAGATCTATCAAAATGTTCACATAAGTGTTCCGACTAATAACCATAAGGTTATCTAGTCCCCGATTGTCCAGATCGTAACCAAGTATGTTTTAAAATGCGTTTAAATGTTTAACCGGCACACTAGACCAACCCGACATCCCGTTGGTGATCCATTACCCTAACTAATCAAGCACACATAGATTTCACACAAGGTTCAAGCATAAAACACTTAGTTTGTATCAAAAATCTCATTTCTGCATCAGAACGGTCGAACCAGTCAGATTAAGTCTCCTTCGCCCGTTTTGTGTTTCGTTCGACCGTTTGATGTTTCCTTCGACCGTTTTACCACGTTCGCCCAAACATAACCCAGGTTCGACCCTGGATTCTCTCCTTCGCACCTTCGATCGGTCGAAGGAGTCCAGGTTCGCCCCTGTTGTGCAAATTTTCCTAAAAACGCTTCAAACACATTCGAAACACCTCGAAACATCATCAAACACAACAGTCAAGTATGAATAACTTATCCCTACAAAACCCCACCGATTTCCCCCAATAATACGTCCATTTCTGCCTTTTCCCAAAATGGTAAGAATTATGGAAACGTCACTATCATGCATGGATTATTTACCCAATTTGGAAACTTTTGAAATCGATCCATGTTCAACTTAAAATGCTCAGTTTGTCGAGTGTTCGATCTTTCCCTATTAGTTCGATTGATTATAAATATCATGCATCAAGTCTAGATTCGTTAAAACCCCCAAATACCCATAATATCACCATCTATCCCTCTTTAACCCTAAACAACAATAAACTAGCATTAATAACAATCCTATATCATGTTTCTATCATAGATACAGCAGCAAATCATTGAACAACACATAACACCACATAATACACAATTCACATATGTTTATCATCATGAAGACCTATGTTTAAATGATAAGGTTTTGATTTAGAAAGATGTTTAAAAGGTTTTTAATCATGAAAACACCCTTAGAACAGATCCGGACAATTAGGGTTAGATGAAAACGAATTAAAATGCTTTAAAAAGGTTTAGGATCAAGAACACACCTTGGATTCTTGTTTAGATGTTGTAGATAGGTTAGATTATGAAAAAGAAGAGCAAAAACTCCTTCCTTAGTGATTAAAATCGTTTGAGAGTGTTTTGAGACGGTTAGGGTTTGTGAAATGGTGAAAAATGACAAAGTTTGGTATTTATACTAATCCTCCTTCGCCCCTTATCAGTGGTCGAAGGTGACCTCCTTCGACCCTTTCACAGGGTCGAATGAGCCCTGTCCTGGTCGAAGGGAATTCTTTCAATTCCACATCCCCGGTTCGCCCATTTACAAAGGGTCGAACCAACAAAACATTTCTCCTTCGACCACTCGAAGTGGTAGAATCAGAAGCCATGTTTATCTAGTTTTCCAGTTTGTCGTGTTTAACGCATTCTAACACACCTTAACATATGAGCATGCAACCTTAGTTCATGTTTAACATATTTAAGCACAGATAATCATTTACACGTCATATAAACACATCTATGTATGTAATCCACCACACGACCCATAATCTACACCTATACTCAATTAGTTCATGTAATGTCACCAACAACGGAACCCGGTACTAGCGTATTCCCAAAACGACTCCCAATGATCCTCCAGATCATTGAACCCTGGACAATCCTAACTTGACCCGACTCAACTAACCCAGTTAAGTCCGTTTATAAACGTTTCTCGCTAAGGTAGACTTAGATGTTACTAAAATGTTTAAGCCAAATATGTCGGGTGTCACAGTCGTAATCATGTAAGAGGTGTAACCGATCGGAAGTTTTAAATCAACCCAAAACCGTCGATGACCTTGAACAATCTATAAATTGGCTGCTACTTTTGGTTTCCCAAACGATTCCCAACATAAACCCACTTTAATATTGAACGTATTAGCCACTGAAAGCTTGGAAATCGACCTCAAAGTCCGGCCTTCTCGATACAAAAATGCTATATTCGAAAACTAAAATGATCCAAGAAATTCATGGGTATACTTTTTATTTTATATTTTATAAATACATTTATTATAAAATAGAAAACATTCTTATGTTGGAAAGTATTAGTTATTATTTGTTGGATCATTGTGTAACTCATAATTAATTATTTATACTTTTATGGTTATTGCATTTATGTTAATTTAGTTAAGGTTATTAACTAAATTATTTTACCTTAATCATTCAAACATATTTTTATCTAAATATTCAATTGGTAATAATTATATCACCTAAACCATATGTACAAACTTTGGTATATTATTTTTAATATACAACTTCTATAATAATTCGATTTATCATAAAAACTTTAATTCCCCAAATCGACTTAGCAAACCCTAATGCCTTAGAACCCTAGATATCTTAGACTTTTTAGACATTTCCTTATTAGTACTCTTATACATTATAGGTTGGATTCTTCAAAATTCCCATTCTTTAACTCACTACAGCTTAAGTTGGATTTCATCGCTTTCGCAAACTGTGAGTATACTTATTCCCCTTTTTATTTTTTTACACTTTTGGGGTGAAACATGTACACATATACAAACTTACACATACTCTTACACAAAATCCTTTATACGTTTACAATTCATATACGTGTCTCGTTATCTTTGTGCTTTATGCTAGACTTAAGTGTAGTTTACTTACATTGTATGCTCGAAATCGTTATCTAGACTTAACTAAAGTTAAGGTGCTCAAATGAACAAATGCTCAAATAGACATAACTTAAGTTACGGTGCTCAAATGCTCAAAAAGACGTAACACATGCTACGGTGCTCAAATCATTGTGAAACATGTTAGGATGCTTTATGTGAATCATATTCGTTAGACCTTATTATGTTTGTTGACTACGTGTTTACATAATGCCTTGATCAATCTTGACACATGAATTGTAAATCTTTTCCTTTAAACTTATATTATATATAAACTTAAGTATGCTCACCAACATTATTTATGTTGACAAAATTACTTTCGTACATGTTTCAGGTTTGCTTGATGCTTCACATAGGACTCTGGGCTTAGAATGAATTTAATCAGTTTAGTTTGTTGAGACATGTTGTAATTGCAATCTTTGTAAATCAACTTGTAATTACATTTTAGTACCATGAGCTTTTGAACAATCGTCACTACGTGATACCCCAATGATTCCGCCATAGGTTGGGGTGTTACATTATCGAACCAGACTCTAGCGGCGCCGGTCAGCATTTGGGCAAACATATGGCACCAAACCTGAACTAGCCATTTTACCGAGCTCCTCGCACATTCAAAGTCATGAATGGGGTCATCAGGGTCACGCAGGCCTTCGAGTTGGATCTGAGGATCCTTCCAAGCCGGGTTAACACGAGTATCAAACCAAACCTATGGGACGTGACGTCTGGTAGCAGGCAGACATACTTGAACAGTGCTCTGACCAGCACTATTCACAGCAGCATGGTGGAAGCATGGGACAGTCAAGTCGTTATTCCTTGTCAGTGGTTGTTGGACCACTCCTGACACGTGTTACTATCTGATTGGCGCAGGTTATGCTCAGATCTGACCAAATCTTCTTAATTCTTGATCGTCCGTATCTCGTACCAAAAGCTGAGGTTGGACGAATATTCCACGCATATATACACGCACGGAGATTCCCTTTCATTGGTTACCACGCGCAAGATTGGTTCCGCAGCAGTCTGACTAGTCCTTTGCAGGCTTCTGTCCACGGACTAGATCACCGCGGGGTCTTTATGGAAGACATATTTTTTGGGATAGGGACGCTATCCGCGCCGGGATTAGGTACCCTATCCCTTCACTTAGGGTTTATAAAAAATGCATAAAAATGAAGTGAAAAGGGTTTAGATGATTAACACACTTCGAATCTTCACCTGATATTGTATATACACCTGTTTTGGCTTGAGGATATAAGAAATAAGGACAAAAACTTGTATCTACAGGTTGGGGTTTGTAAGAGAGCACTTTGGGGCGAGTTAGGGTTGTGAAATGGTGAAAATGAGTCAAAGATGCATATATAGGTTGTTCTCATTCGCACATTCATTGGTACGAATGGGTTTTATATCCTCTCATTCGCACCTTGATTGGTGCGCATGGGAACCAAAACCTCTTATTCGCACCTATAAAGGTGAGAATGATAAACTTATTGTTCATTTGCATCGTTTGTTGGTGTGAATGAGAAACTATTTCCCTCGTTCGCACCTTTGATCCAAAACGACACTTGGAACGTATATTATCATACCAATTCACATTAACACGTATTAACAAGTTGTTAATTAATTATAGAACACATAATACTTGATAAGTTACCCCAGATCATGTAATTTCACCAACAACGGGACTTAAGACTTGTGAGCGTGTTTATGTTTTCCCGATGATTCACCGAATCATCTAACCATGGACATTGTGTGTATTCCTACCCGGTAATCCGTCGAATCACCAACCTTGGACATATGTGTAAACCGACTCCTGATGATTCCCTCAATCATCAAACCAACTCAACTAATCACGTTAAATACATTTTATGAATGTTTCGCTAAAGTAGAATTATATGTTTGTAAAAATGATTAATCTGAGTTTGTCGGGTGTCACAAAACTTGACCCATACCCGACTCATTGCCATACCTAAATTTGACCTTGGGTGTCACCCCGACAACGAAACCATTGAAGGAAACATCATAATTTTATGGTTGTCCAAGTTACTCTCCGCCCGTTGCTCGCTTGACGCTCGCTCGGAAAAATTCACGCTCGAAAAATGTTCGCTCGGTTTTTGGCTTGGTTGTAAACGAGCCGCTCAGCTCGGTTCGATTTCTAAACAAGCCAAGCACAAGCAAAGATCCGCTCAGTTCAGCTCGTGAACAACCCTACCTACAACCAAACCCAAAAGTTTTAGAGCATGTTTGGGATTGAGTTTGGAAAGGGCATGTTTGGATAAACTTATTTGAGTAAAAAAGGACTTTTCGTTAAAAGGACTTATTAACTTTTGACTTTTTGAAAATGAGTTTTTAGAAAAGTGTTTGGATTAGCTTATGTGATGGAGAAAAACAATAAGTTGATAAGATATTTTGTAAAACCGTGTTTGGTTTAACTTATTTAGGTAAAATGACTAAAAAAGGTATAAGGAGGGAAGGTATAAGAATATAAGAAGGGCATGTAGGTAAATAACCATCAATAAGTTATAAGGGTGTTCAAAAAGTCACTCCTCCCTTACTTTTCCAAAACAACTTATCATAGACTAACAAAAAGTTAAAACAAAAAGTCCTTATCATTTTGCCAAACACTTTTCTTAATTTATTAACTTTTTGGAAAAGTTATAAGTCATAAGGAGGTGGAAATAAGGAGAGCCAAACATGCTCTTATTGACATATTAACTTTTTGAAAAAGCCAATAAGTCATTTTGAAATGCCAGGATTTGATGCTTTTTAAAATGACTTATTAACTTTTCAAAAATTAATAAGCCAATAAGTCATTTTTCAACTCAATTCCAAACACCCCTTAGTGTCGGCTTTGTTATAAATCTGAGTACCTAAAATAACTGACACCCTAGCGAAAAGAATGGCTCCTAAACGTGTGAGGATTGAAAATAAAATCAAGAGAATATACGTTATGATCACTCCGTTTCATCTTCAAACAAATTCTTGTTTAATTAATCTGAAAATAAAATATCTCATTTACATTGAAAAAAAAATAGGAAAGATAAATGATATAACCTTTTGATATTAAACTATTCTTTGGGGTAGGTGTGGACAAGGAGAAGGTTGAGCGGATGGCGGATAGGCTTTGTTGTAAGGCGGGTGTGTTCCCGTTTGTGTATCTTGGTGTTTCCATTGGGGCGAATATGAAAAGGACGATTTTTTGGCAACCGGTGGTGGATAAGTTTCACAAGAAGCTTTCATCATGGAAAGCGAGGTATCTTTCCTTGGCCGGGAGAGCCACCACTACTAGAAAAAGTGCTTTTCTTGACGCGCGTTTTATGACACGCACTTATTAATGACACGCAAAAGCGTGTGTCATAAAAAAAGTGTCATGGTTTAAAAAATCTAGTTAAATAATGACACGCTTTTTAGCGTGTCAAGAATGTAATGTCAAGAATTAAAAACGATGACACAACAAAAAGATGCGTGTCATCTATGAGTGTCAAGATTTGACAACTCTTCAATTTCCCTCTCCCATAATTAATCCCGCGCTCAACTTCAATTTTACAAAAAAAAAAAAATAATAAAATAATAATATTAATAAAACGATCTGCTGCTGAACGAAACAAACTCACGCTTTCTGCTGCTGAACGAAACCCTTCAAGGGTTTATCATCTGCGAAACCTTCAAAAAAAAAACGATTACATATGAAATCCTTCAAAAACACTGTTGCAGATCACTTCTAAGGTTAGGGTTTTATCATGTGTTCTTATATTATCGATAATCATCCTTCAAAAACACTGCTGCATTATGTTGTTCTTATATTATTGATCTGTTCTTATATTACAGCATTAACAAGTTCTGTGAATCAGGTAACAGGTTTATCATACTTCTGTTCAGAAAGCCTTCAAAAACCATCGCATCTTCACTTCTAAGGTTAGGGTTTTTCATACTTCTTCCTCAATTATTATGGTTTATTGTTAGAGTTGTTGAAATGTGATACTAATCAGCCATCGTTAGCTAGCTCCTCACTTCACTTCAATAATGTTTGTATTTGTATGATTGTATTGAATGCATATGATAGAAGATACAAAAGAAAAAAATAAGGTTTTTAAGAGTATTCTGGATCATATAAATATTATGTGCTTCTTGGTTTTGTTTGTTGTTTTTTAATCATGTGGTCCCTTGTGTCCCCCACATATTAGATTTTGTAAGGTTTTTTTTAGAAGTGAAAAGCAATGTTTTATCTTATTCTTATGCATAAAAAAGTTAGGGTTTTTTTTTTAAGAATTTTAAAAGTGCATGTTTGACTTCCAATATAATATAAAAGTGCATGTTTCTATTTTCCTATTTTATTTATGTTTTATTTATGTTGGTCTAGATCTAGTAACAAAAGGTCATGGATAAATCATGGATTTCGTCTCATAGATTATCAAATGAATATGAAGAAGGAGTGAAGGCTTTTTTAGAATTTGCAAAATCTAATAATCCAAAATCGGATGTTATTCCATGTCCTTGTGTAGATTGTATCAATTTTCGTTACGAGTCAATTGATAATGTGCGTTATCATTTGTTTGCTCGTGGTTTTCACGAAAATTATAAGGTTTGGTCTTTCCACGGAGAAACACTTCCCAACCTTGATTCTAGCTTCCCTAATAAATCTAGACCTCACGACTTTGATGAAACAAAGGAAATGCTACATGATGCCTTCACATATGTAGAGGAAGAACCCGATTCGTTGAAATCGCTTCTTGAAGAATGTGATAACCCACTTTACGAAGGGTCAAAGCATAATGCACTTAGTGGATTATTGAAATTCCAACATTTAAAGGGTCAATTTGGTTGGTCCGATGCTAGTTTTGATGCTTTGTTGGGTGTCCTAAAAGATATCTTACCATCCAACAATGCAATTCCTAGCTCGATATATCAGGCCAAAAAGTTGCTAAAAGTAGTAGGTCTACAATATGAAAAGATCCATGCATGTGAAAACGATTGTGTTCTATTCTGGAAAGATCTTAAGGATGCTTCTCAGTGTCCAACTTGTGGCACATCTCGTTGGAAGAAGAATACAAAAAACGTGCCTTCAAAAGTTTTGTGGTATTTTCCCCCAATTCCTAGATTTAGAAGAATGTTTTCCTCACCTGAAATTGCACATGACTTAACGTGGCATGCACAAGGTAGGGTCAATAATGGTAAGCTAACACATCCTCGCGATTCTCCTTCTTGGAAGCTTGTTGACAACACGTGGAAAGAATTCGGAAAAGAGAATCGAAATCTTAGATTAGCCTTATCCGCTGATGGTATCAATCCTCACAAGTCATTAAGTTCCAAACATAGTTGTTGGCCGGTTATCCTAATAACCTACAATTTACCCTCTCATTTGTGCATGTCAAGAAAATTCATGATGTTGACCTTATTGATATCAGGGCCAAACCAACCTGGTAACAATATTGATGTCTACTTGGCACCATTGATAGAAGATCTAAAACTCTTGTGGGAAACTGGCGTTGAAACATTTGATGCCTACAAGAAGGAATACTTCAATCTAAGGGCAGTATTACTTTGGACTATAAATGACTTTCCCGCATATGGTAATCTTTCAGGGTGTGTTAACAAGGGTTATTATGCTTGTCCAATATGTTCAGAGAATACATGTTCACAATGGTTGCCAAAGTCGAAAAAGGTATGCTTTCTTGGGCATAGAAGATTTTTGCCGATTAATCATCCTTTCCGTAAAAGGATAAAAGATTTCAACAATCTACAAGAGACTGGTGCTATAAAAAACCCATTATCAGGTGAAGAAATTTACGACCGTCTGGCGGGGTTTGAGAATAAATGGGGTAAGAAGAAAAAATTAAAGAAGGAAAAGTTAAAGAAGAGAAAGTCAAAGATGGAAAAGTCAAAGATGGAAAAGTCAAAGATGGAAACATCAGAGAAGAAAACGTCAAAGAAGGAAAAAGAAAGTATCGATGAGAGAGCTAAATTGTGGCATAAAAAATCAATTTTTTTCGAACTTGAATATTGGAAGAAGTTGCTTGTTCGTCATCAATTAGATGTTATGCACATAGAAAAAAATGTGTGTGAGAGTGTTTACGGGACATTGTTGAATTTGCCTCACAAGACGAAGGATGGGTTAAATGCACGACAAGATCTTCAGGAGTTGGGCATTAAGCCTGAACTACAACCTCAACAAAAAGGGAAACGACTTTTGCTTCCGGCTGCATGCTACACATTGAATACCGCGGAGAAACATCTATTTTATAATACATTGTCTAACATAAAAGTGCCTGATGGGTACTCTTCCAATTTTAAGAATCTCGTGTCCGATGATGTTTCCAAGATGAATGGTTTGAAGTCTAATGACTGTCATGTACTGATGCAACAACTTCTTCCTTTTGCAATCAAGGGGGTGTTACACGAAAAAGTGAGGAAAACAATAATAAGCTTGTGTAATTTTTTCAATAAGTTGTGTAGTAAAGTTGTTGATGTTAGCAAGCTAAGCAAGTTGCAAAGTGACATCGTATTAACTTTGTGTTTGTTAGAGAAGTATTTTCCTCCTTCGTTCTTTGATGTCATGATTCACTTGATGGTGCATCTAGTTAGAGAAGTGAGGTTATGTGGCCCGGTTCATTTTAGGTGGATGTACCCATTTGAGAGATACATGAAAACACTCAAAGGGTATGTACGAAATCATTATCGACCCGAGGGTTGCATTGCAGAATGTTATGTGGCAGAGGAAGCCCTAGAATTTTGCTCCGGTTACTTAAAAAACATGAAATCAATTGGCAATCCTTATGAACGTGTTGATGAAACAATCCGCACCGGTAGGCGTTTATCGCGGGCTACAATCAATGGTGTGGATGCTCAGTTACTCGATCAAGCTCATCTTTATGTATTAAGAAACAGTGCTGTTGTGGAGCCATATATAGAGTGAGTATCGCATAAAACTGTATACTCTTTGTACTGTATATAATACTTAAAGTTTCTTCTAACATCTACTATACTTCAGGCAACATATGTTGGAATTGAAGGATCTCAACCCTCGCGCCTCTCGAAATACTACATGGTTGCAAAACCAACACAGTCGAACATTTATTAGTTGGCTTAAGAAGGAGGTCTATTTTTAAAAAGTTTCTTACAATTACGATATTTTTTTTAGCAATTTTGTGTGAATTATAGTAATTCTTTTTCCAATAGGTTGAAAAGCGTTTGGCTGGTGGAGAAGATATTTGTGACAATGTTCGTTGGTTGGCCAAAGGGCCTAATTTTACTGTTAAAAAATATAGCGGTTTTGCCATAAATGAGTATCAGTTCCATACAACAACTCGAGATGAATCTAAAACAACTCAATGCAGCGGAGTATCTTTAGTTGCACATGCTATGCAGATCGCTAGTGCAAAAGACACCAGTCCCGTGTATGGCACTGTTACTTACTTTGGTCGTATTAAGGAGATATGGGATCTTGATTATCGAATGTTTACCGTTCCTGTTTTCATGTGTGATTGGGCTGATAGTCGTGGAGTAAAAAAGGATGATTTTGGATTCACCGTGGTAAATTTTAACAAGCTTGGTCACCAGTCTGAACGCTTCATATTAGCTAGTCAAGCCAAACAAGTTTTTTATGTTCAAGATCAACAAGATGATAATTTGTGTGTTGTTGGCTTCACACCCCATAAGATGTACAAGTATGGAGCAAGCGATGAAACTGATGATATTTTGGAATTTGATGTTGCTGGTGATGTTACACAAGACTCCGCTTTAGTAGACCTTGATGATGATTTTTCGTGTAGGCGCAATGATGGAGAGGGCATATTAATTTAAACTTTAGTTTTTGTGTTTTTCTTTAGATTCTTGTATGTCTATAATTATGTCTTAAATGTTTGAACTATGTGTTTGTTTATGTGTTTAATTATGTGTTTCTATTATTTAATTATGCTTTGGATCATGATGAAGAGAATAAAGTACATGAAATTTGTTTTTTATTACTTAATTTTCCTTCTGAACATGTTGAAATAGGTTTTTTTTCCTGATATGGATCCGAATTCTGGTTCGTATCATGATGAAGATGACAAATCACTTAGAGGTCCGACATATATGAAAAAGAAACCAAGTCATAAAGGGAAACCTATAGTTACTTACGATGCCCAAGGTGTCCCCATTGGAGACGTGTCAACCAAGCTGTCTACTTTTGAGGGAGCGATAGCAAGAAGTATGATTCCTATAAGTTATGCGAGTTGGAATGACGTTAGTGAGGATACAAAAGAAGAAATATGGCAATATGTTTTGGTAAGTCCAACATATAATCTTAACTTCAACTTAGTGGTAGCATAATAGTAACATATATTATTTCATTACGCTCTATGTTTCAGGCAAATTATGCAGTTGACCCAAAGAGCCGGATTCAAACTTTACAATCAATTGGGACCAAGTGGAGAAATTTCAAATATACCTTGTATAAGGATTATATTGAGGTACAAAAAGATGACCCCGAGCTCAGGAAGAATTTACTCAATCCTCCTCAAAAGCGTCCAGAAGTGGGAAAAGACGACTGGAAAGTATTTGTATCCCAAAGAACTTCGAAAACGTGGGAGGTTCGTTAAACTTTTTCCTTCATTGTACAGGTTATTGTATGAAATTAAATTAAATTAATGGTGTGTTTATAATGCAGGAGAAAAGTAAAAAAGCTAAAGAAGTCCGTGCAAAAAATATATACAATCATCGTTTGAGCAGAAAGGGATATGCCAAACTCAAGGCTGAGTTGGTATGAATTAAACTGATTGAATAGTTTACTTGTTGAATTTTATGCTAACTCACTTTTGTTATTCTTAATATATAGATGGAAGAATCTGGGAAGACGGAAGAAGAGATTGATAGGGCAGTGCTATGGAAAAAAGCAAGAGAGACGAAATCAGGAGGTTTCGACAAACATGTCCAAGTAGTTGTAGATAAAATTGTAAGTGTTTTATACTCCTGTTAAGTGTCATTTAACTGTAATGTATTGATGTTCGGATCGCTTTCTGCGCGCTTTCGGATCGCTTTCTGACATCTGCGTGATGACCGTCTGTCGTCAAGGGTCATACAAAACCTAAATAACCTAGGTAGCCAGGGTAAGTAGGGAATATCGAATCCACGAGGAGCATGTGGTTAGCGTCACAATGGTTGTTTATTTGTCTAAGCTAGTTACCAAAATAAATATACAAAATACAATTATGAAGTTTGCTAGTTTTATCTTTTTGTTTGTTTTATAAAAATGTTTAAATGATAACAAAATAATATAAATAAATAATAAAAATAAATGTAACTTCCACCCGGGATCCTATTTGTATAATCTTGCAACCTATTCGATTTAACTACAAGAACACCACATAGACATGGCCTTGGTTATCCTGTCACAATAACTAGTTATCCTGTCACAATAACTATTCAGATTGAAATAATAACTAGGGACATGTTTTCAACGTAAACCGTACGCCTAGCTATCCCTATACAAATATCAACCAACCTCCCTATGATGCCAGAAATCACAGTTAATAGATAAATTGGTTCAAATATAAGCAAGGTTTATTCAATCCAACACAAGTAGTAAAAATACTAGTTCATACATAATCAAAACGAGTTCAGAATATAAAATCAATACAAAGATTCACCCGGGGGAAATCACGAATAACTTAACCGCTCATGGTTATGGTAGAAGCCTTCATCTTCTTTATTTCTCTGTCTTCGTCTCCTGCTGCTGTGTGCGTGATCTCCTAGGCAGCCAAAAGGCCCCTGCCTTCGTCCTTGCTTGCGTCTCTCCCTGCCGTCAAAAGAATATCTCCTTTTTATTATTTTTCAACCGACTCTTTAATCAGTATTGGGCCTATTATGTGCGTTGAATCTAATCAGCCCATATTATCTTTCATTATTTTACTTGGCGTTTTCCTTTGGACCTCATGGAAATCTCTAGCCCAATTAGAATAAGTTGAATTCCATAGCTAACTTCATATCCCTCTAAATAATATTCCACCCTTTAAATATTAATTGCCACTTGATATTCTTTCTTTTTCATTCGGTCCAGTAACGATCCACCAAACATATGTATGCTTTTGATTTGTAGCCCACATGCATTAGTAACTTGATGGCCCATATGATAGTTGATGCAATACATAATATGTAAAGTTTTGCTGAACAATTCAAACGGACATTCAAACTTAATTAGATAATTAAATTTACAACTACATTTATAACCTACAAACTATAAAAACACTTCAAAGCAATATATCTAGAACTAGTATCGATGCATTTTTGTTATAAATAATATAAAATAAAGTGAACCTAAAATGCACCGATCAAACCCCCACACTTATCTTTTTTCGTCTCGAAAAAATTATATATATACTCTGTTCAAGACATTATCACAGACTAGCACCCCGGTCGCCCCATCATACCCTAGCTAAGGTCCAAAGTCATACCCCATTTACAGATCAGCATTAGATGTGTTAATTCAGCAAGTCAAATTGATTTCCATTTAAAACAGAATTAACCCGACTAAACCTGACATGCATCCGGCTTTTATTTTCATGCAACACACCCCTCACAATTTTTCGCTCCACTCGGTTTAATATCTGGACTAGCATGTAATGCGGTAGTATCATTCACTCAAAACCAAGTATGTAACTCTGTTATCATAGGCTTGTATAACAATCACACATCAACTGTAGACAATGCACATATCTAAAGGACTTACGGGTTTTGGGCTTGGGGTAAAGGTAGGAAATATTTGGCTAAAAGTGGCTAAAATAAAATGGTGAACAAACATGATTGACAATCCTTATTCTCACAATACACATAAATAAACACTACTTTGGGCATATTTGACCCATAACACATATTTCTATTTTTTTTGTTTTCTTTTTCTCTTTTTTTTTTCTTTTTCGTTTCATTTTTTTTTCACATATATATATTTTTTCTCTAATACGTAAACACAATCACTTAACACTTTGGATGTCATCAACACTTCGTAAAGGTACTGGTTTATTTGGGTGATTACGTGGTTTAGCAAACGAAAGGGTATAAGGCTCAAAGTTGGCTACTAATGGTAATATTTTTGGGTAAACCGGTTAACACAAAACAAATAAAAGGTGTCAAACAAAAAAGGGAATCCTAAATTGCCTTTGTCATGTACGTGCATATCTAGTCTACAACCTCAGCATGTATCAAATCACACAAGTTCTGCAACAGAGAAACATTTGGCCTACTCTCAACAAACGAAAATGTATATAAATCAACCTATCATCTAGTAGGCTCAAGATCTCACAGAAGTGGGGAAATGGGTTACCGATGTGTGCATGCATTTATTACCAATAGCTTGTTAGTCCTAGTCAGACAATTCTAAACTTTTTTCTTAAAAATACTTGCTGAAAACGGTTCATATTACTTTTCCACAAATTAGACCATGACTAAGGATCTACTGCCAAAACAATCAAGAGACAACTGGTACGTACTAAAACAGCTGCTTTACGTCTGATTAGAATGCTTTTTAAGAACAAGTTTCAAGACATTTTCAATTTTTTTTTTGTTTTTGTTTTTTTTATTTTTTTATTTTTTTTATTTTTTTTTTAGACTCAAGAATAAATAAAAACGAAGTTTCCCCACCCCCACACTTGAACGACACATTGTCCTCAATGTAAGATAAGGAATAAAATAAAACAAAAATAAAAATAAAATACAACAGTAAAAGGAACAGACTCCCCTGGATAAGCAATATGCGTATGAGTCCGTTCAATTCCTCCCAATCGAGCCGTATAGCATTTCATTCGCGGCCGATAAACAAATCTGAAACAAAGAAACAAGAAAAAAAAAAAAACAAATCGGGATACCTGCAAACATTAGTGGTTTCCAGATCGCCCCTGCCCGAATGGAGATTGAGTACAGGCGAGGCAATCTATTCTTGCAGTTCAAATCATAACAAGCAATCCCATTACTCCAACAAAAATAAAACTGACTCGAACACACTTGAAAATAAAAAAAACAATAAATAAATAAATAAAACAAATAAATATACAAAATATACAAAAATCATACCTGATGTTCATTCATGGTGGTCTCAAAGAACATTTGCCTACCGCATTCCCGATGTAGGCTCGGTAATTAACATGCCATATCCAGACTTGTTTTTTCATGCACGGCATGTAGCGATTGTGGATCCGCTTCAAAATAACTTGCCCAAAGTCGTGCAAGCCAACCTTCCTAACCTTAGGTACCAAGATCACTAGTTCTTCTTGAGGGACCGTGTCTTCATCAAGATTTAAACAAACATTTTCTTGTGTAGGAAGACTTGGAACCTCTTCTTCAGCCATGGTGGATTCAATTTCTACATCTTCAACCACTTGAGGGATCGGTGTGGTATTAACCTCCACAACCTCCTCCTCAATGTGTGAGAGTAGCCATCTTTGTTTTGCTTGACTTTTTTCAATCGTTGTTAAGACAGAATAAGCCTTATCTTTTTCTCTTTCCTTACTTAGAAGATCGTACTTGTAACTCAACAATTTTAACCGATCTTCTTTAGATTTATTAGGTAGTGCTAATTCTTTTTCGACTTTAGAAAGTCGCACTCTCCTAAAAATCTCGTCAAAACTACTTTCCTTTGACTGAAGTTGTTGATTTGAGCATTCACAACAATTCGTTTGATAACATGGGTACCGATTTGTGCATGCCGGTGTAGAGTATTCATAGTAACAATCATCATACTCACACCGGTCACTCGGGTACTGTGCCATCTCTGGTTGATAATCATCATAATCTTCAAAATGCTCATTGTTATCGTATTCCTCCTGATAATTAGAAAAACAAGACATGTTAGGATCATAAGTATTATAATACAAATTTTCCTCACAATGATAGTAATCCTGAGAACTCGGTGGTGGAGGTGGTTCATAGTATGAAGAGTATGAGCGTGTATTTTCAACATGCTCATATTCTTCATCAACTAGTGCTTGATAATCTTTGAATTTTGGAGCAGGAACAAAATCATCATAACAAAAGATTGGAGTGTTCTCCCATCTTTCATAATCTTCATTATATCTTCTTAATGCCTCCTGATACTTCCAACGTTCTAGGCAATCTTCCAATGTGTGGCGTGGATCCCCACAATATTCACATGTATAGCGATTTGCATACATGGTCAAAACTTTTGAGCTTCTATTATCTGTAAAAGAAAATTCCTGCACAAAAAGCTAGAATACCAAAAGTGAAATCTAATAAAAATTAAAAATCACTTTTATGTAAATTTTTTTTTTTTTTTTAGATTTTCTACTTTTTTTTATTTTTATTTTTTTCAAAACACTAAAGAAAAAAAAAATTCAAACAAACAAGCAATGTAATACTAAGCGCACTAGCTCCCCGGCAACGGCGCCATTTGATGACCGTCTGTCGTCAAGGGTCATACAAAACCTAAATAACCTAGGTAGCCAGGGTAAGTAGGGAATATCGAATCCACGAGGAGCATGTGGTTAGCGTCACAATGGTTGTTTATTTGTCTAAGCTAGTTACCAAAATAAATATACAAAATACAATTATGAAGTTTGCTAGTTTTATCTTTTTGTTTGTTTTATAAAAATGTTTAAATGATAACAAAATAATATAAATAAATAATAAAAATAAATGTAACTTCCACCCGGGAT
This sequence comes from Ambrosia trifida, assembly GCA_028751855.1. Classification (NCBI taxonomy): domain Eukaryota; kingdom Viridiplantae; phylum Streptophyta; class Magnoliopsida; order Asterales; family Asteraceae; genus Ambrosia; species Ambrosia trifida. The sequence goes on along the minus strand of CM054129.1, from coordinate 108,862,425 downwards.
CCTATTTGTATAATCTTGCAACCTATTCGATTTAACTACAAGAACACCACATAGACATGGCCTTGGTTATCCTGTCACAATAACTAGTTATCCTGTCACAATAACTATTCAGATTGAAATAATAACTAGGGACATGTTTTCAACGTAAACCGTACGCCTAGCTATCCCTATACAAATATCAACCAACCTCCCTATGATGCCAGAAATCACAGTTAATAGATAAATTGGTTCAAATATAAGCAAGGTTTATTCAATCCAACACAAGTAGTAAAAATACTAGTTCATACATAATCAAAACGAGTTCAGAATATAAAATCAATACAAAGATTCACCCGGGGGAAATCACGAATAACTTAACCGCTCATGGTTATGGTAGAAGCCTTCATCTTCTTTATTTCTCTGTCTTCGTCTCCTGCTGCTGTGTGCGTGATCTCCTAGGCAGCCAAAAGGCCCCTGCCTTCGTCCTTGCTTGCGTCTCTCCCTGCCGTCAAAAGAATATCTCCTTTTTATTATTTTTCAACCGACTCTTTAATCAGTATTGGGCCTATTATGTGCGTTGAATCTAATCAGCCCATATTATCTTTCATTATTTTACTTGGCGTTTTCCTTTGGACCTCATGGAAATCTCTAGCCCAATTAGAATAAGTTGAATTCCATAGCTAACTTCATATCCCTCTAAATAATATTCCACCCTTTAAATATTAATTGCCACTTGATATTCTTTCTTTTTCATTCGGTCCAGTAACGATCCACCAAACATATGTATGCTTTTGATTTGTAGCCCACATGCATTAGTAACTTGATGGCCCATATGATAGTTGATGCAATACATAATATGTAAAGTTTTGCTGAACAATTCAAACGGACATTCAAACTTAATTAGATAATTAAATTTACAACTACATTTATAACCTACAAACTATAAAAACACTTCAAAGCAATATATCTAGAACTAGTATCGATGCATTTTTGTTATAAATAATATAAAATAAAGTGAACCTAAAATGCACCGATCACTGCGCGCTTTCTGCGCGCTAAGCACTGTTTCGGATCGCTTTCTGACATCTGCGCGCTTTCTGCGCGCTAAGCACTGTTTCGGATTACTTTCTGACATCTGCGCGCTTTCTGCGCGCTAAGCACTGATCGCTTTCTGCTTTCTGCGCGCTAAGCACTGTTCGGATCGCTTTCTGTGCGCTAAGCACTGTTCGGATCGCTTTCTGTGCGCTTTCGGATCGCTTTCTGACATCTGCGCGCTTTCTGCGCGCTTTCTGCGCGCTAAGCACTGTTTCGGATCGCTTTCTGACATCTGCGCGCTTTCTGCGCGCTTTCTGCTCTGTTCGGATCGCTTTCTGCTTTCTGCGCGCTAAGCACTGTTCGGATCGCTTTCTGCGCGCTAAGCACTGTTCGGATCGCTTTCTGCGCGCTTTCGGTTCGCTTTCTGACATCTGCGCGCTTTCTGCGCGCTAAGCACTGTTTCGGATCGCTTTCTGACATCTGCGCGCTTTCTGCGCGCTTTCGGATCGCTTTCTGACATCTGCGCGCTTTCTGCGCGCTTTCTGCGCGCTTTCTGCAGGTTTCGGATCGCTTTCTGACATCTGCGCGCTTTCTGCGCGCTTTCGGATCGCTTTCTGACATCTGCGCGCTTTCTGCGCGCGTCCATTTTTTGGAAAATTTAAACATTGCATACTATATTATGTTCTGTCTCAATCAAAGCCTTTGGAGGTGTTTGCTTAGTTTCATTTATCGATGCGTCTCAAAAGAGAGAGCATTCGCAAGTTAACATGACATTATAGATGAAATGCGTTTTTAAAACATGAGTCGAAATCAATTGTGATGCTTTCGAAAGTTGATGCATTTTTAAAGCGCATAACGTTTCTACACTATCCGAATACATAATGCAAATTGTAAAGTTCTCTGTCCATAGAAAAACATTACTTATATTTTATAAACCATCACTCCATAACCATTAAAAGGTGGGGTTCAATCTACCTCTCACCATTTATCTATAATCTATTAAACCATTACATAGAAGAATTTTGAATTTTCTAGCCTCAGGTAAAAGAAATTTAAAAAAGGATTACTTTTCAAACAAGTAACTAAACAAAGACTCACATGGAACCTTTTACTTCAAGTTCACAACAAACAATACTACTCACCATTTCCTTTCCTTATTGCCACACAAATCTACCACAAGAACAGATTTGAAGACAGTTTGTATACACATATGCCCATCGGGTCCGGAATACTCTTCAACCTGATCCTTCAATTTTCACAGTTTTATCACAGTCATGGTCAAAAGAGACCCGACCTGAACCACGGCCCAACATTCTCCCAAACGAGGGTACAGCAGATAATCCCCTAAAGCTGCTGCTTCCTTCGCTCAAATTTCGTGATTTTCTTGATTTTTGCTGTTTAGAAGAGGAATAAAGGTTGAGTTCTTGGTCAGCAGGATTGAGTTTGGCTTTGACTTTGACGACTGTTAATTGCACAATATTGCTTCTGCAAAAGGGGCAGATGGGTTCGGGTAGGGCTGCAGTTATTGGGTCGGGCTTGTTGTGGCAGCACAAAGCGAGTGTGCATTGAGCGCACATTTGGTGACCGCAATCTTGAACCTCAATTGCGCATAGTTGGTCAAAACATATGCAACATAATTGCGAATCGCTGGCCTGCAATTTGCCAAAAGATAATATAAAATAAAATTATATATAGTTGTGAAAATTATATTTCATTAGACTAATTCAATTCAAATGTTGGTATACTAGGTTAGAGCCCCGCGTGTACACGCAGTACATATCCATGTCAAATGAAAAAAATTCTATAAAGATTGTAGTATGCAAATTTATTTATTGAAAATTACGTAATACAATTCGTGTGAATTTTGGTTGATTGTATATTATCATAAAAAAGTTTAATGTTACCCAATAACATATATATGAATCAACAAATGTTTGAGTTGACGTGATTTAAAAACAAATAATGAAATGAATAAACATATATTTATTGTACCGACATACAAATGAAGATTAAATTCAAAGTAAATAAATGTAGTTTAACAAATCATACAACCCAAAAATTATAAAAAAAAAAATTAAACAATTTATGCAAAATATGATCGCATACTTATTCACAAACTTTAAAATATTTTTTTATAGACACCATTTGCTATTTATTATTAACGCTGTCATCTTTGCCCAATATTAGTATCTTCAGGCCATCTCTACTTTTGTCACTTGGCAGCGACATAAAACTGCCCATGTGTAAAAACAGGATCTTTCAAATACAGACCTACCCTAAATAGGGTTTGTCCTTGACTCTTATTTATTGTCATTGCGAAACATAAAGTAAGAGGGAATTGTCTTCTGTTAAATTTGAAAGGAATCTTCTTATCAGATGGGGACAGCCTAATTCTTTGGAAAAAAGTTTGCATTCCAATGTTACTCCCTGAATTATTTTAGCTTCTATAACACGATTTGACATGGCAAGACGATTTGAAACTTGTGGCTTTGAAAAGAATTTATGTCCACTTATAGTATCCCTGAACCATTTGAATAACAAAACAGTGAAATTTTTCAAAAACAACTCTGGTGAGGAAAAGAAAGACATTTGGCATTATAATTGTATTATCATCAAGAATTTAAGGTAAGTATATCCAGAAGACCCTAAACTGTTGACGGTTTGACTCATAACCAATGACCTAAAAATCAAGCTAAAACCAAGGTGAAAATCAATACTAAATGAGATTAAAAATGTTAATAAGTAACCTAAAAAAATGTAATCAATAATTCAAATCAATTAAATTGGGTCAATAATATTAAAAATAATAGAAAAATTAAATTGGGTCAGTAATATTAAAAATAAATTTGTAAAAATAGTAATATAAATAAATGAGATTAAAAATGTTAATAAGTAACCTCAAAATTATAATCAATAATTCAAAACAATTACATTAAAAACATCCGCATTTGAAATTAACTTACCAATTATCGACAAATTATTATTGACATCTTAAAATTAGCATATTACTATTAAAATGATTTTGATGATTATGTTTTAATGAAAACTGATTACAGAAAGTCATAATATAAAAAATTAATTTCGGTCAATAATATTAAACATAAATTCATAAAATTAATAATATATAAATGAGATTAAATTTTTTTACTAAATAACATTAAATTCTTGCAATTATTATTAATGTCAATAAATAACATTAAAACTCTTAATAAATAACATTAAAAATGAATAAATCTTTTTAATTGCAATCAAGACCAATCAGAATTCGTAAAAATAGTAATATAAATAAATGAGTTTAAAAATCTTAATAAATAACTTTAAAATCGTAACCAATAATTCAAATCAGTTACATAAAAACATCCGCGTTTCAAATTGACTTACCAATTATCGACAAATTATTATAGACATCTTAAAATTAACATATTACTATTGAAATGATTTTGATGATTATCTTTTAATAAGAATTGATTAAACGAAAGTCATAATATAAAAAATTAAATTTGGTCAATAATTTTAAACATAAATTCGTAAAATTAGAAATATACATAAATGAGATTAATTTTTTTTACTAAATAACATTAAATTCGGTCAACTATTATTATTGTCAATAAATAACATTAAAACTCTTAATAAATAACATTAAAAATGAATAAATATTATTAATTGCAATGGAGACCAATCAGAATTCGTAAAAATAGTAATATAAATAAATGAGATTAAAAATCTTAATAAATAACCTTAAAATCGTAATCAGTAATTCAAATCAATTATATTAAAAACATTCGCATTTCAAATTGAATAAATCTTATTAATTGCAATGAACACCAATCAGAATTCGTAAAAATATGAGATTAAATAACTATTGAAGTTAATGGTTGCGAAAATTTGGGTAAAGATTGGTTTATCAATCAATCAGTCAATCAATCTTCGCTACATTTAGAAATCTAATTTACTCTATAAATTGATGACCAATTATGCCATAATTGTGTAAAATTCATTCAATTTTAGAAATCTAATTTCAAAACACAAAACCATCTTTCACAAGTTACACTCTATACTTAGTTAAGTATCAATTCATAACAATTAGATAACTACACATTCATAACATACTTTTTTAGAATAAAAGATTTGTATAATAAGTGTTAAAATTAAAAAAAAAACACTTTAGTTGATAATCGATTCTTAAAATTTGTATACATAGATATATGTTTAAAATGGTTGTCTAGAATATTCATTGAGTTAATATTTCTACTCCTAATCGATTCTATATTTAGAATAATATACAACTGAATGCTTTATTGTATTTAAATTATGGATTAAATTGATTCATAATGAATCATTAATACAAAAAAAATGGTAAAATTGATTCATAATCAATCATACATAAATTCGATAAATAAATTATGGTAAGTCGAAATTACAGATTTAATTGATTTATAATCAATCATACATAATAAAAAATTGATTAAAATTATATATAATTATGGATTAAATTGATGTTCCATCTTACGGATTAAATTGATTACTAATTACCAAAAATAATTTCGTATTAAAATTAAATTCGTTTCATTAAGTTATGGTAAGTCTAACTTATTGATTATAAATTGATTTATAATTAATCACACATAATAAAAGATTGATTAAATTGATTCATAAATAGGAATTAAATTGATTCATAATTACGAATTAAATTGATTCATAATTACCAACAATAATTTCGTATTAAACTTAATTTCGTCTCATTAAATTATGGTAAGCTGAAATTAGAGTTAAATTTAATAAATTTAATGAGACATAATTTCGTAAAATAATTTAATGAGACAAAAAAATGGTAATAAATTTAATGAGAGTTATTATAGTAAAGCAAATATAGTAAACCTAAATTTATTACCATTTTTTTGTCTCATTAAATTATTTATATTTCAAATTGACTTACCAATTCAAATTCGTATTTCATTAATTTCATTAGTATTAGTAATTATTAGTAATTAGTAATATATTCGTAAAATAGTAATAGAAAAATTCAATTCGGTCAATAAGATATAAATGGGTTTAAAAACCGTAATATTAGTTTTAGTATTAGTTGGAATGTTGTTGCACAATCAAGTAATTCTGTGTAGAGCAACTGAGATGGATTTGATAAAACTATCTATATAGATAAAGTGCAAAAATGGAAGGCATGTATTAAGACGTCAATCAATGAAAATTGATTGAAATTAGCGAAGTTATTGTCATCATATTTTAAATAGCATTTATGACTAATTAGAACAGTATAATATACAAAATTAACTGATAAATTAGTATTGATTAATTATTAAAGTCGTATAAGTAAAATTGGTCAGTTTCCATTATGTGTTTAGTATTTTGGTGTAAAAGATTTATAAGTTTTGAAATTCAAAAATAAGATATACTAATTCAAAAATAAGATATACTAAATGTGGTTTTTTTTGTTTAAACATTTTTACAAGTAATAATTATGACTTACGAAATTCAAACGTATTATAAAAATGATTGGTTTGTTAGTTGTTTACATATTATAAATACGTCTTTTACATCTAAATATATATGGATTGATGTTATATATCAAACATGGTAGTTTATAAAATGTAAACTAAATATATAAATTAACATACTTTTCTGTAACAAAATCTATTTAATTTAGTATACACTTATAATATAAGTGATTTTTTTCCTTATATATTTGTATTATGGAAAGTTTAAAGTTTAGTATGAATATAGAAAGCGTAAATTATGATAAAGCATTAATTATGTAGTGCAAATTAGTATTTGAAATTTAAATATTGTCCTAAATTACTCCACCTATTATGGTTAACCTAAATTACATTAATTATTTTAATTGATTGACAGTCATTATAATTAATACAAAAGAATAAATGTGAATTAATATTCAAATCTTAACAAATCACATTAAACGCTTAATATAGTTTTCAGGATCAAATCTTGATTGATTATTAAAGTCGTATAAGTAAATTGGTAAGTTTCCATTATGTGTTTAGTATTTTTGTGTAAAATATTTATAAGTTTTGAAATTCAAAAATAAAATATACCAAATGTGGCTTTTTTTTGTTTATTCATTTCTACGAGTAATAGTTATGCCTTACGAAATTCAAACGTATTATAAAAATGATTGGTTTGTTAGTTGTTTACATATTATAAATACGTCTTTTACATCTAAATATATATGTATTGATGTTATATATCAAACATGGTAGTTTATAAAATGTAAACTAAATATATAAATTAACATATTTTTCTGTAACAAAATCTATTTAATTTAGTATACACTTATAATATAAGTGTTTTTTTCCTTATATATTTGTATTATGGAAAGTTTAAATTTTAGTATGAATATAGAAAGCGTAAATTATGATAAAGCATTAATTATGTAGTGCAAATTAGTATTTGAAATTTAAATTTTGTCCTAAAATTAATCCACCTATTATGGTTAACCTAAATCACATTAATTATTTTAATTGATTGACAGTCAATATAATTAATACAAAAGAATAAACTCTTGGGTACATATCATTACCCCATATTATTGACGACATAGCTTCAACAACTTTTTTATTAAAAGTCTGCCCTGCTCCCGATGATCCAAAATTCGGTTTATAAATCGAAACCCTAACACACGAATGCATATAATCAGTCAATAAGCTGGTAAACAAAAACACGAATAAACAATTTACAAAATCAATTTAAAGATAAAGAAAACACTGAATTATAAAAATTTAAAGATTTAAAAAACATGTACCTAAGCAATTACAACATTACATTTGACATTGGTGTGCCCCAAAACAATAGCATTTGTCTCATTTGCATTTTCATATTCAAAGAGTATATACAATGCAGTAGAAAAAGCTTATCGAGTAGTCTTAAAAAACGTAAATATTAAATACCCTAACTTAAAAATAAATATGACAAAAAGAAGTAATAAAAGAAACATGAATTATTATAAACCCGACTCCTTTATAATTTTTGAAAAAATTATGCTTGGCGCCTAAGTTTCTTGGTCAACCAATAATTAATGCATTCAAGGATATTTACTACCTTTCCAACTATGTGGCACAAACTTAGGAAACTAATAATCCAAAATTAAATGCTCCATAATTATTTCAGATCCATATCCAGAATCCGAACTGAGATTTGGCTCCTTACTCGATCAAATCATATTAACATAACAATCCACTCTTTAACACCAGACCATATGAGATCTTTAAGAACAATTATGAACAATATATGAACATCATATCTCGACCTTAAAAGTCATGCATCCCATCCAACATAATAGTTAACATCACTAATCACAAACACATAATAATAAAAGATATAAACAATGACATTCTGCTTTTAGAAAAATAGCTACTTCGCATTAATAAACACACACACATAAAAAAAAGATCTACCACATACCTTTTAGTTGCAGCGGTGGATGGTATTCTAGTATTAAAATGAAAAAACATCTAAACATTCAATATATTTCTTCACAACGGTTTGAAGATCGTTTGCACTTTCAGAAGTGATTCCATATTATAACTAACCAATTCCTTTACAAAAAAGAGTGGTTCCATATTAATCAAATGAAAAAAACATCAAAAAGAGTCAATATATACCATCCGATTACTTTACAAAACGATGACATAAAGAAAACGAATCTGGAACATTTATAAACCATGATTTCTTCATAAAGGTTTGAATATTGTTTCCACATTCTGAAGTGATTCCATATTATTACTAACCTTTATAAAACACGATTTCCTCTTTGAATATTAAACCGGTTTATGTCAAAGTAATTGATTGATGTTACGATAACATAAAAGTTTTCCAGGTTTGAGGATCATATGATATGCCTATTTTTAACGTTTATGAATCGGAACACGTTACAATGGATGAACTTCCTTCAATCTACGTGAAAAAGAGACATACCTAGAAGGAACAATGAATAAAAAGAAGAGTGATGAATGTGGTTTGGAAGATTTGTTAGTGAGGATTTGAGAGTGTAATGGAAGAATCTAGGAAATTAAAATGTAGAAAAGACTATTTATAGGGAGCAAGTTGGAGCTCCATATTCAATATGGATACCTTAAACTCTCTCCTAAGCCTTTATTCAACCCAAGTGACCTCAATTATTATATAGATAGATAGATGTTATTATAGTCAACAAAAATATCTCTTGATCAAAGTGAAAAGTCAACTATTAGAAGTTTATTACAAGTTACAATTTTTAAATGGAAATATTAAATCAGTTTTAACTTTTAAACAACCCTTAAAGCCAAAAAATAAAACAAAATGCATATTACATATGTGAATTACCTCTGACATGTTATCGTCGATGTCGTTGGCATCACAACGGGCTGGAGATGACACCGAGCAGCCTGAAGCCTCTAAAATGTGTCTCTCCCTTTCCTTGTTAACCTCCATTAGAGCCTGCTCTAACAAAGTTTTAGCATCTTGATTAAGGTCAGTAATGAACTTCAATGGTGATGGCCACACTAGCGGCTCTGCGGATGAAGGGTTTAGTAAGGCAGCACATGCTCGGTTTTTATGTTTTAAAGCAACGGTGTATGGGATTCTCCTGTATTTGTTTAAGAAAATTAATTGCATAACATTTTAATAATTAATGAATAATGCTGATGATTACTATGATAAACAATACTATGAAATGCTAACTGGTATTTCTGTTTGTTTCCTGCGCGCTTTATTTGACAATTTCTAAATATTTCTTACTAAATATTTCGCTGTTTCACATTTAGGACAAGCTTCTAAATTCTGAAGGTTCTGTAGAGAGAAAACATGACGTGCTTACTGAGGCCCTAGGTACTAAGGAACAGCGGGGGCATGTGCGCGGAATGGGTAGATTTGTAACGCCACGCCAGTATTTTCACCTACCCAAGACCGTCAAACATTACATGGAGAATGAGAAGAAAAAGTATGATCAACGGTTCAATAAACTTGAAGAAGAGTTAGATAAACTAAAAAGAGGTGCGAATAATGTGTCTGAAGCCGCAAGTTGCCAAATATGGGGCAATGAAGATTTTAAAGACGACTCATTTGAAGAGCCGATTGTAAGTACGAGTTACAAGTGTTCTCTTTAAATAGTTTATGTGTATTTTATAAGTAAGATTTCTTTATAATTTCTATATATATATATATATATATATATTTGTAGGATGATGCTTGTTTTCTAGCAATTGGCGTTCCCTCAAATATTGTCGCCAACGGAACCATAATCAGGGATGCATATGAAGAGGAGTTTGTTGAAGTTATGGTGGACATAGCTTTACAACAAGAAGCTAAAGTACCTAATCCACTAGAAGATGAGTTTGTTGAGACGGTTAAAGAAGCGGTTGGGCACATCTTAAGTTGGCCGAGTCATCTTGTCATTCGTTGTTGTGACTTGGTAATAATATGTACATATATTTAATGCATATATTCACGATGTATATAATTTAAAGAAGTTATTTATTTTCATTTGTAGGAAAAAGCGGTGGCGAAACAAAAGAGACAACCGGCTGATAAAGACAAAAATCAAATACAGAAAGAAAAGAAACGGCCCAGGGAAGATGCTGAGGAAAACAAAAAAGAAAGAGAAGTTGCTAAGGAATACAAACAAGAAAATGAAAATGTTCATGAAGCTAACTATGAATACAAAATAGATAATGAAAATGAACATGGTGAAAAAAAAGAAAGCAAGAAACATATCAAAGGCAAAATGCAAGTTGTTGAGGATGTAGGAAAAAGAAGGACGACTAGAGCACAAAGGAAGGAAAGGGTTAGAATAGAGATGAGTGGGCCTTTGATGATGGCTGCCCACATAGTTGATGGACAGCTTAAAAAGCAGGAGTCTATGAGAATGCCATTTGATGAGGATGTATTTGGGCATGAGAGTTTCACATATGTATCTTGGGATGATTTTGAAGCCATTTTTACAATGAATGAGCTGAGCGGTGGTGTAATCAGTTCTTATATTTTGTAAGTGATTAAGTTTAGTCTAAATAATTGTTCGTAAAACACAATATCGATTCGGTTATTTTGTATGTTAACAGGTTATTGGATTCGCAAATAAAGAGTGGCCAAAAACCGGATCATGGAATTTGTTTTGCGAACCCGGCTATAATCTCGCCATCTGACCGCAAACCCAAATCCCAACATAATATCGAGCATGCAAGTAGAGCGATTGTAGATCGTTTATTACAGAGAAAGAGCAAGGACAAAATCTTAATTCCCTACAATCCCGGGTATGATTTCCCAATTAAATAATTGTTCGTAAACGGCGTAAGAAACTGAAAGTTTCTGATACTTGATTATAAGTTTATGAACATTCTTTCTTTTTGATGTTTTGTTGGTATGAGGACTATATAAGAACTTGTACTATGACGGAAGTTTCATTTTTGGTTTTGTAGAAACCATTGGGTACTGGCAGTCCTTGACCTGAAAGAAGAAAGGTGTTATTATCTCGATTCTGTAGGCCCTGCGAATGTCTTTGAGCCGTTGCGAAAAATTCTTGATACGTAAGTAAATGTCGTGTATGTTGGGTTTGAAAATGCTACCGGCAAAAGGGTTTAATATACATCTTATTTTTAAATAGGGCGATGGCCATGTATGCTGCACAAAATGCTACCGGCAAAAGGGTTAGACTCAAATGGGTCAACACCAAGGTGAGCACTTAATTTTTCTTTTTAATGTTAATTTAGGCTGCATTATTTGCTTGTCTAAGCTTATGAATTTAGACATAATTGTTAACCCATGAGACTTACTGTTATATAAATCTAGACATAATTGTTAACCCATAAGACTTATTCTAGATAGTTAAAAATCAATTGTTGTAGCCTTAGGAATGTTAATAGTCAATTGTAATTTTTTTATTGCGCAGTGTCCAATGCAGCCAGGAAGTACGGAGTGCGGTTATTATATCATGAAATTCATGAAAGAGATTGTTCAGGGCGGACTTGAAATATTAGATAATGTAAGTTGATCGAGGCAAATTTTAGCGGCCTTTGTTTTCTTGAAACTAAACCATCGCGAACCTTAACATTTTCATCTTATTAATTTAATTGTTGTTTCAGGTTGGGGGAGGAGTAGAAGCTTATACGGATGCGGATATGGATGCCATTCGTGAAGAATGGTCAAGTTATGTAGCAACCTTTATTTTCAAGTGATCCGTATTTTAAAGTCTAGACAACGTAATTTATTGACACGATATTTTTGTAACCATTTAATACTTGTCGTAGAAATCGACAAATACTTATATTGTAATGGTTTTTTGGTATATATAATATATGCATATTATTATGGGGAAATTTATTGATTTGTAGCTTATTAGAGCAGGTTATTATAAAAGAATCAGCATCAATTATTAATAATATATACGTAATAAATTTTTTTTTTTGGAAAAAAAATAATGACACGCAAACTGAATGTCATAAGGTAGTGTCAAAAACGCGTGTCATGAATGCGTGTCATGAATGCGTGTCATGAATGCGTGTCATTAATGCGTGTCATTAAAAGATGACACGCGCCTGCATGTCATATTATTTTTATGACTATGCCTATAATGACGTTCTTTTGCGTGTCATAAACACCCTTTCATGACGCGCAATGCGCGTCAAGAAAGGGCTTTTTTCTAGTAGTGCACGCTCGCCAAAGCGGTCTTGGGTAGCATACCCTCTTATTATTTGTCCATGTTCTTGGCCCTGAAAAGTATTGTTAACAAACTCGAAGGGCTGAGAAGGGACTTCGTTTGGGGATTATCGGGTACTCGCAAGAAGATTAGATGGATCCGTTGGGATAAATTGTTGAAAGCGAAAAAAAATGGGGGGTATTGGCTTGGGAGGAATTGAAGATTTTAACCTCTCTATGCTCGCCAAGTGGTGGTGGAGGTTCAAAAATGAACCAGAACTTCTTTGGACTCGGGTTGTTTCTTCGATCCATGGATTGGTGAATAATACTAACTTCGTGCCTTGTAAGAAAGGTATGTCGGGTGTTTGGAAAGACATTTGCGGTGTTGAAGCGAAATTTGCTAGAGTGGGAATCTGTTTACAAGATAAGATTAAGGTAAAGATGGGAAATGGGAAGAATGTCCGATTTTGGAAAGATACATGGCTGCTAAATGAGCCTTTGCGTCTAGCCTTTCCAGACTTGTATAAACTTGTTGTTGATAAAGATGCTTCGGTATCCTCTTGCTACTCGGTTTCGAATGTTGGAGTTAAATGGAGCTGGAATATGAAATCGAACCAGAGAAACACTGCTGCTCGGGACGCGTTACAACAGCTTAATCATGTTCTCGAACAGGCTACGCTTAATACGGACAGAGACAAATGGTTGTGGGAGAACAATTTCGGGGTCGACTTCTCGGTCAAAGGAGTGAGGCTGGATATTGAAGACAAAAAGGGTCCGGCTAACACTTCTGTTAGTCAATTCTGTTGGATTCATTGGGCGCCTTTGAAGATAAATTTCCTGGTTTGGAGAGCGATTCAAGGAAAAATTGTTGTAAAATCCCAGCTCATCACTAGAGGTATAACCGTCACGGATCCTACCTGTGTTCGATGTGGGTTGGGTACTGAAGATTCTGCACACATTTTTACCAATTGTTTGGTGGCCAAGAGTATATGGTGGGTGTTATTTGTGTGGATGAGGATTCCTTTCCCTGTCAATACTTCGACTCTTCAGGAGCTGATCGAGTGGTTAAATAGGTGTCCGGGCTCCAAGAATTGGAAACGCATCGTCTTAACAGTCGCCTACGCTGCTGTCTGGAGGATTTGGCTGGCCAGAAACGTCAAATTGTTCGATGACAAGTCTATTCAACCAAGGAAAACTATGGATCTCGTTAAAGAAGACGTTTTTGTGTGGCTAACTCATAGGTCGAATCTGCGGATGCCGACTTGGGATAAGTGGGTTGATTTTGATGTATCTAGCTGCGTATAAGGGCTGTTTTGTTGTCTGTTTGGGGTCGGGCTGTTCGGCTTTTGCCGGTTGTTTTTTGTTTGGTGTCTGTATCCCCAGCCGCTTGCTGACTCTTTATATATATATATATATATATATATATATATATATATAAAGTGTTTCGCCGTTAAAAAAAAAAAAAAAAAGATATTATACTATTCAGTCAAATAGAAAACTCAAACCCCAATATTTCGACACGTGTTCTCACAAGTTACAAAAACATGTTTGGTCCAACATAACCTCATTTTTTATATGTAATAATAATTTTAAATGCTTTAAATATTACTTCAAGTATGTCATTTTGGAATAAAGTGGCTTATAAGTAACCGTTAAAAAAAGTATTCGTTAATAGCAACCTGGCAAGAGGAGGGTATATATATCATGTTTTCAAATTATATTATATATATATATATATATATAGGATTTGGTTCAAATGAGAACCATTTCCCAAATTGAGAACGAGAGAACCATTCTGGACCACACATTTCTCTAAGGCAAAAAAAAGTTTTTTTTTTTTTTTTTTTGCAAAAATCGCTGCTTTATATGTAAGGAAATTTTTTTTTTTTATTTTTTTTGTATTTTTGTTTTCAGTATACACATGTGTATAATTGCATTATACACATATGTATAATGCTATATACACATATGTATAACTGAAATATACACATATGTATAGCTGAAAAATGCTATATACACATATGTATAATTGCTATATACACATATGTATAATTGTCATATACACATATGTATAAATGAAAAAAAAATTCAAAAAAAATAAAAAAAAAAAATTTCCTTGCATTAAAATGTGCGATTAAAGCAAAAAAAAAAAAAAAAAAAAAAAAAAAATTTTTTTTTTTTTTTTTTTTTTTTGCCTTTATATGAAATGTGTGGCTCAGAATGGTTCTCTCAGTTCTCAAATAGGGGTTGGTTCTCTTAGGATCCCTACCCTATATATATATATATATATATATATATATATATATATATATATATATATATATATATTAACTAAATTAAAACTAGTGATGAATAGTAGCAGTAGTAAAAAATGTGTATTCAGTAATAAAAATCTAAAGGTTAATTGTAAATTATATTATTATATATATATTAATTAAAACTAATGACGAATAGTAGCAGTAGTAAAAAATGTGTATTATATATTATATATATATATATATATTAATTAAAACTAATGATGAATAGTAGCAGTAGTAAAAAATGTGTATTTAGTAATAAAAATCTAAAGGTTAACGGTAAAAGTAATAACAACCCCAATCAGGTAGATAGAGTGACTTAGGGAAACACACGTGTACATTTTTAAGACAACTGTATGGTGACACAGAGAGTACATGATACACGCGTCTAAGCGCTCTAACACAACTACATCCATGTGGCAATAATCAAGCATATAATCATGACACGCGCAGCACGTTCTCCTATACACCATCACCGTCACAAATTCAACCATATATTTCATCTCTCCACAAACCAGACCAGCAAATCGTTTAGAGGCTGAAGGGGAAGAAGAATACATGACGAACCAAATCTATATATTAATTAAAACTAATGATGAATAGTAGCAGTAGTAAAAAATGTGTATTTAGTAATAAAAATCTAAAGGTTAACGGTAAAAGTAATAACAACCCCAATCAGGTAGATAGAGTGACTTAGGGAAATACACGTGTACATTTTTAAGACAACTGTATGGTGACACAGAGAGTACATGATACACGCGTCTAAGCGCTCTAACACAACTACATCCATGTGGCAATAATCAAGCATATAATCATGACACGCGCAACACGTTCTCCTATACACCATCACCGTCACAAATTCAACCATATATTTCATCTCTCCACAAACCAGACCAGCAAATCGTTTAGAGGCTGAAGGGGAAGAAGAATACATGACGAACCAAATCTATATATTAATTAAAACTAATGATGAATAGTAGCAGTAGTAAAAAATGTGTATTTAGTAATAAAAATCTAAAGGTTAACGGTAAAAGTAATAACAACCCCAATCAGGTAGATAGAGTGACTTAGGGAAATACACGTGTACATTTTTAAGACAACTGTATGGTGACACAGAGAGTACATGATCCACGCGTCTAAGCGCTCTAACACAACTACATCCATGTGGCAATAATCAAGCATATAATCATGACACGCGCAACACGTTCTCCTATACACCATCACCGTCACAAATTCAACCATATATTTCATCTCTCCACAAACCAAACCAGCAAATCGTTTAGAGGCTTAAGGGGAAGAAGAATACATGACGAACCAAATCTATATATTAATTAAAACTAATGATGAATAGTAGCAGTAGTAAAAAATGTGTATTTAGTAATAAAAATCTAAAGGTTAACGGTAAAAGTAATAACAACCCCAATCAGGTAGATAGAGTGACTTAGGGAAATACACGTGTACATTTTTAAGACAACTGTATGGTGACACAGAGAGTACATCATACACGCGTCTAAGTGCTCTAACACAACTACATCCATGTGGCAATAATCAAGCATATAATCATGACACGCGCAGAACGTTCTCCTATACACCATCACCGTCACAAATTCAACCATATATTTCATCTCTCCACAAACCAGACCAGCAAATCGTTTAGAGGCTGAAGGGGAAGAAGAATACATGACGAACCAAATCTATATATTAATTAAAACTAATGATGAATAGTAGCAGTAGTAAAAAATGTGTATTTAGTAATAAAAATCTAAAGGTTAACGGTAAAAGTAATAACAACCCCAATCAGGTAGATAGAGTGACTTAGGGAAATACACGTGTACATTTTTAAGACAACTGTATGGTGACACAGAGAGTACATGATACACGCGTCTAAGCGCTCTAACACAACTACATCCATGTGGCAATAATCAAGCATATAATCATGACACGCGCAACACGTTCTCCTATACCACCATCACCGTCACAAATTCAACCATATATTTCATCTCTCCACAAACCAGACCAGCAAATCGTTTAGAGGCTTAAGGGGAAGAAGAATACATGAGGAACCAAATCTATATATTAATTAAAACTAATGATGAATAGTAGCAGTAGTAAAAAATGTGTATTTAGTAATAAAAATCTAAAGGTTAACGGTAAAAGTAATAACAACCCCAATCAGGTAGATAGAGTGACTTAGGGAAATACACGTGTACATTTTTAAGACAACTGTATGGTGACACAGAGAGTACATGATACATGCGTCTAAGCACTCTAACACAACTACATCCATGTGGCAATAATCAAGCATATAATCATGACACGTGCAGCACGTTCTCCTATACCATCTTCACCGTCACAAATTCAACCATATATTTCATCTCTCCACAAACCAGACCAGCAAATCGTTTAGAGGCTTAAGGGGAAGAAGATATAAGGAAATATAATATTCCATAGAATGTTTCATGCCAATTACTAGTCACAAATCCCTCACAATTCAAGACTCAATTATTATTCAAACCTTGGTCAACACTTTGCTTGTATTTATGCATAATTGTATCCCTTGTATTTAATTCTTATTTTTTGTACTAGCCTATATAAAGGCATAGAATATTAGTGTATAGTTGTACAAAAAAGACAATAAACCATTCTCTTTTATAATATGGTATTAAGAGCACATCTTCTCCCCTGAGATTAACTTCGATCCCCTGTTACTTCCAGCAGCCCTTCTTTCCTCTTTTTTTTTTACCTTCCTATCACCACTGATCTGTGGTCTTTTGCGCCTGATACTCATCTTCCCAATGGCCTCCAACAGCAATAACATCATCGAAACCACCTCTCATGCCCATTTTCCCATCAAACTTACCAGTAATAATTTTCCGGCATAGCGCACACAAGTCATGGCCACTCTAGTTGGACTCGATCTCGACCAATATGTCGATGGCATCACAGTCCCACCACCGAAAGTTTTGGAAGGGAAGCCTAACCCTGCTCACCGTGCTTGGAACCGCCAAGATCAGATTCTTCTCGGAGCTCTTCTTAGCAGTTGCTCCGACACCGTCCAGCCGATGGTTTCCTCAGCTTCTACCGCTCATCAGTTATTTCAGTGACTTACCGACACTTTTGCAAGCACCTCCAGATCTCGCATAATCTCCCTCAAGACACAACTCGCCACACACCGCAAGGATGAAAAACCTGTTGCGCAGTTCCTCAACGAGATGAAAGCTATTGCAGACGAACTCGCGTTTGCCCAAAAGACGGTACCCCTGGGATCTATGTCTTCCTTATTCTCATTCAACCCTAGACTCCAAACCCAACTTCAATAATCGACATCAGGTAATGTCTTTTCTCTTGCGCCGCATCTTTTATGCTATCATCATTTATCGATTCTAAGATTTGGGATTTTGGGAATCAAAACCCTAAATCAAACGGGTATTACATAAAACATCTTTTCAAGATCTGTTTTCTATATTCTTTTTGTCATTAATCCGATTTACAAATCTGTTTTTATGATTACATTAAAGATTTGCATTGTTTCGATTTTAAAGATCTATTTTGTGCTTATGTCAATATCTTTTATTGTGATTATGTCAAGATCTATTTTTATGTTTATGACAAGATCTGTGTCAAGATCTTATTGTTAAGATAGTTAAATGGCGTACTGATGTATTTGATATGTGTTTTACAAGATTTATGTAATCGAAACCCTAAATCAAAAGGGGATTGCATTACAACGATTGAAGATGCCGATGACGATGAATTTCATGAAGATTCCAGAGACATTTTAGAGCTTAGTTATGTTCTTCGAGTGAAGGTAATTTTAAATCCTTTGATTTCATTTATTAAGTTGTTGATCTGATATGGAGTTGCCATTTTGTGACTGTTGAATTAACCCAAATATTTTTCTGGGTTAGTGATCTTCGATATATGTATACCCTCATTGTTGTATTTTTTATATGTGTGAAAGTTCTTTCTTGTATTTAGGCTTTCTAGGTATATTTTGGATCTTTATTGCTATTATGTCTTCTGGGTATAGTTTTTTCAAGAAAACTGTTATTATTTTTAATATGTTTGAAGGTTCCGCTATGTGATTTGAAGGTTCTTTGTTGTATTTATGTTTGTTGGGCATAGGTTTGTCAAGGAAACTGTTATTATTTTTTATATGTTTGTAGGTTCTGCTATGTGTTTTGAAGGTTCTTTGTTATATTTATGTTTTATGGGTATAGTTTGGTTTATGTATTGTTATCTTTATTGGAAATCTTAAATACCGATTTTATCGATATCGTTTCCTATATTTTGAAGTTTTTCAATGTTAAATTAACCACGATATTTATGTTTTCGATCTTTGTTCTGTTATACTTTTTCTCAAACAATGTTTGGTATTTGTTGTGGGTGAAAATCCTCAGGATGATTTTACCTCACATCCCTAATGAGCCATCCCCGGGATGCTGAAGGACTTAATTAACTTCAGGATGTGACAGTGTTTTAGCATATGCACATCCTGAGAATGAACTAACAAGTTGACTCTCTTATGTATGACTGCAGGTACAAACTAGTTATAATATGGATTTATATGCTCGACAACGTCCATATTATTATCCTCAGTTGAAGAATTCAAGGATAGAAGTATAACTCGTGGTCAAGATGGAAGATATGGTCAAGATGGAAGACATAGTCAAAGATGTAACCGGTATACATTAATATCGGCGACAAAAGAGGAAACAACTGAAACATTAAACTAGCTAAGGAAAAACCGTTGCTACAACGTTCACTTGAGATGAAACAACCACAATGGTCATAAGAAGACTTCAAAGAACTTAACTACTTAGCAAGTTTCGTGGGATCGATTGTTTATTTCATGTACTATATAAACGGGGGCATTGGACAAGTATAGGACACATTGCTTACAATATAGCTACACACATACACTTAGCTGATCACAAAACACTTGCACAATCATTGTAATCATAGTACACTCGTCCACATACTCATCCAAAGTTTTATCTTTTTACCATTTTAATATTAACAAACAAGGCAGGGGCCTAGACTCCTCCCGAGGTTTTATGCCGGCGATCTACAACTGATCAAGGGCTTTCCTCGTAGATCGTGTGTTGTTCTTGTTGTTTATCACTTTATTTGTTCATTATTAGCAGTTCCATCCTGAGGATATAACTGTCCATCTTGAGGATATAACTGTCCATCCCGAAACTAACCTAAGCCATCACGATCATAGTTGTTATAGTTTTGCTTATTTAAACATCCTGATACACCATCTTAAGAATATTATTGATTTATAAACATATTTCTACACATTTAGCACTCTACCTCACATAAACTAATTTGGAATACAAAGTTATTTTTACTAGATAATTTTTGACCAAAACAATTTGGCGCCCACCGTGGGGCAAGTGGTGCTATTTTAAAAAAAAAAAAAACTTTGTTAAAACTCTCTTTTATTTAATTCCTATTTTCAAAAATTTGACAACTATGGCTTCTTCACAAAAATATGTTTCAACATCCATGCCACTACAACCTCTGCCAGAAACACTGCCTTACCACCTCCACCTGCACTTCCAAGAAGTTCCACTTCCCAAATCCCACCTAGACCATCTACATCTACTCCTCCTGTTTTTGTATCAAATGATGAACTACTTTCTATGTTTGCACTAATGAAGGATTCGATACCTCAACAACAAGACACAAACCGGATGTTGATAAGAGAAATACAAGCTCTTAAATCATCCTCAAGAAGGCCGAGTGAAAACATGGGGACACCATTGCAACCCAGGGTGTTAGATTTTAATTCTAGCATCTCTGGAGGAGTACATCAAGGAGATTTCATCCCCATGAGTACTAGGTTCTCTGCTCCAGAAACAGTTACTGCTCCCAGGATGGCAACCACCAGGGATACAGGATATACACCTGTGCCATCCCAAGGATATAACACTAACGGTAATAATTTAAGTTCTAGTACTTTTACTGCTAATGATGTTGCTTCTTTGCATGATACAGAAATAAGTCCTCAGCTAGCAAAGGAGCTTAAGAAGATTAAGGATATGGTATCGAGTGTTCCAAGGATAGTGCAACCCATCCCTGAAGTATCCTCGACATGCCATAGAGTATCAAGATTTGCCTCTCCCATATGTGATGAAAAAATTCCAAAATGGTTTCAAACTGCAAGCATGAATCTCTATGATGGATCTACAGATCTTGAAGAGCATGTGGCTCAGTATAGGGAAAGGATGGAAATAAATCCAATCCCTGCCAATCTGAAAGAAGCATGTTTATGCACTGGATTTGGCTCAACTCTCACCGGTCCAGCCCTGAAATAGCTCCTAAGTGTTCCACTCTATTCTATTACTTCTTTTGCACATTTAATTAACATGTTCAATAATCAGTTTTCTTGTAGTCGAACATTAGAACGTTTGACAAGTGATCTATACAGGGTGACTCAAACACAGGGAGAATTGACGGGTGGTTCAAGGAACAACCCTTTACTATGATAAAACGCTTAAATTATCCGCATTTGATCATGTTATTGCTTGGAATTGGGTGACTACGGGTACTTTGGTTGCAGGTGCATAAAGGAGCTTAAAACGAAGAAATACGAGCTTTGGATCGGACCGAAACGGATCGGAACGAGGTGGAGTGCAAGGAAGAAAAAAATGGAATTTTGAAGGCTCCACCGTACCTTACGCTAGCAACCGTAAGGTACGGTGGCTTCTGGCATCAAATTCCCACCGTTCATCAGTCCCTACCCAGTGTAACAATCTCCAACCCCACCGTACCTTACGGTGGCCACCGTAAGGTACGGTGGCCCCTGCACCATTTTGTAACTCCCATTATTAAAGACGATTTTATGGTGTCTTTTGGGCATCTTTTCAATTGTGAACGTTTCTGGAGAAGTGTTGGGCGATTTTTGGCAGAAGAACTTGATTGAAGACTTATCAAAAACATTGGTTTATGTTCTTGCTTCTTATGAACAGTTTCATGGATATTTTAATGATTCACCAAGTCATGCTAGGCTAAACATTTGGTGATCATTCTTGGTGAAGGTTTTTCTAAAACTCTTGTGTGTGTTTTTCTTACATTTCTAGAATAATAATTTGGTACTTTGCTTGAGTATTATGGTGTATCAACAATTGCTTGTAGTGTGTTGATTAATTTACTAATTCTTAGTCTTTATCGTACGTTCTTGGTTTTGCTAACAATCGAGATATCACGGGAAGGATTGGGGGTTGGTTATTAATTAATTGGTCATCGGGAAACAACCTCGCGTTAATTTAATCCGAGTACTTTGTTCCCTTTTATCACAACAATTGCTTGTACATGAGTTATGTCTATGTAACTCTTTCTAGTTGAAATTCACACAAGTGTTTAGAGAAACCGGATCCTTGAATGGTCATTATCTCATAATTTGAAGAAACGCTCTTAACTTTAAATCAATAATTAGTCGTTATTTTAGTTCAACTCAAAACAACCAAAAATCTAAATCATTTACTTTTTGTTAAGTAGTTTAATTTTAGTTAATTAACAAAGCTAGAATCTACACATTTTCCGTAAACTCCCTGTGTTCGATACCTTCTTGCCACTATTCAGTAGTTGTAATTGGGAAATTTTACGTGTACCACGACAAGCACGTCAAATTTTGGCGCTGTTGCCGGGGAGTAGTGCGCAACGTGTGTTAATATTTTAGTTTTGTTTTGTTATTTTCGGGTTTACACTGGTTGTGTTTAGTGTGCAGGTACTTCAAGTGTATGCATACTATAGGCTCTCACGAGTCATCACCACTATTGTTTGATCCGGAGATTGAAAGGACATTGAGAAGGAACCGAGTGTTGATAAGAAGGAATAGAATCATTGATTCACCTACTTCACCGTTTACACCAAGAAACATAATGCAAGACTCTCACATACCAACAACGGGTCAAACGACCTCATCATTCATGCCTATTTCTTCACAACTTTCACCCAACACCACAATGCCTAATCTTTCCAACAACCCTGCTACACCAATCCATACCACCCAACCGAGTTCCACACAAGTTGAACCAAATCCTACTTTCAGTCCATCAAACACCATACCACCATTTTCCCATTTTTTTCCAACTACGGGTCAATCATCTTCTACTATCCCACAACCACAAGGACAAGGTTCAACAATTGTCCACACCACATCTACTTACCAACCACCAAACCAATCGGGTTTTTACTACTCATCTTTTCCAGGTGGCCAAAACTCTAGACTTCAAAGGGATGTGTATGATGATGTGTATGATGAAGAAGAGTTTAGTGGGTATAATGAAGAGGGGTATTATTATGGAGGTGAAGGTGAATTTGTGGGATCTCAAGCTCAAACGGGTCAAGTCAACCACTTTTACCATTTCAAGACCCGGGAAGACTACCGGTTGGTGTGTAACATGTTAGACCGCAAGGATTGCACTTGCAACGTCCTACACCACTTAACCAAATGCGGCCTCCAAACATGCAAGCTCAAAATCAGAGGCTGATTCAACAACAACCATTACCGATGCATCAAAACTTACATCAACAACAATTTGCACCACAAGGGGCAATGCAAGGTCAAATGGGTCAACCAAGAGCGCCATTGGGAGCACCTAGAAGACTCCACCGTGATGTTGTACGGGGAATTGAAGCGCATTTTCGGCCGATTATCACTAATAATCCATCACCAATAGTGATTCCTCAAAATGCAAATGGAAGAACTTTTGAAGTTAGAACAACCGCACTCCAAAGTTTACCAAAATTCAAGGGGCTAGCAACGGAAGAGCCTTATTTTCATTTGGAGACATATGATTCTATTTGCAACACTACTGGGGGACAAAGTTTTTTTGCAGATGATGTGAAGTTGGTTCTTTTCCAATTTTCATTGGAAGACAAGACAAAGAGATGGTTTCACACTTTACCATCCACATCTATCTTTACATGGGCCGACATGCAACAGATATTCTTAGATGAATTTTATAGCTCTCAAAAGACTAATGATGCGAGGAGAGGGTTGAGAAGTTTCCAACAACAATCGGGGGAGATGTTTCATGAAGCATTTGAAATGTTCAATATGATGTTAAGAAATTGTCCTCACCATGGTATTCAACTGTGGGAATTATTGAATGCTTTTCGTGAAGGGTTGAGTTCGGAGGATGCTCGTGATTTAATGTCCATCACAAATGGTACTTTTGGTACAAATTATGAGCAAGACGATTGGGCATTTTTAGAGCAAATGGCGGTAACTTCCAAAAGAAAGGCTCAATCATCTAGACGAGCGAGGCATGTAATTCAAAGACCTCAAGTGCATGGGGTAGAAAGTGGTAATGCACAATCTTCCAATCAATTGTACAATGTTTGTAACAATTGTCAAGAAATAGGCCACACGGCGGAGGTTTGTCAAGTGGTGGTAAATGAAGGACAAACAAAAGAGGTAAATGCAATTCAAGGGGGTGGTAGAAATTATGACATGAATTCCAATGTATACCACCCCGGGTTACGAAATCATCCAAATTTTCGGTATGGAAATGCATCAAATCAATCCAATCCGAATTTTCAAGCTGCTCAAGGTAATTATGTACCTCGTCAACAATACAATCAAGGAAATTATAGAGGTGGATACAACAGTGGATACCAAGGGCAAGCTCAAACTGGTCAAAGGAATTCGGGTCAAGATTCATCAAGCGGAAATGAAGTCATGGAGATGCTTCGAGCTATGCAACAAGACATGCAAAAGAGAAACCAACTTGATGAAGCTCGTATACAAAAGGATGAGGTTCATGACAAAAGCATTCAAGCAATGACAACCCAAAATGGGCCAACTAGCAACTGACGTGGCGGAATTGAAGAAAGGTAAAGGAAAGCTTCCTAGTGATACTCAGGTAAATCCGTCCCATGGCTCCTCACGAGGTAATAATGTTAATGTTAATCAAGTGAGTGTGTTAAGAAGTGGTAAAGAGTTTAAAGCTAATTTGTCACCGGGTTTTGTTGAGGGGGTAGTTGAGGATGTTACGGGTGATGAAAGTGAAAATGATGAAGCTCCACCGGTTTTACAAAAAGAAGTACATGTTAAAAAACCGGAAGAGAGTGAAAATGAAAATGAAAAAGTTGAAAATGAGCCGAATCAAGTTCCATTTCCATCGGCTTTACTTGACCCGGGTAAAAAAAATTTTATTGCATCAAGAGGTCCCCAAAAAGAAGAAATGTGGAACATGTTTAAACAAGTAAAAATAAATCTTCCTTTACTTGATGCAATAAAACAAGTACCTGCCTATGCTAAATTTTTGAAAGAATTGTGTACGTAAAAGAGATAACAAAAGAAAAAAAATGCCTAAGCGGGTAAATGTTACCGGTCAAGTGAGTGCAGTTTTAAATGGGGAACTTCCTCCTAAGCTCCAAGATCCGGGCACGCCATTAATAAATATTCAAGTTGGTAATTTTCAAATGGCAAAGGCATTGCTAGATCTTGGAGCCGGAGTGAGCATTTTAAAGGGTGGGTTTTATTATCAATATGACTTTGGTCCATTAGCTAGGGTGGAGACAATGGTTGTTTTAGCCGATTTGTCTCATAAGTTACCTCGGGGGATGGTTCAAAATGTCATTGTTAGAATTGATGAATTTTATTACCCGGTTGACTTTTTGGTATTGGATTATTCATCCGCGGATTCAAAACAACAACAAAATGTTATATTGGGTCGTCCATTTTTTAATACCGCGCATGCGGGAATTGATTGTAGATTTGGCACGGTCGATATGACATTTGGAAACTGAAAAATGCGTTTAAATGTTTTTACTAACAATTCTAATGATTCCGGTGTTGAAGAATGTTTTATGGCAGATATCATTGAGGGATGCAATCCACATGAATATGAGAAAGATGGAATGGAATTGTGTGCTTGTAATTTTTCTGAACAGGTACATGCTTGTGATTTGGATATTGAAGAGGAAAAGCAAGATGTGTTGGCGTTGAAGGAGGGTCGACCACCATGGTCTCACCAGTTTGATAGTTTACCGGTGGAAATTGATTCGGGTACCAAACCGTCGCTAGAAGTGGCACCAAAGTTAGAGCTTAAGGATTTGCCAAGCCACTTAAAGTATGTTTTCTTAGGGGATAATGACACATTACCGGTCATTATTGCCTCTAATTTGGAGATGGCAAAAGAGCAAGCTTTGATGGAAGTCTTGAGAGAAAATAAAGAAGCTATTGGGTGGACGATTGCCGACCTTAAAGGAATTAGTCCATCAATTGTCATGCATAAGATTATCACTACCGAAGATGCAAAGCCCACAAGAGAAGCTCAAAGAAGGTTGAACCCGAACCTTAGGGAAGTGGTAAAGAAAGAGGTAATTAAGTGGTTGGATGCGGGAATTATTTATCCCATTTTGGATAGTGCTGGGGTAAGTCCTACTCTAGTGGTCCCTAAGAAGTCCGGTATTTATGTAATTAAAGATGAAAATGGTGAACAAATTGCTACCCGACCCGTTACCGGGTGGCGGGTGTGCATTGATTACCGAAAATTGAATGCCGCCACTTCTAAGGACCATTTCCCACTTCCTTTTATTGATCAAATTATTGAAAAACTTTCGGGTCAAAAATATTATTGCTTTCTAGATGGGTATTCGGGGTACAACCAAATAGCAATACACCCGGATGACCAAGACAAGACCACCTTCACCTGTCCATATGGTACTTTTGCCTTTAGGCGGATGCCATTTGGATTGTGTAACGCTCCGGCAACTTTTCAACGATGTATGATGAGTATTTTCTCGGACATGGTTGGAGAGTCGTTGGAAGTGTTTATGGATGATTTCTCAATATTTGGCACTAGTTTTGAATCTTGTCTCAACGAGTTACAAAAAGTTTTAAAAAGATGTGTTGAGAAAAATTTAGTGCTTAGTTGGGAGAAAAGCCATTTTATGGTGCAAGAGGGAATTGTGTTAGGCCATGTGATTTATGAGCGGGGTATGGAGGTCGACAAGGCAAAAATTCGGATCATATCATCATTGCCACCACCGAAAAATGTGAAAGGGGTAAGATCATTCTTGGGACATGCGGGCTTTTATAGACGTTTTATTAAAGGCTTTAGTGTTATTACCAAGCCTTTATGTAATTTGCTTTTAAAAGATGTTCCCTTTGATTTTACTAATGAATGTTTGCAAGCTTTCAATGTTTTGAAGGAACACTTAGTCAAGGCTCCTATTTTGCAACCGCCGGATTGGTCAAAGCCATTTGAGATAATGTGTGATGCAAGTGACACTACAATTGGTGCTATTTTGGGGCAACGTGTGGATAAGAAGCCGGTGGTAATTTACTATGCGAGCAAAACTTTTTCCGAAGCGCAACTGAATTACACCACAACCGAAAAAGAATTATTAGCGGTGGTGTATGCTTTGGACAAGTTTCGTTCGTATATTTGGGGGAGCAAGCTGGTGGTATATTCGGACCATAGCGCGGTTCGATATTTGATGGAGAAAAAAGATGCCAAGCCACGATTGATTCGATGGGTTTTGCTACTTCAAGAGTTTGATTTGGAAATTCGGGACAAAAAGGGGAGTGAAAATGTAGTAGCGGATCACTTGTCTCGAATTCCGGTGGAGGGCATCGATGATGTGAGTGAAATAAATGAAAGATTTCCGGATGAGCAACTTTTAGTCGTGGCTACTCAAGCTGCACCGTGGTACGCTCATTATGTTAATTATTTGGCCACGGGTGCTATTCCGGATCATTGGACCAAGAAACGAAGACAACAATTTATGGTCCAAGTGAAACAATATATTTGGGATGAACCGGATCTTTTCAAGATTGGACCCGATCAAGGGATCCGAAGATGTGTCCCCGAATCGGAAGTTAAAGAGATTTTGACACATGCTCATTCTTCCGCGTGTGGTGGGCACTTTAGTGGACATAAAACCGGCTACCGGGTGCTTTCATGTGGGTTTTATTGGCCTAAAATTTTTAAAGATGCTTGCGAATTCGCCCGGAATTGTTTAAATTGTCAAAAGTTGGGGAGCATATCCAAAAGAGATGAAATGCCAATGCAACCAATCTTGGTTGTAGAGATATTTGATGTTTGGGGCATCGATTTTATGGGTCCGTTTCCTAATTCAAATGGGTTTTTGTATATTTTGGTGGCGGTGGATTATGTGTCGAAGTGGATTGAAGCTATTGTAACAAGGACAAATGACTATTCGGTTGTTTGTAAATTCGTTCAATCCAACATCTTTGCCCGGTTCGGAATTCCAAGAGTAATTATAAGTGATGGTGGATCACACTTTAAAATTTTTAATTTTGGGAAATTGTTGAAGAGATATAGTGAGAATCACCGGATTGCTACACTGTACCATCCACAAACAAGTGGACAAGTTGAAGTGTCCAACCGTCAAATAAAATAAATTCTAATGAAGACGGTTCGCGTTGATAGAAAGGATTGGTCGGGAAAGTTGGATGATGCTTTGTGGGCGTATCGAACGGCCTACAAAACTCCAATTGGCACAACACCTTATCGAATGGTGTATGGAAAGGGATGTCATTTGCCAATGGAGTTAGCACATCGCGCGCAATGGGCAATCACAACTGTGAATGCCGATTATGATGAAGCGGGTAAGGCAAGGAAATTGCAATTGAGTGAGATCGAAGAAATTCGGGATGAAGCATATGAATGTGCTTCGGCATATAAAGATAAACTCAAGAAAGTTCATGATGCCAAGTTGCGAAATAAAACCTTTGAAGTGGGTCAAAAGGTTTGGTTGTATAATTCAAGATTGAAGATGTTCACAGGCAAGTTAAAGAGCAAATGGATGGGTCCTTACATAGTTTCCGAATTGGTAAGTTTGGTGATATTGAAATTTTGGATGAACACACCAATAAGCAACAAACAGTAAACGGACATCGTTTGAAGGCGTATTTGAAGGTCAAGGACATCAAAAATTTGAAGGTGGATAAAGCAGGCTACATTTTACGCCCGGTGGAGGAAGTACAATCCTAAGAGGCCCAAGTTTGGTAGTGTAAATAGTAGATTTTATGTTATTTTATTTTGTTTTATTACCCAATTTCGTTGTTGATCGAAATCTGTGTTTGAAACAAGTGTGGGGACGTTCGTTTACGAACAAGTCCTAGCATTGTGTTGAGGACAACACGGGTTTTTCGAGGGGGTAGGGTAATTTTTAGTAATTTTGGGTAATTTTTAGTGTGTTTTAAAAAAAATTCCAGGTTTTCTAAAAAAAAAAAAATTACAGGTCCTACCGTAAGATACGGTAGGGACCATACCTTACGGTGCCAATCAAAAAACCAACGGTGGGAAGGTACTGAGGAACGGTGGAAAAAAGTGGCACTAAGGCCACCGTACCATACGGTACCCACCGTATGGTACGGTGGGATCTGGGAGATTGGACCGTCGATTTATAAAAAAAAAAATCAAAATTTTTCTTTTCCTCATAACTCACGTGATCAGTCCCATTATTTTCTACACTCCTTCTTCTTTCACAAGAACTCCACTAAACTACCATAACCCTTTTCAACTTAAAACCTTCAATACTTAATCAAAACTAGTGATTTGTGGGTCTAAGTTGGCTAGAATTTCGTCTAGATTCTGATTTTGGGTAGTAAATTACAAGAAAAACATTCATTGGGGCCGAAAATCAAAACCCTAAAATCGCAAATTTGGGGCTTTTTTTCAAGTTCATAGCTTTCTTGTGTTTCAATCTCTTCTAATCAAAGGAACATGGCAAGAACGGGAGAAGTAGCGGGTTCAAGTTCATCCACCGCGAAGGCAAAAGGGAAGCAGCCCGTACAATACAAAAGAAGAAAATATGTTGGACGTGACAATGATTCCGATGAAGAAATGGAACAAGTGGCTGAACAGCCTAGGTTGGATCCGGCTGACAAGCCGAATTGGAAGTCTGGGCCTTTGAATGCGCAACCTGCAATATGGTAGCCAACACTGTTTCATGATCAAATAAAAGGATTGCAAGATCGGGCTGGTGCATTCATTTGTGAACGGGATGTTCGTGAGAGAGAATTTGGCCAATTTGGAGTTTTTGATAGGTTCAAAGCTTTGGGATGGGAAGTGGTGTTGCATTTTTATGATCATGAGGAGAAATACTTGTTTTTGGATGAAATTGAAGAGTGGATGGCAACGCTGAAATGCAATATGTATGATAAGCCATCCCAAATGAAGCTAACAGGAGTGGTAAATGGGGTAGAAGTTGGGATGTCTTACGACACATTGCGCCGATTGGCGAAATTTGATAGTTTGCCTATGAGAGAGTACAAAAACCCACACATTGATGACTTGCTAGTTAGTCCTGAAAAACATCCAAAGTGGATGGGGATGCTAGAATCATTATTTTTACCAGGCACTTACTATGGGACATTGTACAGGCGGAATATGAAGACTGAGCCTAAGTTGTTGTTGGCAATTTTAATATTGAATGTTCTACCGAGGCGAGCTGACAAAGATCAAGTGCGGTTTGCAGAAATTCCTATTTTATATGCATTGATGCATGGGGGCCCTAAATTCTCTATTCGGTATTTGATTTTAAACCATGTGTGGATGAGCCGGAACTCGGTTGATAGGGCGATTATCCCATATTGTAGGATCATCACAGGGTTATTAAGACAACAAGGGGCAATCAGAGATGAGGATGTGGGAAAGAATAAGAAATATAGGCCTTTGGAGTTAACAAAAATGGGTATTGGATGGGTTTATTCTCAATCAGAAAGGTATCACAAGCTGAAGACTGGGGTCAGCGATGGAGAGTTTTAAAGAGTGATGCGCGGGCACTTTTTTCTGGAGAAGAAGACGAGGTTGAGAGTGGGAATGAACAACCGCCAAGCGGCGATGAAGATTATGATGAAAACCCGGCAGGGGTACGTATGGATCTGGGGCAGGGCAGTTCTAATGTGATGCATAGTGGAGGATTTTATGACTTTACTGGGAGAGACTATGTTGATGGCTGGGCACTTACGGGGACTATGCAGTCAGTTATTGAAAACCAGCGCCCTCCTGCTTCAATATTCGATACATGGTCAGGTCCGGAGCGAACTCTATATGACCATCAGACGATGCTGAGTGCTAGCATGGAAAGAACAATGAAGTAGAACTTTGACAGGCAGGAGTAGTGGAACAGGGCCCATGCCTACTCTCATGAGGTGGAAATTAATAATAGGTATATGGATGACCAGAATCGGCGACTGAACGCGGACTGGCATGAGGGAAGACCCGTAGTTGTCGACCCACCACCAGTGGACTATGGGTCCTTACCGCCATACGATGGTAGTCATTCATATCCGACTCCACCAGTGCATCATTCGCAGTGGATTGACCCTAGGCAGGGACAGCAGCGGGCTTCGGAGCAAGGCGGCAGTAGTGATGGTGTTTTTGGATTCGGCGAGTGGAGCGAGTTGATGACATCGGTGTTTGGACCACCACAGCCACGCTATTATTGATCAGGTGGTGTCTTCTTTGTATATTTTTGTATATTTATGATTTTTTTTTCATTGTGTTTGGGATTGGGTGGTTGGGTGGTGTAATGATTATGTCCTGTTGGGTTGTGCTTTGGTGGTGTATTAATTAAAAAAAAAGAAAGAAAAAAAAAGAAAAAGAAAAAAAAAAGAAAAAGAAAAAAAAAGATAAATAAAAAAAAAGAGAAAAAGTTTTTGGAGTGTAGCGATTTATTCTTCCCAAAACCGTACATTGGGGACAATGTACCCCAAGTGTGGGGATGGGGGAAAATATTGAGTCTTTTGGAAAAAAAAAATTTGGAAATCAAGCGTAGCGTTGTGAAAAGTGGAACACCTTGAACTAACCTCGAGAGGCACACCGACAACCCTTAAACCACTTTTATTCTTGGTGAGATTTGAGCCACAGTTATAGAACAATATATATATATATATATATATATATATATATATATATATATATCTTTCTTTGTGAGAGTGGCAATGCGTGGGGGTGTACTAGAACTTGTGCTTGAATGCGACTTGAATCTTTAGGTGAGCATAAGTGTAGAGATGATAAGGGCACTAGGTAGCCTCATCATGTTGAATGAGAGTGTGGGAATTGGGGGGTTGGACCTCATGCACTATATATATGAGTTTGGTAGCGAGAGGGGCGGGGGTTTGGACATTTAGTTGCCCATTTTTTAGCCTAAAAGCCTATCGATTGTTAACCCTTTAACTAGTTCCCTAAATAAATACCCAACTTGACCCGGTCTTGTGTGTTTAAATAGAGTGTTAATGTGTTATTTTAGTATTACAAGTTTGAAGTTTAGTTGAGTGTGTTCGTATGCGTATGTAATAGTGTTTCTTGATGTATTGAAAAAAAAGAAAAAATTTTTTTGAGAAAAATGATGAAAAAAAAAAGAAGAAAAAGAAAAGAAAAAGGAAAAAAAAGGGAAGCTTATGTGTGGTATCTATGATAGTTTGTGTTCGTATTTAGTTTTGCGTGTGTTAGTCATGTGTGTGTGTCGTTGTGTAATAAAAGACCGGGTAAAGTTATGCGCTACTATAAATATACCCCATTCCCTACCTTTACACTTAGCCACATTACAACCCGACAAGACCCTTTGATTTGCACTCATGTTTAGCGTTGTAAGAGGAGGGTTGATTCAGGTACAAGCTTATGGTTGTGCACCCATTTATTTGCCTGTTGTGTGCCTAGCTTCTAATTGCTAGTTTTCATTTGTCGCCGAGAGGAGAGAAACTGTGAGGGGTGTGTTGATTCGGGTGTTAAGGATGGGTTAGTATATGGATTGCATGCTAAGCTTGATTTAAAGATGATCGCTTTTGTGTGGAATTGATTTTGATTTATTGCTTGGGACAAGCAATGGTTAAGTGTGGGGATGTGACGGGTGGTTCAAGGAACAACCCTTTACTATGATAAAATGCTTAAATTATCCGCATTTGATCATGTTATTGCTTGGAATTGGGTGACTACGGGTACTTTGGTTGCAGGTGCATAAAGGCGCTTAAAACGAAGAAATACGAGCTTTGGATCGGACCGAAACGGATCGGAACGAGGTGGAGTGCAAGGAAGAAAAAATTGGAATTTTGAAGGCTCCACCGTACCTTACGGTAGCCACCGTAAGGTACGGTGGCTTCTGGCATCAAATTCCCACCGTTCATCAGTCCCTACTCAGCGTAACAATCTCCAACCCCACCGTACCTTACGGTGGCCACCGTAAGGTACGGTGGCCCCTGCACCATTTTGTAACTCCCATTATTAAAGACGATTTTATGGTGTCTTTTGGGCATCTTTTCAATTGTGAACGTTTCTGGAGAAGTGTTAGGCGATTTTTGGCAGAAGAACTTGATTGAAGACTTATCAAAAACGTTGGTTTATGTTCTTGCTTCTTATGAACAATTTCATGGATGTTTTGATGATTCACCAAGTCATGCTAGGCTAAACATTTGGTGATCATTCTTGGTGAAGGTTTTTCTAAAACTCTTGTGTGTGTTTTTCTTACATTTCTAGAATAATAATTTGGTACTTTTTTTTTTGGGTACTTTGCTTGATTATTATGGTATATCAACAATTGCTTGTAGTGTGTTGATTAATTTACAAATTCTTAGTCTTTATCGTACGTTCTTGGTGTTGCTAACAATCGAGATATCACGGGAAGGATTGGGGGTTGGTTATTAATTAATTGGTCATCGGGAAACAACCTCGCGTTAATTTAATCCGAGTACTTTGTTCCCTTTTATCACAACAATTGCTTGTACATGAGTTATGTCTATGTAACTCTTTCTAGTTGAAATTCACACAAGTGTTTAGAGAAACCGGATCCTTGAATGGTCATTATCTCATAATTTGAAGAAACGCTCTTAAGTTTAAATCGATAATTAGTCGTTATTTTAGTTCAACTCAAAACAACCAAAAATCTTAATCATTTACTTTTTGTTAAGTAGTTTAATTTTAGTTAATTAACAAAGCTAGAATCTACACATTTTCCACAAACTCCATGTGTTCGATACTTTCTTGCCACTATTCAATAGTTGTAATTGAGAAATTTTACGTGTACCACGACAAGCACGTCAAGAATCACTAAGGAAATACATTACCAGGTTTGGAAAGGAAGCACTTGACATCCCGAACCTGGATGTCACAACAGCAGTACAGGCATTCAAGATGGGGCTGCAGAGAGATTCACCATTCTATCAGGAATTGGTGATGAATCCATGTAGGAACTTGGATGAAGTCAGGAACAGAGCTCTAAGATTCATCCGACTTGAGGATGATAAGAAAATTCAAGAGAGGATAGAATCATCCTCAAAATATAACCATCCCAATCGAAAGTCTACTCCCACATACGAACCATATAAGCATAAACCATATGCTAGGCCTGATAATAAAAAGGTCAATGTGGTAGAGGACGACGATTAGGATGACTGCCCTAAATTATCATATTACTGTTTTTCTGTGGATGTAACAGGATTGATGTATGCCCTAAAAGATCTAGGGGACAAAGCAAGATGGCCGAGGAAAGAGAATAAGGCAGGATGGAAGGATAAATCCAAATGGTGTGCCTATCACGAAGACTTCGGCCATGTCACTGAAGATTGTATCGCCTTAAGAAAGGAGATAGCCTATCTATTGAGCAAGGGTCATCTTAAAGAACTCCTAGGCAAAAAGAAATCAAGAACTCAGGATGGCAGCAACATCCTGGAAAGAGCAGCATCCCCACCTAAGGATGCTGGTATCATTAACTTCATATCAGGAGGATCAAACATTTGTGGAACCTCATACTCAGCTACCAAAAGACATGCGAGGGAAACAAAGTCTGAAAAAGGAGAAAGACCAACGAAGACGACCATCCTGACGACCTCTAAAGTGATTAGCTTTGAGGAAGAGGACCGAGAAAACATTCTTGACCCCCATCATGACGGTTTGGTTATTACTTTATAGATTGCTAACCATTTTGTTCGCAGGATTCTCGTAGATGGAGGAAGTTCAGTGAACATCATCCAGCTTGAAGCTCTCAAAAGAATGAATATCCTGGAATCTGAAATAGTTTCCAAATCATCAGTTTTAGTAGGCTTCAGTGGAGAAACTAAGAGCACAGTGGGAGACATAAAGCTACTAGTGTATGTGGAAGGGGCGAACTCTATCCAGAGATTCTGTGTGATAGATTCCCTGTCCTGCTACAATGTCATCCTGGGGAGACCCTGGATACATGACATGAAGGCAGTCCCTTCAATATACCACCAATGTATATAGTTACCCACACCTTGGGGAGTCGTCAAAGTAAATAGTGATCAACAAGAAGCCAAGGATTGTTATACAACATCAATGAAGGCCTCATCACGTCAAGCATAGCAACTACAGAAGGATGCACAGGGCCATCCTCAAGATGTCAAGGTTCATCCTGAGCAGGATGTAAAGGCTGTTTGCCTTGATAACGACACCAAGGATATCACTGTGCTAATTGGTAAGAATGTCCCTAATGATATAGAACAATCACTAATCTCGTTTCTTAAATGCAGGATGTCTACTTTTGCATGGAAGCATGAAGATATAACTGGCATTTCTAAGGATGTCATCACTCATACAAGAAGAAGTGGATAGACTCCTTAAATCCAAAATGATAAGAGAAGTGAAATTTCCAAGATGGCTTGCCAACGTGGTGGTGGTTCAAAAGAAGAATGGGAAATGGATAGTATGCGTAGACTACATAGACCTCAATAAAGCTTGTCCTAAAGACCCATTCCCATTACCACACATAGATTCAATGGTGGATGCTACAGCAGGACATGAAATGCTGACATTCATGGATGCATCCTCAGGATTCCAACAAATTCAAATGGAACCAGAGGATCAAGAAGACACAACATTCATGACCCCATCAAGTATATATTGTTATATGGCTATGCCATTTTGATTAAAAAATGTAGGTGCAACCTACCAAAGGCTAGTGAATATGATGTTTAAAGAAAAGATTGGGGACACAATAGAGGTGTACATTGATGACATGGTGATCAAGTCCAAGAAGGCAGAGAATCATCTTCAAGATCTTAAGGAAGCATTTGACATCCTGGACGCCTATAATATGAAGTTGAACCCATCTAAATGTCATTTTGGAGTCGGTGCTGGAAAGTTTCTAGGATATCTAGTTACTAAAAGAGGGATAGAGGCCAGACCTGAACAAATAAAGGCCATCCTTGATATCAAATCCCCAAAAAATATCAAGGATGTACAAAGGCTGACGGGCAGGATAGCAGCCTTAAGCAGATTCATTTCAAAATCCTCGGATAAATGCAAAGAATTCTATGATATCTTGAGGAAGAATAGCAAATTCGACTAGGGACAAAAACACGAGGAAGCATTGAAGAAACTGAAAGAATATCTAGCAGTAGCTCCACTCCTGATGAAGCCTGAGGATGGAGAACCACTGAAGTTATATCTTGCAGTTTCTGGGAATGCTATAAGTGCAGTCTTGGTAAGAGACTTCGAGGGGGAACAGCATCCTGTATACTATGTAAGTAAAAACCTACTAGATGCTGAGACCAGGTATTCTCATTTCGAAAAACTTATTTTAGCTTTGATAATGGCATCCACTAAGTTAAGACATTACTTTGAAACACATAGAATACACGTACAAACTAACTATCCAATTAAAAATGTACTTAGGAAACCAGAGATGTCAGGTAGAATGGCTAAGTGGTCAGTAAAATTAAGTGCCTTTGACTTAGTATACGAGCCTAGAAATGCAATCAAATCTCAGGCTCTAGCAGATTTTGTGGCTGATTTCAGTAGTGACATCATGAGTGAAGTAGAATCTGAAGTACAACAATTAAAAAAAACTTAGGAAAATGGATGTTGTATACTAATGGTGCTTCAAATGCAAGAGGAACAGGCTTAGGAATACTACTAAAATCGCCACAAGGGGACAAAATACCCCATGCTATTAAATGTGCATTTCAGACAACCAATAATGAGGCAGAATATGAAGCTCTCATTGCTGGTTTACAACTTGCTAAAGACATGCATATTGTTAGTGTAGAAGTATTTGTTGATTCTTTGTTGATTACTAATCATTTCAATGGGTCTTATGCAGTAAGAGGACAAAAGTTAGCTCTTTATCTTGAAAAAGTAAAAAATTCATCAACTTCTTTTGTAGAATTTTCACTAATACAAGTACATAGGGAAGAAAATGCTAAAGCTGATGCCTTAGCAAATCTAGGATCCTCTCTTAATCTACCAATAGGGTCCAAGATTCCCATCATTCACATTCTGAAACCAGCGATTGAAGAGTGGCATCCTGAGGGAGAAACAGTCCATCCCAAGGGTATCACTGTTTTAGCCACTCAGGCACAAGATGATTCATCATGGATGACTCCTATAATAAAATATTTACAAGAGGATGTCATTCCTAATGAAGAAAATCCAAAGGCTTTCAAGATGAAGGTATCTAACTTCACAATTATAGACAATATTTTGTATAGAAAATCTCTTGTAGGTCCATATCTGAGATGCCTCAACAAGGATGAAGCAAATGAAGTGCTCAAAGACATCCACGAAGGAGATTGTGGAAATCATACAGGAGGAAGATCTCTTTAATCGAAGACTCTAAGGACATGATACTATTGGCCTACTATGAAGAAGGATACCATGCTATATTCCCAAAAGTGTGATCCATGCCAAAGACATAGCAACATCCTTCACCAGCCTGCTGAACCATTACACCCTGTTATTTCACCATGGCTCTTCATGAAGTGGGGGATGGATATAGTAGGAAAGCTACCCAAAGCCCCTGGTTGAAAGGTATTTATGCTGGTAATGACAGACTACTTCTCAAAATGGATTGAAGCTGAAGCATTTGTACAAGTTAGAGACAAAGAAGTGGTCTCATTCATTAAAAGGAACATCCTAACAAGATTTGGAGTACCATCTGAGATTATTTGTGACAATGGTTCTCAGTTCATAAGCAAAAGAACAACCGACTTTTGTGAAAGTTGGGGAGTCAAGATGGTGACTTCAACACCAGTCCATCCTCAAGCTAATGGACAAGCAGAATCTTCAAACAAAATCACCGTCAACAACTTGAAGAAGAAGCTTGGGGATAAGAAAGGGAAATGGGCAGAAGAACTTCCATTCGTACTCTGGGCAGATAGGACTACTTCCAAGAATGCTACTGGTCAAACACCTTTCTCCTTAGTCTTTGGAACAGAGGCCATGCTGCCAACAGAGATGGTCCTGCCTACACCAAGGAAACATCTTCAGGATGCAACTACCAATTCAGGAGCATTACTTCAGGATTTGGAAACTGTGGATGAGCTCAGGGATGGTTCTAAAGTAAGGATGGCAGCATATCAACAAAGGATTGCTAAAGCTTACAACAAGAATATCCGGATAAGAAGATTTCAGGAAGGAGACTTGGTACTGAGAAAAGCCTTTCAAAATACAACAAAACCAAGTGATGGAAAGTTAGCTCCCAAGTGGGAAGGTCCGTATTTGATCGATTCTGAAGCTGGTAAAGGAGCATATTGATTATCAATGATGGAAGGAGAGATTCTACCAAGGGCTTGGAATGCAATTAACTTAAGATACTACCATGTTTAGGGACGCATGTGACTGATCTCTCTGGAAGAGAAACCATGGCCCGAATCACAGGTGGGATGAAGGTGAAGGCTGATAGAGATGAATCATCTCCATATGTAAGTACTTATCCTTATATATTTCGATCGATTATTTTTCACTAAACATGGTCTAGAAATAGTCCATCCTGAAGATGGAATGCTTAGAAGACTAGGGGGTTGGCCACCCTCTCCTACGTTAAGGTGTCCACCACCTTCCTAAGGTTTAAAGGTATTCACCTTTCACATTGGGTTAGCAACCCTCGCCTGGAGCGCATGATGCCCATGTATATTCTCGGGATAGTGGGACCAGTTCATGTAAAAGTGGCTGACAATTTCATTATCTTTGAGATATACGATGGAGCTCTTAAGGTTTAGACATTTTTCAATGTCTCTTTCTCATGTTTGGTCTAGTCACCAGAGCCTTGTCGCCAGTCATTCCTAAGGGCCTTGTCGCCAGTTATTCCTAAGATATTACATAATTGGTCTTGTCACCAGGATTATTTCAAAAGGATTTTTGATCCCAGTTAAACCAAAGGCCTTGTCGCCAGTATAATAACAAAGTCTTTCTTTACAGGATATTATTAAGATTCAATTCTTCCTAAAGATTATAGACTTAAAGTCTATACTGAAAATATTACACTGGGGACATCCTCGGGATGCAACACCATCCCAAGAATGAAGAAACTGGGGACATCCTCAGGATAATGAAAACCATCCTGACGATGAAAGGGACTTATGAAGAACATGACAAAATCAGGAAAATTGCTCAACGAAGAAGATACAAAAGGTATTATTTTTTATCATTCTTTTATAACACTAAGTGTTAGCTAATGTTTGCAGAATATCGAAGAACACAAAGCTGATAGCGTCAAAAAGTTGTTATCATATTATTTATGCATCATGATCAAAATTTGATGTCAACCCCTGGCTTCATCCAAAACCAGGACCCATCCACTAGGGGTCAACATCTATGGTCAGGGTCAAATAAAAGATTTGGAGCTTCGTCTTGAAACCAAGATCCCTCCACCCCAAACCTTATAATATCCTAGATTATTACATGCCAAAATAAATTGTCTGAAATTGTTCTACCAACCACTACCACAAAAGTTCAAATAAAAAGTGGGCTCCAACCTAGTCAATACATCCTTCATCGCCCACTGGAAGATCCTTCACCACCTCGTCAATCTTGGCTTTAGCTGCTTTAGCTTCTGCATCCTCAGGATCTTCGGCCACATCCTCAGGATGAGCAACAGGAACAGACTCATAAACCACCTCTTTTCCACCCAGTCTCTTGATTTTCTCCTTCCAAGCTTCAACATCCCGGGTATTTTGATCAAAACCTGGATCTTTGGCCTGGAGAGCCATCTTCCCCCTAGCCTGAAAGAGAGCAATACTAGCAGACTTGATAAGCCCATTCCTGTTATCCTGTGCCTCCTTCTCCTGATCCAGTATGGCTTTAGCATGCTCATCCTTCACCCTCTTCAACTCTGCTTCAGTCTCTGCCAGTTTGCTCTCGAGATATTTGCCTTTATTATGAGAAATATTCTAAACATCTTCGAACTTGGTCTGTGCCTCATGAAGTTCCTGAACAACAATATCCAGAGACTTTGACAGATGCTCATGGCCCTAACAAGGAAAAGAAAAGGTAAGTATTCTTAAATTTTTTCTTATTAATATAACAGTAATATTTTCAGGATAAGATCATACCTGGAGAGTGAATTGGGAAACCTTGCTCATAATTTCTTGACAACTCAAACCCTCGAAGGGAATGACCTCCTGAGCAATGATAGTAGTGGTATTCCCCTTCCTTTTCTTTGAAGCAGCAACAGCCCTAGACTTAAGAGGGTTAGTAGAAGGGGTAGTCATCTTGGAACTTGAGGGAGAAGGAGAGGCAACTTTGACTGCCTTGACATCCATGCTGTCAATGTCGTCCAGATCAAAAGAAGCAGCTTTCTTGGCTGAGGTTTATATAAAAACAGAGTTAGTGAATAAAATAATAAACATCCTCGGGATGTAACATGACATGCTCACCAGACATCATAGAAGCCTGGCTGGTGGTATGACTTTCTTCAACTCCAAAAGTTCCTTCTGATTTAGGTAACTTGAAAATAACTTCACACCGGAAAGAAGCCTCGTTCAAAGGAGTAGCAAACTTGGCAAGCGAAGCACCTGTCAAACAAATTTTTTTTCAAGATGTTAGAATCTTCGGGATGTAACTAAAAAAGTTTTTCATAAAAACACTAAGAATAATTTTACCACTCTTTAACCAATAAAGAGGGATCTCATCCCCTTGGGGAATAGAACTCTTAACAAAGAAAAACCTAGTTATCCAGTTTTTCTCAGATTTTATCACATTAAAGAGAAAGGGTGGATCCTTTTCTATAACTTGAAGAATATAATGGTGGGAACCGTGTGTCCTCAATTTATAAATATGAGCCAGGTCTCCCACTTCCAGATGGACACCATGATCCTCAACAAGCTTGCTGCAAACCATCAGAATCTTCAAAAGTTCAGGAATGGCTTGAGAATAAGCCATCACAGTCATGTCAAAGAAATCTTTGATAAACTTGGGAAAAGGATACCTCAACCCTAGAAAGAATGGTAAGTACAGGAAGCAGACCCAGGTAGAAGATGCAAAATCTGATCTAGCATCAGGATCGTAAGGACGAAACTCTGCAGAACTTGGGAAGATTTTCGAGTCTTTTAGGGCTCAAATCTCTTTGTCATCAAAAGAACAGGTCTCCTGTTCAGGATGACTCAAGAGGTTTTGGGGAATGAAATCACTAGAAGTTCCCACATTCCCAGAGTTCTTGTGGATCTTTTTGCCATCTTTGGAATATTGTTAATTTTTTTTTTTTTTTGCAGGTATGAAGAGAAAAATAGAGGAAA
The DNA here is from genome assembly GCA_028751855.1 of Ambrosia trifida. Classification (NCBI taxonomy): domain Eukaryota; kingdom Viridiplantae; phylum Streptophyta; class Magnoliopsida; order Asterales; family Asteraceae; genus Ambrosia; species Ambrosia trifida. The sequence goes on along the minus strand of CM054129.1, from coordinate 108,821,010 downwards.
GAAAAGAGAAATTACCTTCTCAAAAAAATCAGATGTGATTATAAAGGAAGGGATAAGCTCTAGATATATGGGGTAGAAGATGATGCGTGTAACGGTCATCACGTATTTATCGCCGAGAAAGTAGTCGTTGTCATCTTGATAAGATATCTCATCAGCCATCAGAAGAGATATTTAGATCAAAAAATATTTTTACCTCAAAAGATATTAACGGTAACATATTTTTGGAGACAATTGTTGTTGGTGAAAATCCTTAAGATGATTTTACCTCACATCCCTAATGAGCCATCCCCGGGATGCTGAAGGACTAAATTAACTTCAGGATGTGACAGTGTTTTAGCATATGCACATCCCGAGAATGAACTAACAAGTTGACTATCCTATGTATGACTGCAGGTACAAACTAGTTATAATATGGATTTATATGCTCGACAACGTCCATATTATTATCCTCAGTTGAAGAATTCAAGGATAGAAGTATAACTCGTGGTCAAGATGGAAGATATGGTCAAGATGGAAGACATAGTCAAAGATGTAACCGGTATACATTTAATATCGGCGACAAAAGAGGAAACAGCTGAAACATTAAACTAGCTAAGGAAAAACCGTTGCTACAACTATTACTTGAGATGAAACAACCACAATGGTCATAAGAAGACTTCAAAGAACTTAACTACTTAGCGAGTTTCGTGGGATCGATTGTTTATTTCATGTACTATATAAGTGGGGGCATTGGACGAGTATAGGACACATTGCTTACACTATAGCTACACACATACACTTAGCTGATCACAAAACACTTGCACAATCATTGTAATCATAGTACACGCGTCCACATACTCATCCAAAGTTGTATCTTTTTACCATTTTAATATTAACAAACAAGACAGGGGCCTAGACTCCTCCCGAGGTTTTATGCCGGCGATCTACAACTGATCAAGGGCTTTCCTCGTAGATCGTGTGTTGTTCTTGTTGTTTATCACTTTATTTGTTCATTCTTAGCAGTTCCATCCTGAGGATATAACTGTCCATCCCGAAACTAACCTAAGCCATCCCGATCATAGTTGTTATATTTTTGCTTATTTAAACATCCTGATACACCATCTTAAGAATATTATTGATTTACAAACATATTTCTACACATTTAGCACTCTACCTCACATAAACTAATTTGGAATACAAAGTTAATTTTACTTGATAATTTTTGACCAAAACAGTATTCATCTTCACTGATGTTGTTTTACTGATTAGATTTACGTCAATGTTAAATTGTGAAAATTTCAATCTTAATCTTTATGTTATAGACTATAACCACTTATTGGTTTAATTTATCTTTTTCCTATATTGTGTATACATTCTTTCCCAAATAATGTTTTGTGTTCATCTTCACTAATATATCAAATTTCAATTCTAATCTGTACGTTGCCACTGGCTTTATATATCAAATCAAAGAAGGGGAAGAAGTTGTCATTTTTTTTGCCCTAATTTTGTTTTATATGTTATAGCCATGGTTGGAAGCTACAAACGGTTACTAAAACTAAATTGGATATGTCTATTAAGTTGATCCTGGCTCTTTACATTATATCACCTTCAATTAAGTTTTTATGTTTTTGTTAGCTTTTAACATTATGTTGAAATTAATCGAAGTTGGTGATTTGTTTGAGGAAATTTTATTTTTTTAATTTGTGTTGCCTTGACTGTAGGGTTTCGAGGTGGGTCGGCTGTCTAACAAGGGTTCCGGTCACTTGGTCGATGATCCGACAAATAGATATGTCAAATTCCGTTAACGACTGTCATACCAATTTTCCTTTTCCGTTATCATCCTTGTCATGTGTAGATATGGTTCTTTGTTGAGCTTATTGTGATGATGAATTTCATTGAATTGGCTTGTGCTTTTTATTTTTTATATGTAACATTGTGTTGTTTTCTTTTCAGTATGTAACTTTATCTAAAATGAAAAAAAAAAACCTTAGAGATGATGTGTTTGTTTAAATATTTAATTTTGGTTTTTAATTTTTAATCTTGGCTAAGAATTGTCTTGTTTTCAATTTGTAATTTTAACAAAGAATCAAAATATCTAACATTGTGTTGTACTGTCAAATCCTCCTTCTAATTGGCTATACAAGGTATTTTTCTGAGCATGGGTATATGATTATTTCTCTGTCTTTTAATCAAATTGTTTGATTCAGAATAATGTTTTGAAGTTCCTAACAGTCGTGGAATGCAATTCAAGATGGCGTTCGAGACCAAATATTTGTCCAGAACCTTGGACCGTACAACACCTCCGCCAAAACGCTACCAATCACCCTTCGCTGAGACGCATAGTAAGTTTTTTTAACTTGGTATACTTTATTTCTATTCCTTTAATTTTGTTCCATTAAAAACATAAGTTTTGCTTATGATCATTTTTTACTTTTTGACGTTTGCATCATTTCTTTAACCTTTTAATGGTTTTTTATTTCGTGTGACAGGATTTGGTTAGCTGTCATAATTCATGAAATCTTGTATTATTTTTCTCAAATGGGAACTCAAAAAAGAGAAGATCAAATTATTAGAAGTTTTATTTTTAGTTCAATAAACAGATAAAAATAAATGTTTTTTATTAGATTATAGCTAAGCATATTATTACATGTCTTTAAATGACTAATGGTATTTAATAACACTCACATTGTACTTGGTTTATATTTTGGTTCTTTTTTGTTATTTCGGTTATGATCCGTTGTTAAAATATGTGTTTGCTAAACAAATCCGGATACCTTGAAGGCTGTAAGGAGTGACAAATTTAGTACACATTTCTTGAGTCCTTAATCCAATAATGTTTTTTTTTAATTGTAAGTATGTAGCAACTATTATGCTCACTTTCTATTGGATCTTTATCATGCAAAGTTGCATAGGATGATAAAAAATATTAACTCAAAAATTTAATTTAAGGCTACGGTGGGCCTCAAACGGAAGCAATGGCTGACAATATTGTTGGAATCAGATGATTTTTGAAGGAATATGACCGATCTGTGCTCTTTCGGTGTCAAATAAATTCAAATTGTTTGTATTGGTTTTATGATTCGATCACAAATTAGTGCATTTTAACTTATCTATATTTAAAACTTTAGAATGTTGAAAAAATCATCTGAATCTGTTTCTTATTTGCATCGCATGGAAAGAATGTTAGCTTTTTCTTTGGTTTACAATATTAAGAGCTTTATTGAAGATGATACCGATAGCACACCAGTAGGTTTTAAAGTTGAAGCTTCAAATGTATTGAATTCATAGAGGGGATGTTGGTTGTTTTCTTGGACAACATTACAACCAACTAAGGAATCCGAAAATTCCTTGCACCTGCAGCAAAATACGAATAAGCAATTATGAAACCAAGATAAGGTATGTTTTAGCTACATATTTATTTTGAGCCGAAAGCTATACATACAAATGTATAATTAGATTGTCATTTAAATAAAGGAGAGTATGCGATCGTATTTAGAGATTTGTGAATAAGTATACGATCATATTTTGCATGAATCGTTTAATTTTCTTTTTTTATAATTTTTTAGTTGTATGGTTAGTTAAACTATATTTATTTACTTTTATTTTAATGTTCGCTTGGCTTCCATTACAATAAATATGTTATTATTCATTTCATTATTTGTTTTTAAATCACGTCAACTCAAATATTTGTTGATTCATATATCCATTATTGGGTAACATTAAACTTTTTTATGATATTTTACATGCAACCAAAATCTATACGGATTGTATTACATAACATTCAATAAATAAATATTGTATACTACAATATTTATAGAATTTTGCCATTTGACTTGGGATGTACTGTGTGTTAACAACATCCATATTTCTGGGATTACCTAATTACCATGTTAGTTCTACCTGTATACTGTTACTTGGATGGAGTTTTAAATTTTTGCTTATTGCTTTGACTAATTATACGTGGATCTTACAGATTTATAAGCATACTCTAAAGATGGTTTTACTGATAGTCAACTGATGTGCTCAAAGTGGTTTAGTAAAAACTAACTAAATTAACCTAAACTAGACACTCTAAGTTTTAAATTTATAACCTAAGACTCTCTAAACCTAAACCACACAACCGGCAAGTGTACCGGTCAGTGCAGTACAGCTAAAGTAAGTCCGAGTATCGAACCCACGAAACTCTACTGGAAGACGGTAACTAGACTCGATTACTTATCTACAAACTGACTTAATAATCTTTTATTGCTTAAAGGGGGGTTTTCTAACAAACTAATTGCAAATAAATAAATAAAACTTAAATAATTAAGGACACAAGCTGGGAACTAAAATTCGGATCAGGTGATGGGAAGGCACTACCTAGGCTAGAATCCTACACATGAATGATAAAGCTTCTAATGGCTATGGAACTGGTGTGGAACCGGGATCTTAAAATACTAAACATCAAGAATAGACTAGACACCCTCGACCCTTCTCAAGGGGAAACCCTAGAATATTGTTGTGATGTTAAACACCGGTTGAGAGGTTACCCTCACAGGCTTACCTACTCGAATCTTAAAGTACCCGCTAGACAGTCTACCTCACAGAGCGAAAGTCACAATACACCCGAAAGTGCAAGGGGTAACTACAATATTTCTGATAAGACTTGGCCTACAAGGAATGCTAGGGAAACTAGGAAGATCTTCTCACAAAACCTCTAGATCTAGCAATTTAACACCCTAGACAGACCAACAATCTCGCACCTTACAGCTATTGAGAATTGGTAGAACACTTAGAATTACCTAACTAACAATTATAACTCCTATGGATAACCTGCAGAAATTAACCATAAACTAGCCGCTAACACCCAGTCCGCAACTTAACCCGCATTCATACATGAAAGACATTCACAAAAAACGCAAGTGGAGTTTATAAAAGTTATTTAAATAAAACTAAATATGCATACACACCAAACCAGAAAATAAAGAGTTTTTTACTTTAAAATTCACCCACAACCTAAAGTTCCAAAACCAAAAGAAAATAAATCATTCAAGTGCAATCATCTTTAACCTAAGTAGCAAAAAGGTTTAGCCAATAAAAGTCATGATAAAATCAAAACAATAAAAGCAAGACAAAATCATGGTATTCACAACGGGTTTCAAATAAATAAATAAATAGTTGAATTAGAAACGACCCGTGCTCACACCTAGGCTTCAACCCTTGATCCCCTTCTCTTGAAATATGCTCTAACAATTCCACTCCTATTATGTCTTTTAGAGCTGTCCTCTCTCCCCAAATAATGTCGATGCCTCCCCAAAAATAATATTCGGCTCCTTCAATGAATTCTGTCCGCCGCTCGTTCCTCCTGATAATATGTAGCTCTTCAATTTTAATAATGCCCTACTAAAGTGGGCTTGGATCTTATAAACGTGACACCAAAGTCATGGATATTATTATTATTATTATTATTATTATTATTATTATTATTATTATTATTATTATTATATAGTATTATAACTTCGTGCTTTAGACTCGGGTGTTCTTGACTCGACCAAAGTGGCTCGTTTACGCTCCAACGTCCATGAACACCTACACAAATTAAAATAAATATATAACTACTAAAAAAGACCCAAAACTAATAAAAATATATAAAAACCTATACTAAATAAAATAGACCGGTACAAGCCTAAAACTAATAAAAACACTATCTAATCGACTCAAAAACTGTACAAACTTTACACTGGAAATATATGTATTTTATAATACATCATCAACCTTCTTATTACAAATAGAATATTTATTAGGGAAGCGGAATTTAGGCTGTAGCGAAAAGTGACGACCACAAAAATGTGGAACTAAGTGTCACACCCTGCCTAGGCGGAATCATGGGATGTAACTTCGAAAGGTTTTCAAGCACAAGAGTCATGCAAGCAGAAAATATTGTCTTAAAACCTTACTTCAAACAACATTGTTCTAGAATCATTTGACAAAAGACCGGTTCAAAATATCCCTAGATGCTAGTGCGCAACTCTAAGTTCCATGCTCCATGATTAATTGCCTGAAAAATATGCAAATAAAATATGTCAATAACAAAGTTGGTGAGTTCACGGGTATTAATGTATATATAAACCATGGAAGACTAAACCATTGCCTAGCTAAGACAATGATCGTTATGTGACTAACATGAGCCCGTAACCAAACATTGACGATGTTGTGCATCGCCCATTATACACTAAAGACAATGAATAAATGTGAAATACAAGCATTCTCTTTATGACTGTAATCCGGTTAGAGCGACTAACCAAGAGTGGGGGTGTCAACCTAATAGATCTATTCCGGTGTTTCATGGCTAAGTCCATAGCTAATGATTACAGTGAAATTAATGACACGAGGGCTTATGAGTACTCTGAACCTTATTGTCTCATGTTCACATAATAGTCAAAATGTAACTGAACTTGTACGCATGTTTTCCCCCAAAAGAATGAAAATAGTAAAAAGGGGTCGTGCGAACTCACCTGATATCTTACTGCTAAGATGGGACTGAATCCGATGTGGGAATATCCGTACAAAGGTGCCCTAGATTAATAAGGATAACTTAAGTCTGTGTACTGGATTATTTACCATGCAAATTTTTCACCCAATTTGTATGTCTTTGGACTTTGTGTATTGTAGGGATGTCCATACATGTGACAATTATTACGTATTATGGTTTGTACCTTTGAAAAGGATGTACGGTTTAAGCTTGTGTATCTTGAAAACTCTTGTTTTTGGTAACCATAAATAACCATTTGTGTCAAAACCAGTGTTTTGGTTTACTACATGTTACTCTATGATACATATGTTAAAGATTTGCATAAAGCATGGTATGTTAACATATGTTTTAGATCTTTTTGTGTGAAAAATTCCATTAACACATGTTTTACCATTATTAACACATGTTTTTCGGCCTATTAACACATGTGTTCCAATTCTCGTGTTAAAACATGTTTAACATATGTTTCTCGGCTTTTAACATATGTTTCTCAAAATCGTCATTTTATGTATGTTATATCTTGAGTTCAAAAACGACATTTGTGGCCTTTGTTCGGTTCTATACACGCACACATATACTCGCAGGCATATGTGCGAGTATGCGTGTGTCCATATTCATGCTTTCATGCGTGTGTATGTACACTATGTATAAACATATATGTGAGTGTCTATATATGTGTTTTTATAATTTTCAAGTGTCTTAGTCGATTATTAACATTATTGCTCGTGTATATAGTGTGCGCAAGTGTGAGAGGGGACCGGGTGAGCATAGTTCGATCGGTATAAATGGTATTGGAAATAAACATGTATAGGTGGACTTACCAAGTGTGTGAACCGATTTGAACAAGAAAATGGATCGGGATCTTTGTCTATCCTCCACAATGCAGCCTCCTCACCTTCGTTTATACTCGATTGTGGCTTGGTCGATGGGTAGCAATCGTGAAAAAAGTCCAAGGGACGTGTTTTAGGTCTCGGCCGAAAGAAACAAGGAAGGAAATGAGTGTTTGGTGAGTTTGAGAATGGTGTGGTGTGTGCACATGTGTTGGATAGTTTTTATAGTGGAAGGGAAAGGAGTGGTGTGGTTTTTGGTTGGCTAACATTTGGAGAAGGTCAACATATATGTTTTCTAAGTGTGCAAAAAGTGGCTTGCCATTTAGTCTAAATGGTTGACCTAGAGACTAGCTTGTACACCTCCTTGTCTTGGGAACATGGGAGCCGATCATAGGGAAGTAACAAGGAGAAATTTGGGTTGTCAACATGTGTAAGAATGGTTGTGTAGGAAGGCTAAAGTCCTATGTTGGTATAAGGCTTTGATTTTGGGGGTTTGGATTGTAATAGGAGTGTGTGTGTGTGTGTGTGTGTGGATATCCTATGTATGCATGTATGTGTGTATATATGTGAAATGTTTAAGCAAGACACAAACACATATATGTGTGTGACCGTGTATGTGTGTGTATATATATATATATACGTGGAGATGAGTTTTGTTTGATTCTAGCATTTATACACATCTATATATTATCACACATATATAAACATATACATATGGCCTTGGAACTTGATTAATACTCACTTGTCTATGGGTGTATATATATATATATACATACATATATATATATATCAAATGGATATGAATATATAATATTGATTGAGGTTTGATCATAATTACATATAGCCGATTGTTTGTGTGTTTATATGATAGATTTGTTGAAATCCATTAACTCATGGTGGTGGGTTCATGGTGTCGAGGTAAATTATTGATATCACATGTACGGATTGTTAAATAATAACAACATGGCGTTATTCACATAAAATGTCACGTGTTATCTTTTGTTTAAACATATGTTGTGTTCGTGTATTAACTTGTGCTATATATGTTTTTGAGACTTGAAACCATAAATTGTAAAATTCCATGATCTTATGTGTTGGATATTCACAATTATCTTATGGATGCTCGGGAGCTAAATAGTTTCTTAATTAGACAATGTTAAGTGTAATCTTGTTTTGTTTGTGCGTAATAATCGAGCATTCGGTTGCTCTCTGTTGAGCGTGTGATTGATTTGACTTTCATTGTCAATTGTTTTAGAATTGTTCGGGTGTTGCATGCGTAAATGGAAAATGTAATGAATTACTGAACTATCTTGGGCTTTGCTAGACTCGGGGGTGACACATTTATTGTAAAAATGTTTAGTGCATGATTGAAAAATGACAAAATTGTACGAGTGTGTACGGATATTGACCAAGGAATTTAGCAGGTGTCATACTAAGGTTGCACTTTCATTCATGGAGCACTTAGTATGGTTGTTGCAAAAACTAACCCACAGGTAATTATCACAAACTGGTGTATTCCCTTCCTTTTATACATGGTTTTGCTATTGACATAGACGCTGACGGTTTCTTGTGTGCCAGTTGGTGAAAGATCGGTTATTAGTCTGTCCCCATCTGATAAGAAGTTTCCTTTAAAATTTAACCGAAGACAATTCTCTCTTGCTTTGTGTTACGCAATGACAATAAATAAGAGCCAAGGATAGACCCTATCTAGAGTAGGTCTGTATTTAAAAGATCCCGTTTTTACACATGATCAGTTGTATGTCTCGCTATCAAGCGTCAAGAGTAGAGATGGACTGAAGATACTAATATTGGATAAAGAGTGGTAGAGTTAAGAATCAAACTGCAAATATTGTATACTAAGAAATATTTGGATGTTTGTGAATAATTATTTAATCATATTTTTCTTAAACAGTTTAGTTTCATTTTTTTTTTGTATTTTTTGTTAAACTATATTCATTTACTTAGAATTTTTTTCTTCATTTGCATGCCGTTTAAATAAATATGATTGCATCTTCATTTCATTATTTGTTTTTTAACGACGTCAAATCAAACATTGCATAATTCATATATCATTTATTGTGTAACATTAAACGTTTTTATGATATTTTCCATGCAAGCAAAATTCATAGGAATATTATGTAAGTTCCAATATATAAAACTTGTATACCACAATCTTTATAAAATAATTTTGTCATTTGACTTAGGAATGTACCATGTGTACACCCAGGTCTCTAACCTAGTTATGAAATATAGTTGTTTTGAATGATTCTTCGAAAGTTACTAATTCAACATGCATCGATTACAAGATTTGTCAAACTTCATTTTTTGATGGGTATAATAGTAAAAAATATAGAAAAGTTTAGTACAAAATATCTTTTTTTAATACCATAAATTTCTCTCTCTCTTTTTTTTTTTTTTTTTTTTTTGTTTTTTTTTTTTTGAATAATGGGCTGGTTAGTATGGTTGCCACGCTTTTGATGGTTTAAAATGGTGAGAAACGGTGAAAGGTAAGAGCATTTAAATTTTAAAGGCACTTTATTGTTATTTATTGAAAAGGGAGGATCCTCAATTGATGCCTCCTTCAATTGTATTCAATATATAATAATGTACATTCCCTAATTTTGGGATGATTGGAATGTAGATAAGGAAATAAATTCAAATTACAAAATCATAACAATCATGCTATAAATAAGTCATCTATTACACCCCCGCAGTTGAAGCCGGAGGTGATCGAAGGCTGAGACTGGAGCGGAAGTCCTCAAATAGAACCCTTGGCAGACCTTTTGTAAAAATATCGGCAATCTGAAAGCGTGAAGGCATATGCAGAATGCGAACCTCGCCCTTTTGAACCTTTTCGCGAACAAAGTGTATGTCCAGCTCGATATGTTTGGTTCGCTGATGTTGAACCGGGTTGCCTGAGAGGTAAATAGCACTGACATTATCGCAGTATACGAGAGTGGCACTGGAGAGAGGAACCTGTAGCTCGAGGAGTAAATTACGAAGCCAGCAAACTTCGGCAACGACATTAGCTACGCCGCGGTATTCTGCTTCCGCACTGGAGCGAGAGACAGTAGCCTGGCGTTTAGAGGACCAGGAAATAAGAGTGTCACCAAAATAGATGCAGAAACCGCTAGTGGAGCGACGTGTGTCAGGGCAACCGGCCCAGTCAGCATCAGTATATGCAACAAGTCGGGTGTCCGGTGAGGGACCAATGGTAAGGCCGAGGGTGCGAGTTCCCTGAATATATCTGATAATGCGTTTGAGGGCATTCCAGTGATCTGTTTTGGGAGCATGCATGTGAGTGCAGATTTGCTGGACAGCATAACTGATATCTGGGCAGGTGAAGGTGAGGTACTGAAGAGCCCCGGCCAAGCTGCGGTACAAAGTGGGGTCATGGAAGTCGTCGCCTGCCTCGGATCCAAGTTTCCCATTTGTGTCAACTGGTGTGTGAACAGGTTTACATGATGACATACCTGCGCGTTCAATGATCTCTTAGGCGTAAGCATGCTGGGAGAGAAAGAGACTGTTTTGCTGTCGGGTTACAGAAATACCAAGAAAAAAACTGAGTGGCCCGAGATCCTTCATTGCAAACTCGGCAGAGAGGTGGGAAAGAAGCGTGGAACGTAAGCTGGCGGTTGATGTGACCAAAACAATATCATCCACGTATAGCAATAAGTAAGCAACCTGTGACCCACTGTGTAATGTAAATAGTGATGCATCACACCTGCTTTGCTCAAAACCCAAGGTGAGAACAAAATCTGTGAACCGTTGGTACCATGCCTGAGGAGCCTGCTTCAACCCGTATAAAGATTTCTTGAGTTTACATACATGGTCAGGAAAGTTCTTGTCACGAAAACCCATAGGTTGATACATGTATACTGTCTCATGAAGGTGGCCATGTAGAAAGGCATTGGTGACGTCCAATTGGTGAATTTGCCAAGACTTGGATAGGGCGATGGATAGGACAGTGCGAATAGTAGCCGGTTTGACAACCGGGCTAAAGGTCTCACCACAATCGACACCTACCTGCTGAAGGCGACCATCACAAACAAGTCGCGCCTTGTAGCGTTCGAGTGACCCATCAGACTTAAACTTGTGCTTGAATAGCCACATGCTCCGTATGACATTCATGTTGGGTAGTCTCGGTGTTAATTCCCAAGTCCCATTTTTAATAAGAGCATGGTATTCGTTAGTCATGGCATTATGCCATTCCGGTATGGACAAGGCCTCGGACGGGGTTTTAGGGATGGGGACAATGGTAGTGGCGTTGAGGTTCAGACGGTCGATGGGTTTGGTGATGCCACCCATGGCTCGAGTACGCATTGTGCGGGCTGGAGGATCGATGGCAGGTTGTGGCGGGTCAGTGTGGAGGGCCGGTTGTGGGTGAGTAGGAGATTGGGCTTCGGTGGGTGAGTGTGGAGAGTGGACTGGTGTAGGAGGGATTTGGGCCTGAGGGGAGTTGGGGACGGGGTGATGGGCTGGAGAATGGAGAGGTGAGGTGGGCTGATTAAAAGGAGAATGTGGAGGTGGGTTTTGGGCGGTGGGTGAAATGAGGTTCGTGGACTGTGAGGGTGTGAGTGGGTCAATGTGTGGCCAAAGCTGTTGTGGGAAATCGGTTAGAAAGTCATAATTTGGAGGAGGAGTTATGGTGTTGGCAAAAGGGAAGGTTGTTTCATCAAAGGCGACATGGCGGGAAATGAATAGTTGTTTGGTTTGGAGGTTGAAACATTTATATCCGCGGTGTGAAGATGGGTAACCCAAAAAGACACACGGGGCGGACCGATGTTCAAGTTTGTGGATGGTGGTGGAGGGAGTTAATGGGTAACAAAGACACCCAAAAACTCGGAGATGATCATAAGAGGGTGTGCGGTGATATAATATTTCGGTGGGAGTGTGGTTTTTAAGGTGTTGAACTGGGAGTATATTAAGGAGATAGGTGGCGGTTTCGAGGGCATGGTGCCAGAAGGTGTTGGGGAGGGAAGCATGGGTGAGTAGGGTGCGGATCATATTATTGATTGTGCGAATCATGCGTTCCGCTTTCCCATTTTGAGACGACGTGTGTGGGCACGAACGTCGAAAAAGGATTCCATGGGAGGAGAAAAAATTATTAAAGGAGTTGTTGATATATTCGGTGCCATTGTCACATTGGAAGGTTTTTATTGGTCTTTCAAATTGGGTTTGTATTTGTTTGTGAAAGTGACAAAAAATGCTATAAACATGTGATTTATTAGAAATGGGGTAGGTCCACAAAAAATTTGAGACATCATCCAAAAATAGAATATAATATCTATGGCCATGAGTGCTTAAAATTGGAGACGTCCATAAATCACTATGAATTAAGTCAAACACATTGAAAATACGAGTATTAGATTTAACAAAGGGTAGTCTAATACTTTTGCCAAGCACACATGATTGACAAACATTATTATGAAAATGCGGAAAATTAACAAAATTGTTTGACTTCAAAGATTGCAAAGGTGCACGTCCAGGATGGCCTAGACGTTGATGCCAAATGGAAGAGGTGACAGCAGCAAAGGCAGTTGGAAAGGTGGTGGTGCCAGGCCCGAGCATGAGTGGATATAGATCACCGCTGCTGTTGCACCGGAGGATAGGGATCCGGCTCTTGTAATCCTTCACAAGAAAACCAAAAGGGTCAAATTCCACAGAAACGGAATTGTCGGTGGTGAACCGACGTACCGAAATTAAATTTTTAAGTAGTTTTGGGGCATAAAGGACATCTTTTAGGATAAGTGGTGGGTAGGGTGGTGGGAGGGTTTGTTGACCTTGTCCAAGTACCGGGATGGTTGAACCATCACCAACGACTATTTGATGACCCATACTATTATTAGAAAAGGACTGAAAATTAACAGAGGTGTTAGACATATTACCTGTCGCGCCCGTGTCCATGTACCCGGTAGGTTCCTGTGAGTTGTTCAATGACATGGCATTAAGAGCTTGATCAATATCAGTCGGGACGTAAGCAGTGTGATGTGCCTGTGACGGTTTTGACCCAAGCAGACCCGCCCCTCGATTATTATTATTAGTAGTATTGGGCCGAGAGGATGTTGGGTAAGGGCATGGAGGGGGAGCCCAAGGTGAGTGCTGTTGAGATGGGCTTTGGGCCTGAGAATGGGGCTCATTTGGCCAGAAGCCGTAAGGCATCATTGGCGGAGGCCAAAAAGGATAACCAGCAGCCGGCCAGTAAGGATAAGGAGCCTGACTACGGCCACGACCCCAAGATTGTCTGCCACGTCCGCGTCCTCGGGAGCGACCACGACCACGTCCTCGATCATAAACAGGTTCGGTGGGCGATGGGTTTGATGATGGGCGAGTGGAGGAGTTGGTGTAAAGGGCGGTTCCGGCTTTTTGTGATGTGTGAAGGGCTTGTTCCGCTTTTTGAGACTCGACCATGCAAAGTTTGGAGCAGGCTTTATAAAACGGAGGTAATGGCTCTTGTCCTTGTAAGATGGTCCCAATACTTTCATATTGCTCGGTGAGGCCGGCAATTAATTGGAGGACAAGATCATCATTGGCAACCGGGTGGCCCACGCTTGCCAATTGATCCGATAAAGTTTTAAGTTGTTGGCAATACTCGGTCATGGATTGAAAATTTTCGAGGCGGGTGTTGGTGAATTTGTGGCGGAGATGGAGAGCACGGGCACTCTTGTTATCTTGAAAGAAATCTTCAAGTGATGTCCATACTTCGTGTGCGGTTTTATTTTGGCCGGGTTCGATAACGGTGTGAACGAGATCTTGAGAGATCGTTCCATATATCCATTGAAGGACAATGGAGTCGAGTCGTTCCCAAGTCTCATCGGTTGTGGAAGAGGAGGTTGGTGTTTTATCTTTGTCGGTTACGGTTGGGGTAGCGGGTGGTGGGCGAGGAAGAAGATGGTCGTGAACTTGATATGCCTTACAATGAATCTTGAAGAGTTCTGACCAAGATGGCCAATGGGCAGTATCGAATTCAAGCTTGATTGGAATGAAGTTGGAAATATTTGTCACAGTGGTTGCGGGGTGGAGGTTGGCCATTCTGAATGGTGGCAGTGGGCTGAAAATAAATCGGAAGTGGGAGGGTAGGGAGTAGAGATAAGAGTATTATGTGTGAGGGGTAAAGGAGAAACAGAGAATAATTAAGATAATATAGGTGGAGGCAAGGAGGTTTGCGGCGGATGAGGGATAGATCGCCGGTCAAGGAGAAGAAGATGGATCCTGGTAACTCATGATACCATGAAAAGGGAGGATCCTCAATTGATGCCTCCTTCAATTGTATTCAATATATAATAATGTACATTCCCTAATTTTGGGATGATTGGAATGTAGATAAGGAAATAAATTCAAATTACAAAATCATAACAATCATGCTATAAATAAGTCATCTATTATTTATACTAAGATTTTAAGTCGTTTTGGGACACGTACGATTGAAGGTCAACTTGTCCCGCAGGCAACTAAGTTTAATTACTTAGGATCATTTGTTCAGAGGGACGGAGAGCTTGATAGTGATGTCACCCATCGCATACAAACTGGTTGGTGTAGTTGGAGGGCCGCCAGTGGGGTTTTATGTGACAAAAGGTTCCCCTACTAAATTAAAGGGAAAATTCTATAGGGTTGCAGTGAGACCTGCTATGTTATATGGGACAGATTGTTGGGCGATCAAAAAGACTCAAACTCGCAAGATGGAGGTAGCAGAAATGAGGATGCTAAGGTGGATGTGCGGGCACACTAGGATAGACCGAATAAGAAATAATGTTATTAGGAAAAAGTTAGGGGTAGTTAGTATATCAGATAAGATAAAGGAAGGCAGATTAAGATGGTATGGGCATGTGAAGAAGAGACAAATGATGGCCCCAGTTAGAGTAGTGGAAACGCTCACTATAAAGGGAAAGAGGTGTAGAGGAAGACCCAAATTTGTAACACCCCAACCGATGGTGGAAACACCGAGGTGTCACGTAGTGATGATTGTTCAATAGCTCATGGTACTAAATGAAAGTTGAATAATATTTAACAATTTACAATTTACAAGTAAATATTACAAAGGTTGATTAATATAAACTAGGTCCAAAGCTCCTATGTGTTCCAAGACTTGTACAACTTCCAATAGCAAATAAACCTGAAACATGTTAAGTTGGAAAGATGGGGGTCAACTATAAATAGTTGGTGAGAATACATAGGTTTTGTATATAGTTGAAAACAATATGTTGTATAACAATCATAGTTGAAGTATAATAATGAGTAATGATAGAATATGAGTCCGACATGTAACAATGCGTCTTTTGTACAATCAAACCTTGTGTCGACTGAGACCTAACTCGCAAGTTAGTAAAAGTGTAACTGTTATCGATCATCCCTGAATTTATGCGGGAGGATGGGTTTGTCAGACCTATAGCGCTATAATCTAAACAGGCGGCTTGATCAATGTTAATGATTGTACTGTGTCTTTTTGTTACAGTCAAATGATATAATGAGTAAATGATACTGTAATTGAATCACAAGTTTCAACAATGTAAGAATGAGTAAATGATAGTGTATAAAATGTTTAAACATGTTTCACCCCAAAATGTAAAACAGAAAAAGGGGCTATGTAAACTCACCTTAGTCTTAGAATGGAGACCCTTGTTATATAAGTAAATGTGGCTCGTGTGTATCCAAATGTCACCCTATTTCAAGGTAATAAATAAGTGTTGGGGAAAACTTAATAAATCTAAGTTTTCTAGTCTAAAATGTGCTAGGGTTCCTAATTTGGGGATTAATAATTGATTTATGATTAAATTTGAGTAATTTGCAAATAACTTTAATAAATAAAGAAATAATAAAAAAAATATTTCTGACCAATATTAACTAAAAGTAGTTTAATTATAATGTAATAAATGTGAAAATATTTTTTATAAAATTATTTTCTTAATTAATGAATATTTATATATTAATACTTATTTGACAAAATACAGACTTAATATTTAAAAATATTAAAATTTATAAATTTCAAATCAAAAATTTATATTTCTGATCTAAATGATTAATAATAATTTATGTGAAATTTTGATGCAAAAATGATGAAAAATGAATTTATTATGATTTATTTATGATTAAAATAACAAAAATCGATTAAAAATATTAAATAAATGATTTTTCTGAAACAAAATTTATTTCAGAAATGCCTATCGATTTATAAGTTTAGAATAATTTTTGTAGAATTTTATAAAGTCGTTTTGATATTTTTATAGAATTTTAAAATTATTAAGGAATAAACTTGTAATATTTATTATATATAATAAATAAATGATTTTTGAAAAACTAAAAATTGTATGATAAACTTTATTATCAGAATATCATAAGATAATTTTTATAAAAATTTTGGACTATGTTTGCTATTTTTAATAATTAATTGTATTTATATAAGATATTATTTATACAAGAAAAAACAAAACTGGAATTAAAACAAAAAAATACAGAGATTCGGCCCTTAAGGGGCTCGAACTTGAGACCTCACGATGTGCAGAAACGCCCCAGACCAACTGGTCTGGATGACTTTTTGTTTTAGATTTCGAAACAAAATTGTTTAACCAAACAATAACGATTATCCCCAAATTCGTATATATAAACCCTAGGTACAATGCCTACCAATTGATCCAGATAACGACTTCAATAATAAAATTAAATTTAGGGCTTTTAATCCTTATCATTAGTCGACTCAACAACATGAAAAATTGAAGGTTCAAGTGTACCAATTGATTATGAAGATCGAGCACCAAGTCGCGGCCAAAGATTCTTCAATTCAGAAAGTTTTAGGATTGTAAGGTGGTTTTTGATATATGGGTTAGTATAATCGGCCCTCTCTGTGTGTAAGGGTGAGTTTAATTGCGTTAATAACCACTATATATACGAATTTGAAAAATAGATTTATATAAACTTTAGAGACGGTTATAAACTTAGCTAATAGCTCCCTTAAACAAGGTATTACGCGTGAATGATGGTTTAGAGAGGTAGGAGGGACTGAGTCGCCCAAATCACGGAGGCTAATTGGATTTTGGGCGCGTTAATACGAATCAAAGCTTGGGCAGTTGACTTTCGTTGTTGACTGGGGTAATTAAGGGAAGTGTTAAATTTGTTTGTGTTAGGATATTATCACCAATAGATGGTGCAGCTCAGTTGGTTGGTTAAAGCTTGGTACACCTTCAGACCCGGGTTCGAGTCCCTGGTCTGAGTATGTATATTTTTTTTTTAAATTGAAGGAGAGGAGGGGAATGTGGGCCAGGTTTGGGCTGGTGGGCTAGGCCTTTTTGTGGTTGGGTATGTTTGTTTGGGTTTGAATGGGTTAGTTTGTAAAGGAGTAAACTTATTATTTTTATTATTATTATTATTATTATTATTATTATTATTATTATTATTATTATTATTATTATTATTATTATTAGAAATATAAAGTGGTTAAAATATATAGTTTTGAAATCATATCAGAATGATGGGTAAAGTGATGATTTTATTAATTCAGGATTTGGGAAAAGAAATACGTGATGTTACAGTCTCCCCTACTTTTGGGAACTTCGTTCCGAAGTTATAAGAATGCACGTTGAGGGTAGTTGGGTATGTGTTAGGGAAACTGCGGTTTGGAAAATTTGGGTTAAGGCACGACATTAATTTATAGAATAATCTGTTTCGAATAATTTGGATAAGAAGTTTGATATGTGTGAGTTTTAAGGGTTGGATTAGGTTCGTCTGAAATAGCAAGGAGAATAAGAATCTAGCAAAACACTAAACTTAAGTTTTAGGAATTCTAAAAGAAATGCATGAGTTGATTGACTATAGAAAGACTAAATGAATTACCAGGTAACTAGAGTTTATAAATGGTTATTGATGTTGTAGGGTACTCAATTGGGTCAAGCCCAATAGCCCAAGAAACCAAAATCATTAAATGTAAGAGTGGGTCAAGCCCAAGCCCAACAAGGAAGCCCATTAGGGTTTTACCCATCCCCACTCTATAAATAGAGGGGCAAAGCATGCCATACAACTCAGATTGGTCTGAGTACAAGACCTCCCTCTCTCTCCCTCTCTCTCTAAAACTCTCTCTAGAGTTATTCTTTCTAATAAGACTTTCAGCAGCAGCAGGCTGAAGCCTTGAAGCCTTCGAGCTGCTGATATGCATTCTTAACAATCTACAACCATGCTGATTCCACATCCAAGCCGGCTCCAACAGCCACTACATGCGGAATCACACTCTGTTACTCGCAAGTCTCAGCCTTCATCAGGCTTACGTGGTTGGTCCCTAGTTGTAACTTGGGATCAAGAGTTCTTTTCTTCAACATCATACTCTTATTCTTTATCTCTTCTAAGTTAACCAATAATAACAACATTCTGACTTTGGGTTGATCCCAAATCAGAATCATAACAACTAAAATATCAAAACTCTTGAACCTCCCATCTACGTTTACAACGTAGAGGGACACCACGACTTGCGTTTGGTAAACCGAAACCCTTTAACCCTTTTACCCCTTTTGACGAGTTCTTCCATGCTGTTGGTCTAACCCTTTAAGCAGCAGACGAGGTCAGAAGCTTGATGACCTTGGAACATTCAGACCCTCTCCGGACACATATTTGTTGTAGCAACAAGTTGGCGCCCACCGTGGGGCCGTGCTACTTAGAAATGAAAATCTCTTTCACTACAACAAAAATGGGTTTTTAGTACGCACAAAAGCGTCCTAAAATGTTATTTTATAGGACCTTTTATTTAATAGGACCAACGGTAAAAGCGTTTCATGTAAGGGGGTCGTAATAAGTCACGAAACTTAAAAAACGTCCTAATATCTCAAATAAGATTATGAAACCAAGTTTATGGTCGCATAATATGTCCCAAAAAAAACTCCTAATAAAACATATTAGGATACTTTTACAAAGTTTTAACATGTGCTTACCTAGTTTTAATATTTTAATACACATACAAGAGTCCTAAAAAATTAATTTATATGACCCTGATGATGTAACATTATAGGAGCATTAGTACCAAAATAAGGGTCCTAATATCTCAAATAAGATTATGAAACCAATTTTATGGTCACATAATATATCAATAAACAAACAATATAGCGTCCTAAGAAAAGCATATTCGAACACTTTTACAATGCTCTAACAATTTAAATAGGACAAAATTTCAAAGTCCTAACAAGTCATATGATACAACGTTTTTTTAAACATTCACACACACAATTTTATGATATACTGTATATAACATCAACTAATGAAAGAAAAAAAACTTTATTATATTTCAAATAAGCATATTCATAACAAAAACCCTAAACATAAATTTATCCAACATAAACTCATGTAACATTTAACAAAGAAATTAAAAGCAATGAAAGAAACAAGCAGCATAGAATCATGAGTCATCATGCGTCCTCAATCCTCACGGACTACCTACAAATAAACCAGCCATGTATAAGCATTATGTTCCAGATTATTAAAATTATTCGTATCACAAGATTAATAAATACATACCGAGATGAAAGGACAAGGCCATGCAATGGAGGCACCAATACAATCTTGAATTGTGGAAAATAACCCATATGGTCTCACCAACTTTTCATCTATTTTTATTGCTACTTGAACGTTTACCTCACACCATTCTGGTCCAATCTCTGTACCACCAACTAGCTCATTTGGTCCAATCTTTGTTTTATCATGCTCTGCTAGACTTTTCCAAGACTTAGTAGTATTTTTCACTCCCAGGGCTTGTAATGTTTTTTTCCGTTCTCTAGAATATTCAACATTCTACTCTTTTCATAAGCATTCATATGTCTTATGGGGCTTTGGCCTTGCATGCTTTTATCTTCCATTACTAGTGTACACAACAAAGAAAAATTCTTATCATATTGCCCAAAGTCTACAACAAAGAAATTTTTTTATCATATTGCGTAAATTCATAATTCTAACTAAAGCTATAGAATTTAGTCCACTAGACAAGAATGACATCCAATTCTATTATAGAAGTCTAAAACTCTTTTTTCTAAAACACGACATAGACACAAAACAACCAAAACACCTAAAAAGTCTGACCCAGAGACGGTCCTGAGAATTCCTGTGTGATTGCTGTGGTTTACATATATAAATATTTTAAGTTTCACAATCTGGTTTTAAAAATTGAATCACCAAGCTAAACCACACCACACGGCAGTGTACCGGTCGTAGTGTAGTAAAGTCGATAAGACCGAGTATCATTCCGTGGACATTGATATGCAGCCCTCGATACTAAACCTCTGTCAAGTCCTAATCTATATAAAAGAGCATGATTTTTAACTAACAGATAACTAAAACAATAAACAAATAAACTAATAAAAAAATAAGAAATAGACAAGCAGCAGGTACGAGAGATCAGAGAGTAAACGCTCACGAAAGGGGAAACAAAAATGGAGAAGATGGTTGCCTAGACTGGGATTCCTAATGATAAAGCTGAAAACTAACGGGAAATGGATACTCGAATGACTACCGGGATCATACGGGTATAACTGACTCGGGAAACACTATAGTATCTAGATCTCCTCTCGGTCTCACTAGAACAATAAATGAAATCCTAAACAGTGTGAAGCTCACCGGATAAAGAATGGATCACCTCTCGGTCTCACCAAACATACACGTTTACGCACCCAAAGATTAGATCTCCTCTCGGTCTCACAAACACGAAACACCTAACGGTATCAAGGGGTGAATCTATTCCTAAAGGTAAATGTTTGGGAAAGCGGATAAAAAGGAAATCGGGAGAGAAATTCACTCTCGTGCAATATCTAACCAAATAAACCAACAAATCCTAACAAACCCACAACCTATCTCCTCTCGGTCTCAAGGTAGGTGACAAACCCAAAACGATGTCAAACATGTAATTTCTAGATCCTAAATCAACAAGTTAACTCATCAAATCATCACACGAAGCAAATGATAAATATATGCGACTTTTAATTTAAAAACATTAAGTCAATAAATTATAGCCACATATGAATCTAAAATATATAACATAAACATCATCCGGGTGATAAATCACAACAAAAACCAATAAAGTTTAGATTTTTATACATAAACGGCTCAAAACGAGTAGCCAAATACCAAAACAAATCAACTAATATCAAGAGTCATCCCAAGTCTACATAACCAAATAAAATCTAGCCAACCATAATAATGAAAGAAATAAAAACAAATCTATAAGGTTCACAAATAAAAATCATAGCGAGACCGAAAAATACCAAACCAATAAGTACCGTAGTCGTCGCCCCTCTTTGTGACCTTTGAGCTCCCACTTATTATTTTTTATTTCTTTCTTCTCGTGACCTCCACTGCTCCTCGTTTATTATTATTTCTTTTTTTTTTATCGATGATGACACTGTCAGGTCATCAAAGAATGTTTTTATGTATCATTTTTTCAATGTCACCCTTTTCTCCTCTTCAATTGTTTTGTGCACTCTCCTCTAATATTCTGCCGCCAACATGTCTCACACCCTAATTTTTTCATGTGGGCCGAGCCCACGTTTCTATTATTATTTTTTTTCTTTTAGGTCAGCCCAATACATGGAGTTGAGATCAAGCCCAAAAGAAATAAGTGCACCCAATTAATTTTGGTTGTATGAGTATCTTCATGTCTAGCTCCATGTCGTTGTGGCATAAGCCCAATAGTTCCTACACCACAAAAATTAAATAAGAGTCTAATCCAAATTAAATATTTAATTAGATGACCCACTCAACCGTTAATTGTATCGACATTTAGATGATTACTAGGAAAGCTTGTGCGTTATAATGTAGTTTAGATATTGTATGAAATGGATTATTTGCTACATGAATGACTCAAATATCAAGTGTCCAATTACAGTGTATTATAATATAATACCACTATGATTAAGCATCCTATAAAGGTTAACGTTATAAGACCCAAGTGTTAAGTGTTCTATTAAGCTATGTTATAATAAAACTCTAGCAAATAAGCGTCCTATAAAACCGATGTTTTATGACTAAAATATCATGTGTCCTATTACGGTGTATTATAATAACACCATAATGATTTAGTGTCCTATAAAGGTTAAAGTTATAAGACACATATGTCAAGTGTCTTATTAATTAAGTTATGTTCTAATATGACCTGACTAGAAAGGGTCCTATAACATCTAACAATTATGACTTAACTACAAAGTGTCGTATTAAGTTATGTTATAATAGGACCCCCGGTGATCAAGGGTCTTATTACATTACTACATAATAGGACACCAACAACTAAATGTCTTATAAATTGCTTTATTAGGATCTACATTTTAAGTGTCTTATTAAGTTATATGATAATATGACGCCAAAGAATCATCCGTCCTATTAGTTAGCTATTTAGGACACCGGTTTAGTAGCGTATATTATAAAAGGACCCCAAAAGTTCATCAGTCCTATTAAATAATTTTTTAGGACCCCATTTTACAAGCGTCCCACACAAAAGGTCCTTAAAAGCCCTTTTTGTTGTAGTGTTTGTAGTTCGGCTCCGTCGATCTATTTTCTAAGTTCTCTCTATGTTTGGAGAAAATGTTCCCAAGAATGTCACTTCTACACCTCCTACACGTGATGGCAAGATTTGTGGTAACTACTTCTGTGACTACATCCTTCTCACCATGAGATATATAAACTTTCTTTGCTTAAAAAAAAAAAAAAAAAAAAAAAAAAAAAAAAAAGTTTACTAGTCTTTTTGATATATTCCCAATACATTTTCCCAATACGTTTTCCTCAGACATTTTTCAACAGTTACAAAAGTAATATTGGATAGGTTAACAATCTTGGGAAAGTAAATTTACACAAAAAGACAAAAACACACGCTTTTATCCAATGGACAAAAGCATTGAACCATGTTACCTTACTGTGCACAGAGCATCTTGCTTTTATCCAGCAGATAAACGTCTGAACCCTTTAAACGTATTGTGCACAGAGCATCTTGCTTTTACCCAGCGGATAAACGTCTGAACCTTTCAACCTTACTGTGCACAGAGCATCTTTCAGCTTTTCAGAGTAGGTTTATAGGTCTACTGTACACAACAGCTTTATAGCTTACTGGCCTACTACAACCTTTTAAGCTTTCAAGCTACTGTTCAGCTTTGCAGGTGCATAGATCTACTATACATCAAAACTTTTTAACGTTTTCAGATTATGCATACCATACATTGCTCCTTGAAGCTTTATAGACGTTTAACACAATGTCCAACGAAGTTTTCTAGCCTTCAAGGCTACTGGTCACAAAATCTCCACAACCTTTTAAGCTACTGTTCTATGAAGCTTTAAAGCCTTTTGGGCTATTATTCGTCAAAATTTTACAAGAACTTGTAGGCTACTGATCATCAAAGCCTTCAAGCCTTGTAGGTTACTACTCATCAAAGCCTTCAAGCCTTGTAGGTTACTACTCATAAAAGCCTTCAAGCCTTGTAGGTTACTACTCATCAAAGCCTTCAAGCCTTTTAGATTACTACTCATCGAAGCCTTAAATCCTTTCAGGCTAGTGACCATCGAAGCCTTAAACCCTTTCAGGCTAGTGACCATCGAAGCCTTAAACCCTTTCAGGCTAGTGACCATCGAAGCCTTAAATCCTTTCAGGTTATTGCCCATCGAAGCCTTCAAGCCTTTCAGGCTACTGTTCTCTAAAGCCTTCCAGGCTATTGCTCACTCAAGCTTTAAAGTCATTTCGGCTACTAACCATGAAAGCATTAAAGCCTTCCAAACTACTATTCCCTGAAGCCTTATAACCTTTTAGGCTATTCAAGCTTTAAAGCCATTTAAACCATTGTCTATTAAAGGTTTCTAATACCTTACAGCCTTTAAGGCTACGCCAGCGGAAGCTCCAAAGACGTTAAGCAATCATTCATCAAAGCTTCACAGCCTTTTGGCCAAGTATCCAATGAAGTGTTTAACCTTTTTAGGCTATTTTCATGGAAGTTTTATATCAATTCTGACCACTAACTCTTGAAACTTTACAGCCTTAAAAAGTCACTACTTATAAAAGGTTCACAACCTTTTAGGCTACGGGATTCATTAAAGCCTTATAGCTTTTTCGACCACCGTACGTTGAAGCTTCACAACAATTTAGCTTCACAACGTTCAAATCAATCATTCGCGAAGCTTTGCTATTACCAGCTTCAACTTCTAAACAGCTTCAAAAGCTACAAAGCAAACACATTTCCTAACCAATAGCCACAAATACATTTATGATGCAAACATTGCAACATTATTTTAAGACTAACATAAGGAAATGTCAAAATAAACATATATGGTTCAACACATCAACTTATGAATCTTTAAATCGCCAACGTCGCAAGCTTTCAAACAAGCTTCTATAGATCCGAAATGACAACAACTTCAATCAAGAAGTTATATCTCGCAAGAAAAAGAATCAAATAAACCAGTAAAACGCGCCTCTAGTCACAAACACCTTTTACCAAGGGCTGATACGAGTAAGCTGACATGCTTAAATAAAGCAACCCCCGAAGCAAATAAGCATATCAGCTCAGAGGGTTAAAGGATAACAGGGCAAAAGGCTTCCCCTAAAGCAACCTATATAGCAACATATCTTCGAAAAAGGAATAAAGAGGTAAGATGTATAACAACACTTTGATATCAGTCAGAATCACTCATCACCACGTCATGACCACTTCCGACTGGGGGGATGATGGCTCGTGTGGACAAACCCACATTCGAAAGAAGTCAAGAATCAAAGAAACAAAACAGTTACACACGTCAACTTATTTACTCAAACGCTGAGATGCCTTCAAGCATCTTACCATAGCAAAGAAACACGATAACTCAAAACAACAACCTAGCTACTTTTCTTCCGCAGAAGTTAAGAAGCTTAAAGGCTTACTATATTGGGTCAACATTATTCAAGGAAAGGCGAACCTCTTATCAAGACTAACCTTGTGTTCAAACAACCTAACGTCTCAATGGGACACACGTGCCACCTAAAGCATATGCTTTTCTCCCCTTGAAAAGATAAACAACTCAAGGAAGAAAAAGCCTCCCCATGCCAACAAGGCCACTTCAAAGGAATGAAAGAAGAGATCATTGTGTACACAAATCAATACCTCCCATACATCCTCCTTTAACACCGCTTTAGCTACAATTAGTCAACAAAGGTAACCACTTTCTTCAATTAGTGAACAAAGTTAGAATTGTTCATCCAAAAGGCTATAAACCGCAAAGGTCATTAAAAACTCTAACAAACACAAGAAGTTTTAAGCTTTATAGGTCCTCGCAAACTGTAACCTCAGAAGCTTAGAAGGTTTAAACCTCACTGGTCTCCATAAGCCATGACCTCAGAAGCATAGAAGGTTTAAACCTCACGGGTCTCCATAAGCCATGACCTCAGAAGCTTAGAAGGTTTAAACGTCACTCGTCTCCATAAGCGATGACCTCCAATGCTTAGAAGGTTTAAGCCTCACAGGTCTTCATAAGCCATAACCTCCAATGCTTAGAAGGTTATGGACTTCAAAGGTTATCACCCCGGAAGCCAGGAAGATTATAAGCTTCACAACGTATCGCCTCTTTTGACTACAAAAGCTCGACAACAAGTCAAACTCGTTACGAACACAAGTTTTATACCTCAAGGATGAAAAAAGTCAAAATACATCACATGTTCATATAGGTAAACTTGGCATGATTCTTACATAAGCTCCTTCGAACATGTCATTAAAAGCTTCAGATACTTAGAAGTTTCAAAAACAGCTCAGAAGCTTCAAAATAAACAAAACAAGCTTAAAAGCTTAAAAGCTTCAAAAGACATTAAAAGAAGCTCAAAACCTTAAACGCTTCAACTACCACGAGCTTAAAAGCTTACAAGCTTCAAATACAACAACTGAAGCTCCGAAATTTAGAAGTTTCAGATACGAAAACTAAGGCTTACAAGCTTGAAAGCTATACAATAAGCATAGGAGGACAAATAAGCTATACATTTCATGACTTCTGCTCTAAAGCTGAAACGGATACAAGCATCTTGCTAATATGCAACAACTTATCAATCCTTGAACAAAAACCACGGTTAGAACAAGGCATACGTTCGTCTCCAGTATGAACACCACTTCTCGCAATTTAAAAAGCAAAAGAATGACTTAACTAAAGGAAGAAGCTATCAAACTAGCTATAAGTGAAAGTGTCCTTGTAACAAACAAGTCCTATTCTAAGAGCTCCCAACTAGGTGAACCACCTATAATAACACTTGTCTTCTACTAAGGCTCTAGCATGAACAAAAAATATACCAACAAAGATTATCCAAAGCAACTTGCTCAATCGTCGAAGCTCTTGCTAAAACATCAATGATTCTCATTCACATTAAGCGCAAACGCTTGCCCAAAAAAATCTCCATCAAAAGAATGTTACCTAAGCTAAACATGAATACAAATTTTGAAGCTTCTAAGCCTTCAACCATCTCTGGAGATTTACCAACTACAAAGGCTACAAAGTCAAGACAAGCTAACCCAAACCAACCCGAGAAGCAAGGCTACAAAATAGCCGTAGTAAAAAGGATCAAGCCCCATAGAAGCATAAAACTAGAAACGTAGAAGCATTGAAGCATCCTGCTATACATAAAAGAAGATTAAGGACGAATCAAACCGCAATGCTAAGGCGTTGAAGCTGTTGGCAAAATAACAAAGAAAGCTACTTAGCAACCAAAGTAGATTTGTTAAAACACCAACACCTTGCCAAAGCACTTTACTACAACACATGAGTGTCCTCCTAAAAGACAGCTCGCATGTTACAAAAACAAAACCTTGGAAAGCTTGGTCCAAAATAGGAAGGACGACACATTGTGCTCGAAACTCACAACGGTGATTCCTACAAGCTCAATCAACCAAGAAGGAAAGAAAGTCCCAAGACATTGGGATGACAATCACCTTAAAAGGTTCAACGTAACCACAAAAGGCCAAGAGATTTCTACCGCTTCTTTGTGTAAACATTTAGTTATCATGAAATGAATGAATCATAGCATTTTCCATCAAAATTTGTCTTTCTATCCTATAATCAGGTTGAGAACCTAGCAAGAAACTCCATGGCAAGGGCCATGTAAGGGGATGAGCTCCCAAGCCATTTCGCTCAATAGGTTCGAGGGATAAACGGACCTATATAAGGGGTGAGTTCCTAAATCAATCCAACTCCATGAGATAAACAAAAAACACTTTTATAAATCTCATTGACAGGCTTGAACAACCTACACCAAACGTTCCTTAAGTTTAGAAAACAAACTTACGAAAACATATTAAAACACTTATGTAAATGTATATAGGATAGATGGTGACATGTTTGCCTAGACTACCTTAAGGATGAATGACTGCAGCATTCAACCTTTGAAGGTGCTACCGGTAAAACATTTCCCAACAAATACAAAGACAAAACATCCAAACATGCAAGCATCCAAACATGCAAGCATCCGAACATGCAAACATGCAAGCATCCACAATCGCAAAAATACACTAAGGTACAATTCAAAAGTGAAACAATCTCACTAGGCCATACACAAAACAATGTACATGAAAGTTAGCATAAATGGCCATGATCGGTCACCATTCATCACATGTCAAGCCCAAACAGCTTGAAAGGTTCATAATACCACAACCACATATTAATGATCTAGCCATACAAGGCTAACACCAAATGGAACCCTACAAGGTTTCCCAAACAACACAACGATTGATACTTTACTAAAATGGTGCTAAACGTTCTCGTGTCGAACATCATCCATTATCACAAAGAAATATTGTTGCAACTAATGCAAAAAGAAACAAATCAATAGATTTGGGCACTCAGTCATGTCAACAAAAGAAGCTCAACTTCATACGAACGAAGCTTATAGACATGTTCTATATATCAAGCTTTGAGCGAAAGAAGCTCATATCAATCTTCGAACAAAAGAAGCTTACAAGCATAAGTCATACGTCAAGTTTCGCATCAAATAAGCTCGCTAGCAAGGTCATACACTCAACGTCTTATAAACAAGGCCCCTGAATGAGAATAAAAGGCGAACGTTCGTAAACAAAAGAAATTCGTTGTTTAACCATGTTTGCTTCCGTCTACTTGATTCCATCGCTTGTACCATAAGAAAGCTTTTATCACAAAACTTTGATAGCACAAAGAGTTAGGCTAGTGATGAATTTTATCCATAAGCTTGAAGGATGAAATCCACAAGCTTTTCAGCTATCAAGCCAAACTTCTTTGCTTAAAGGACGAAATCTATATGCTCTAGTCAACAAAAACAATAACTTTGCTTAAAGCCTTCGAAGCTTAGAACACATACCAGCTTTTTATCAAGTCAGGTCACGGCAAGTTAACCTTCAAGGCAATGTACTTCACCTTCATGTGCAAGAAGCCTTCCTTCGTACACATGCGACCTTCCTTCTGTCACATGAAGCTCATTTGCTATCTAGCTTAGAAATCGACCATTCGGTCAATATAATAATCCACCATATCTCGGATTAACTTCTCGACATTTGTTCAAAAACGTGACTTGCTAAAAACCTCTGTAAGTGCACCTAGCTACAATCATCTAATGATACTTATCTACCTTGTTGATGGTTACAAGCATTTAAACTGCCATAGTCATTTGATAAATGAACCATCTCCTAAAGGCTTGTGCCCAAAATAAAGATATTTCCAAAAAATATTTTACAAAATTATGGGAATATCGTCCAAAGGAGCATACATGTCGGATATAGATGGTTTTAATCACACAACTCGAGATAACTTCGCCAATACAACAAACAAGCTTAGAAAATTAAGCTCAAAAGGCGAAAACTTAAAAGGTCAATAGCCGATATGCTGAAGCTAATACAAGCTAACAAGGAAAGAAGCAAGTAATGGAGAAATATCCAGCTCCATAGCTTCCATCCAAATAAGGGCTTAGCAAGCTGCAAAGCTTATCAGCTTAAATCCTTATAAGTTTTCAAGTTCCATAGCTTCCATCCAAATAAGGGCTTAGCAAGCTGCAAAGCTTATCAGCTTAAATCCTTATGAGCTTTCAAGCTCCATAACTTCCATCCAAATAGGGGCTTAGAAAGCTGCAAAGCTTATCAGCTTAAATCCTTTTAAGCTTTCAAGCGCATCAGTTGCTTCCACCAAACTAAGGGCTTGTCAGCTTAAATGCCAATAAGCTTTCAAGCTCATCAGCTCAAACCCCCTAATAAGCTTTCAAGATCATCAACTTAAACAAGTTTCAAATTTTATCGGTTTAAACCGATAACACATTCCAAAACTCATTATGCTAAGGTTTGTTTGTTGATATTTATCCTACCTACACGAAGGTCTCTACAAATAAACACTCACCAAAACAACAAAAGTTGGAAGAAAGCGCAAAGATAATGAATAGTTTGAGTCTAGTATAATGTACATACATATATACATTAAACTAGACTGGGGGGCTGATGTTGTAGGGTACTCAATTGGGTCAAGCCCAATAGCCCAAGAAACCAAAATCATTAAATGTAAGAGTGGGTCAAGCCCAAGCCCAACAAGGAAGCCCATTAGGGTTTTACCCATCCCCACTCTATAAATAGAGGGGCAAAGCATGCCATACAACTCGGATTGGTCTGACTACAAGACATCCCTCTCTCTCTCTCTCTCTCTCTCTCTAAAACTCTCTCTAGAGTTATTCTTTCTAATAAGACTTTCAGCAGCAGCAGGCTGAAGCCTTGAAGCCTTCGAGCTGCTGATATGCATTCTTAACAATCTACAACCATGCTGATTCCACATCCAAGCCGGCTCCAACAGCCACTACATGCGGAATCACACTCTGTTACTCGCAAGTCTCAGCCTTCATCAGGCTTACGTGGTTGGTCCCTAGTTGTAACTTGGGATCAAGAGTTCTTTTCTTCAACATCATACTCTTATTCTTTATCTCTTCTAAGTTAACCAATAATAACAACATTCTGACTTTGGGTTGATCCCAAAACAGAATCATAACAACTAAAATATCAAAACTCTTGAACCTCCCATCTACGTTTACAACGTAGAGGGACACCACGACTTGAGTTTGGTAAACCGAAACCCTTTAACCCTTTTACCCCTTCTGACGAGTTCTTCCATGCTGCTGGTCTAACCCTTTAAGCAGCAGACGAGGTCAGAAGCTTGATGACCTTGGAACGTTCAGACCCTCTCCGGACACATATTTGTTATAGCAATAGTTAACTACCGAAAACTTTGATAGAATTTCACACTACCTTAACGTACCTGTAAATTCATGATTACATTCTGGACCGCAATCACCAATTTACCTTACATTAGGGTTTTGTGTCCTTCTATGACTATAACACACATGTAAGTAATGCAAAAATAATCCTGTGGTTAAACCTTTGTATTAATGAGTCCAACTGTTGAGCAGGAAAAAGACTCCTACCAGTTAGTGAGTAGGAACCTCTACCGATTGTTGAGCAGGTTCGATAGCCTCCACCAGTCGTTGAGCAGGTTGTAGGGCCTCTCCCGACTGTTGAGCAGGCATGATGACCTCTACCAATCGTTGAGTAGGTTATTTGGTACCCTACTAACTGTTGAGCAAGTACTTCATCCTCTATTAGTTGTTTGATTAAGTGTACCACATAAATTGCAAATTGATAATATGTACATGTAAGCAATCAAGTATCAAGTATAGCATACGAGTTGTAATAGAGTTGCTCTAGACAAGGTTAATGACTCTAGGTGTGTCTATAGCAAATAGTTTATATTTCATGAATTCTAGTTTCAAATGTTCAAATATGGTAGATAGTCGAATCCTCATTGATAACTAAGGATTATGTTTGATGCAACACACAATCAAGTTTCAATAGTTTGGTTATCATGGGTAACTAGCTCATGTGTGAGAAGGTGAAGGATATGAATTTAGTTCTTGAGAGGATGATGAAAAAAATCTTGAAGCAGAATCAAGGTTGTGAGAGATAGTGAATGTGAAGATAGTTGATAAAGAGTTTATTTTATAGCAAGGAGATTATGTAGCAATGTAAATTTTTGGGGTTTGGATCAAAGGTTATAATCAATTGTATAAGAAAACATGATTGTGGTATATGCTAAATATTGTAAAAATTTAAACAAGTTGAAAATGAGTGAGTGTCGATGGAGAATTTAGAGACTATATATTATTCCTATGGATTAAAAAAAATTTATTTTCAAAATTGGTTTTGTACATAAAGCAAAAGTTGTTAAATAGTACAAGCTAAGTGGGCTTTGATTAAAATATTCCCGTAAGTTGGAGATTTCAAACATGACATTAGGCTTTGAAGATCAAGGTTCTATTAAGTGATTTTTAATGGTTTAAAGCATTATATAGAAAATCGTTTGTTACGTCAATAAATAACCAATTGAATTTAAGTTCGAGGATATCTTTTGACAAAAATATGTACTTTGTAAAGTTACTGGGTAATTAAAATACAACAAGATTTGGAAATCTTTAGTTTGTGCTAAGGTATGAGGTTATAGTTTTTTTAAAAATTAGTAACATGTGGAGAAATGAAATAATATGATTTGGGTAGGGTGTTGAATATAAAAAAAATGGCTAAGATGGTAAGGTGAAGTGTGATTGTGAAATCCATAGATGGTTATGAAATGAGACTGATTTAAGCTGTAAAATTTTGAGATTTTAGAGCTTAGTTTAAGAAAAGTGAGTGTAATCATTTATTCATTAATTAAAACGAATAAACGAAAACGTTGACTTATCAAAGATTCTAGATTCCAATAACATAGTGAAGACATGCTTTAGCCTATAAGTGAAAACTCATCCCGAGAATTCCCAGGTAGGCATCCGGGTCCCTCGTCTGATTGGGATATATGCGCAATGCCAGTCCTAGACAGAAAACTCAGAATACAGGCGTTCACCCTTCCAGATTGCACTTGTTCGTTATTAAAATCTAGAACTTCGACGAGATCTCAAGGTGGTTCAGGCTAAACCTGAGGATTTTGTCCTATTAGTCTAAGAGTAGACCCAGTGATGGAGAGCAATCTTCTTGTAGGGACTAAGATAGGGATAAGAAGTATGAGGGAGATAAAGAACAGAAACAAGTAGGGTTGCAAGTAAAAGGAGCAAGTACTGATTATAATCCTATGGTTATAGACTAGATTATTTTTCTAATAACCTAATTCCCTATAACCATGGCTCTGATACCAATCTGTAACACCCCAACCGATGGCGGAAACATTGAGGTGTCACGTAGTGATGATTGTTCAATAGCTCATGGTACTAAATGAAAGTTGAATAATATTTAACAATTTACAATTTACAAGTAAATATTACAAAGGTTGATTAATATAAACTAGGTCTAAAGCTCCTATGTGTTCCAAGACTTGTACAACTTCCAATAGCAAATAAACCTGAAACTTGTTAAGTTGGAAAGATGGGGGGTCAACTATAAATAGTTGGTGAGAATACATAGGTTTTGTATATAGTTGAAAACAATATGTTGTATAACAATCATAGTTGAAGTATAATAATGAGTAATGATAGAATATGAGGCTGACATGTAACAATGCGTCTTTTGTACAATCAAACCTTGTGTCGACTGAGACCTAACTCGCAAGTTAGTAAAAGTGTAACTGTTATCGATCATCCCTGAATTTATGCGGGGGGATGGGTTTGTCAGACCTATAGCGCTATAATCTAAACAGGCGGCTTGATCAATGTTAATGATTGTACTGTGTCTTTTTGTTACAGTCAAATGATATAATGAGTAAATGATAGTGTAATTGAATCACAAGTTTCAACAATGTAAGAATGAGTAAATGATAGTGTATAAAATGTTTAAACATGTTTCACCCCAAAATGTAAAACAGAAAAAGGGGCTATGTAAACTCACCTTAGTGTTAGAATGGAGACCCTTGTTATATAAGTAAATGTGGCTCGTGTGTATCCAAATATCACCCTATTTCAAGTTAATAAATAAGTTTTGGGGAAAACTTAATAAATCTAAGTTTTTTAGTCTAAAATGTGCTAGGGTCCTAATTTGGGGATTAATAATTGATTTATGATTAAATTTGGGTAATTTGCTAATAACTTTAATAAATAAAGAAATAATAAAAAAAATATTTCTGACCAATATTAACTAAAAGTAGTTGAATTATAATGTAATAAATGTGAAAATAATTTTTATAAAATTATTTTCTTAATTAATGAATATTTATATATTAATACTTATTTGACAAAATATAGACTTAATATTTAAAAATATTAAAATTTATAAATTTCAAATCAAAAATTTATATTTCTGATCTAAATGATTAATAATAATTTATGTGAAATTTTGATGCAAAAATGATGAAAAATGAATTTATTATGATTTATTTAAGATTAAAATAACAAAAATCGATTAAAAATATTAAATAAATGATTTTTCTGAAACAAAAATTATTTCAGAAATGTTTATCGATTTATAAGTTTAGAATAATTTTTGTGGAATTTTATAAAGTCGTTTTGATATTTTTTATAGAATTTTAAAATTATTAAGGAATAAACTTGTAATTTTTATTATATATAATAAATAAATGATTTTTGAAAAACTAAAAATTGTATGATAAACTTTATTATCAGAATATCATAAGATAATTTTTATAAAAATTTTGGACTATGTTTGCTATTTTTAATAATTAATTGTATTTATATAAGATATTATTTATACAAGAAAAAACAAAACTGGAATTAAAACAAAAAAAATATATAGAGATTCGGCCCTTAAGGGGCTCGAACATGAGACCTCACGATGTACAGAAACGCCCCAGACCAACTGGTCTGGATGACTTTTTGTTTTAGATTTCGAAACAAAATTGTTTAACCAAACAATAACGATTATCCCCAAACTCGTATATATAAACCCTAGGTACAATGCCTACCAATTGATCCAGATAACGACTTCAATAATAAAATTAAATTTAGGGCTTTTAATCCTTATCATTAGTCGACTCAACAACATGAAAAATTGAAGGGTAAAGTGTACCAATTGATTATGAAGATCGAGCACCAAGTCGCGGCCAAAGATTCTTCAATTCAGAAAGTTTTAGGATTGTAAGGTGGTTTTTGATATAGGGGTTAGTATAATCGGCCCTCTCTGTGTGTAAGGGTGAGTTTAATTGCGTTAATACCCACTATATATACGAATTTGAAAAATAGATTTATAGAAACTTTAGAGACGGTTATAAACTTAGCTAATAGCTCCCTTAAACAAGGTATTACGTGCGATTGATGGTTTAGAGAGGTAGGAGGGACTGAGTCGCGCAAATCACGGAGGCTAATTGGATTTTGGGCGCGTTAATACGAATCAAAGCTTGGGCAGTTGACTTTCGTTGTTGACTGGGGTAATTAAGGGAAGTGTTAAATTTGTTTGTGTTAGGATATTATCACCAACAGATGGTGCAGCTCAGTTGGTTGGTTAAAGCTTGGTACACCTTCAGACCCGGGTTTGAGTCCCTGGTCTGAGTATGTATATTTTTTTTTAAATTGAAGGAGAGGAGGGGAATATGGGCCAGGTTTGGGCTGGTGGGCTAGGCCTTTTTGTGGTTGGGTATATTTGTTTGGGTTTGAATGGGTTAGTTTGTAAAGGAGTAAACTTATTATTTTTATTATTATTATTATTATTAGAAATATAAAGTGGTTAAAATATATAGTTTTGAAATCATATCAGAATGATGGGTAAAGTGATGATTTTATTAATTCAGGATTTGGGAAAAGAAATACGTGATGTTACAAAATTGACTTGGGATGAGCGGGTTAGGAAGGATTTAATAGAGATGCACATCTCTAAGGACATGGTCGAGAATAGGGGTTTGTGGAAGAACAAGATTAAGGTTAACGATTATTAGGGAATGTTTTGTTGTATCGTAGCGTGGTTATAGGAGCTTCGACTTTTTCTTAATCTGGTCGGAGGTCGTTAGGGTGACTTGTATTTGGGTGTTTTATTTTATTGTTGTTTTTTGATAACATATCTACCTTTGTTTTACTAAGTGACTCTCTCAATGTTTCTCTAAATTTAGCTCTTTATTAATTTTTTTGAGTGTTGTTTGCTTTTCAATTATGTGTTGTCGAGTCGGGGGTCTCTCTGGAAGCAGCCTCTCTATCTGCAAGGATAGGGGTAAGGTTTGCCTACATTTCACCCTCTCTAGACCCTACTCTTAGCTTTGCTAATTGTGGGATTTACTGGGTAAGGTTGTGGTTGTTGTTGTAAACTCAAACCTATGTTGTTATGGGTCAACCATGCGTACGCTTATGCCCATTTTTCAGGCCTAGCAAAGTTGCCTCGTTTGGCTTCAAAAGCCTTATTTTCAAGCCTTCTGACGCACTTTTCAAGCCAAGTTTCATCAATATGCTAGCCAAAAATCACCTGAAAATGTTTGAAACAGCTATACCAACCCTAAACATGCTTGTGATCAACTTAAACTATCTCTAAAGAAACCTAAAACATGTATAAAATCTTTTAAGTTGTGTTCTTATACTATACATCTTTGTCTAAAAAAAGCTCTCCCTTTTCAAGGGTCCTACATTGAGCCCTAAGATACACCATCTGTGCCTTAAACAACTATCCTCCTAACTCAATTGGAATTGACTCAAATAAGTTCACTCGAGAAAATTTGACTTCTATAAATTTTTAATCAAATTGAAATTATTGTAAACTTGGTCAGTGTTTGTTTAAGCATGAAAGACAACTGAAATCAGTTTCTTTTTATTTGAACGCCGCTTGATAAGAAGGCCTTAAAGATTTGTATCTTCACCTCCAACAGCTAAAGTGTTGAACTACTGCAATCCTTCATCCACATCTTCTGGCCCACTGCCTACAACCATTAGCGTAGCTTGATTTTTGGATGCTAGGGTCTAAAAGTCACGAACCCGATTTTTTTCAAATTGGTGGGGGCCGGACTCAAAATATACAAAATTTTTGTAAAAACCGAGGAAATTTACACTATAAAGCCAAAAATCAGTGGGGTCGGAGCACCCCCGACACTCAATAAGCTTCACCCCTGCCTACAACGTTGCACTGCAACTTTGTATACATCTATTGGACAATTTTTAAACACAAGTTGTAGATTTGGTTCCGCAACTTGTTTCATTGAGTTACCCCCGTTTACCCATGGTAGAAAAGCCAAGGTGATTCGATCGGCATCAACAGCCGATCACTCTACTCTCACTATCACGTTTATTTTTTAATTTTGTTTTGATTGTTTAGTTGTCCTTGATCACATGATGCTACAGTTTCTTTCACTTTTGTATCTTTTAGTTTCATGCAGTTTAATATTACGTCTAAGGGCATGTTTGGTAGCCTCTTAATAAAACTCTAAGTCATTCAGCTCTGAATGGTTCAGCATTTAGACTGTTTGTTTCAACTTAAAAAAAGGCTCTGAATGGAATGGTTAAGAGCTGAACCATTCAGATTTGATGCATAGCTGATCCATTCAGCACTTAATCATTCAAAACCTCTTAACCATTCAGCACTTAATCAACCAAACAACCCCTAAGTCTTGGTTAGGAATAGATGTGGAGATCATGGGTTAGCTTAGTGGGTCAGTTTATTTTCTTTCCTAAAAATAGTTTTGTAATTTATTAGGGCACGGTTTAATGAAAAAAAAAAAAGAAGGCAGTGAGTTTTATTATAAAAAGTTATTGTGTTTTTCTACCTCAGTAACCAGGTTTCTATTGCTAGTTCAAGCTTGTGATTACTTTTGTATCTTAATTCACATTGGATAGTTCAATGAGTGGTGAATATGTATCGCAAATGACCCGTTGCCGATCCATTTCAATTTGATATCATTGCCTACTCCGTTTCCCATCAGAAGTCTACTTGTCAAAGGACTTGAGTTGGGGGCGGGCAGAATACGAAGTACTGTTTCACATCGCGAATAAGAGCATTCACATCAGGTTTCCTATCCCTCATCCACTCATAACCACATATTACACTAAAAGTCATCGTAGTTTATATACATTTATCATTATATTTCTCTCTTCCCTTCACTCACAACTACTTTCAAACTATATTAAAAAATAAATGCAAGGGAACTGTGTTTCCTCAAATATACCGATTAATAGTAGATTCTTTGTATCCTTCACTCATAACCCCATCCTAAACTATTAGCAATTCTTCATATCCTTCACTCATAACCCCATGCTAAACTATGGGGTTTTCTTTCCCAAATTTCCTACTTTCTTGATACAACTCTCTTTAGCCGTTAAATTCTTCATAATCGACCGACTGATCCAACTAACAATTAAGTTGTTATCATTTGGAATTTATAGTTGGTCATCATTAAAAAAAAAAAGCACAAAAGAAATTATATGTTTCAAACGTGAAGATGCCCGTTTGGAAATCACATTATTGAGTACTAACCATTTTAAAGCAAACATGGACCCTTATGTTACAAATAATTGTTGCCATTATAAGAAAAAATGATTTATTCGTTTTTTGCATAAATATCTTCTTATCCCCTTACCTGGCCTTGCCCCTCTCTCTATCACACAAACACACACCAAACTCACTCCATGGGTTCACACATACTAGTCTTCCCATATCCAGCCCAAGGTCACATGCTCCCTCTCCTAGACCTAACCCACCACCTAGCCACCAACGGTCTAACCATAACCATCTTGGTCACACCCAAAAACCTCCCTATCTTGAGCCCACTCCTCTCTTCTTCACCCAACATCCAAACCTTGGTACTACCCTTCCCACCCCACCCAACCCTCCCTAAGGGTGTAGAAAATGTTAAAGATATTGGTAACCGTGGTAACCTCCCCATAATATCCTCACTTTCCAAACTACATGACCAAATCATGCAATGGTTTAGTGCACATATTAATCCGCCAGTTGCATTAATATCTGACTTCTTCCTTGGATGGACACAACACTTAGCTGACCAGTTGGGCATCCCTAGAATATGTTTCTTTT
Source organism: Ambrosia trifida (assembly GCA_028751855.1). Classification (NCBI taxonomy): domain Eukaryota; kingdom Viridiplantae; phylum Streptophyta; class Magnoliopsida; order Asterales; family Asteraceae; genus Ambrosia; species Ambrosia trifida. The sequence continues at coordinate 108,782,809 of CM054129.1, read as the reverse complement.
CATCAGGAGCATTCTTAACCGCGGTTCTTGATCATTGCTGCCATAATATGTCGTTGGTTCGATCACAAGACATGACGGTTTTTCGTGATTTGCCGAATTCTCCAACTTTTGCATGGGAACATCTTCCGTCGTTGGTTCGGGTCGGAAATGAATCCGACCCGGATTGGAAAGTGAGTGTGGATGGGAATATCGCGAATCGGTCGAGTTGGGGATGGGTTGTGAATACTTTTGATGCATTGGAGGGGGAGTACTTGGAGTATTTGAGGAAGTTGTTGGGTCATGGAAGGGTTCTTGGGGTCGGGCCGGTTAGTTTGCTTGGCGGGTCGGATCCGATGACCCGTGGGGAATCGGGTCATGGGTCGGATTTTGATGTGGTGGGATGGCTTGATGGGAAAGGGGATGGGTGTGTAGTGTATGTGTGCTTTGGGAGTCAAAAGTTTTTAACTAGTGACCAATTGGAAGGTTTGGTTAATGGGCTTGAAGATAGTGGGGTTAGTTATGTTCTTGTGGTGAAACCGGAACAAGGTGGTTTGGTTCGGGCTGGGTCAGGTAGAGGGGTTGTGATAAAGGGTTGGGCTCCACAAGTGGCGATATTGAGTCATCGGGCGGTGGGTGGGTTTCTGAGTCACTGTGGGTGGAACTCTGTTTTGGAAGCGATTTTAGCGGGAGTGATGATACTGGCATGGCCCATGGAGGCCGACCAGTTTATTAATGCTAGGTTGTTGGTTGAGGACCATGGTATAGCCGTGCGAGTTTGTGAAGGGCCAAATACTGTACCTGACCCGACCCTATTGGCTCGCACAATTGCTGAGTCAATGATTGGGGATACAGTTGAGAAATTGAAAGGAAAAGAAATGAAAAACAAAGCAATTGAAGCAGCAAAGGTAGGTGGGAGCTCATCAATGGATTTGGAGACGCTTGTTAAGGAGTTGTCTATGTTTCATCCAAAATTGAAAGAATAGGGAGTGGCAGATAAAGAAAGTTTAGGAGCCATATTGTTATTTTTATTAGTTAAGAAGGTTCATATTTTCTATTGTTACTGGTTGAATTAATCTCCAAGTCCAGGTGTCTATTATGAAAGTTTAATAACTTCATAATATGTTTACCTAGTTTATAACCCGGAGTGTTCCGGGGTTAAAAAATCTAATATGCTGTAATAAAATTTTCAATATATGATTCGTCAATCTTTGTGTGTGCAATTTTGAGGAAAAAGTGTTGTTTGTTATTACGTGATAACGGGGACGTTTTGATCTGAGTACTCTTTGGGTGGAGGTAACGCTAGAACAAATCTTACCAAAAGCCTGACGATGGAGGTTTTCTTCAGAAACAATTTTCTTTTCTGTTGCTCTTGATCTACATTGTCAACAAACTACAAAAACAAATTAATAAAGTTCATTACCTTGACAACTTATAGTTGATATTTAATTTCATTGTGCATAAATAAATACAAAGCGACACATAAAATTACAATTACAAAAGAATTCATTTTATATGTACAACCATCCTTTATTTAAAAGCTGTAGTATTTCAATCGAGGAGCAATGTTATTCATCATTTTGTAGTACGTATATATAACAGTTAAAACCTTAAGCGACTGAATTTAAGTAAAGTAAGACCATTGTCTAAATCTAATTGATACAAATCCGAAATGAAGCATCAACTATCATACATTTTAACAGTTGGTCCACTCTAAAATAAAGTCCTCTTCAATTGTTTTCCAGCCGATGCAGCGAACAAAAGAATTTTTGATCCTAAAAAACTCAAGCAAATGGAAAAGGCATAACAAGGGTTGTTTATGTCACTAGATTCAAAAAACATAAAATTTGCATATGCAGAAGCATCAACTATAACATATATACAGTGGCAGATCTAGCCTAAAAAGTCAGAGGTATCTCAATTTTTCTTACCGTATACTCACACAATAATGGGAAAAAAAACACGATAATAAATTAAGCTAAACAAATACCTAATAAATCTAGGGGCGTTTCTGAGAATGCAGGGGGCCTCGGTGACCTTGTGCGAGTAGAAAAAATGACCCTGATAATAAAATTATATAAAAGTTACGAGTGGTACGACGATGATTATGATACCAATATACAAAACACAATTTTGAAGCAAAACAACCTATTTTAAATAGTTACACCAATCGTGAATAGTCTCTTCTACATTTTTTGAAAAGTTGCGGATCAACGCATTGTAATTCTTACTCTTTAATATCTCTCATTCTCAAAAGTTACTTGCTTCTAAAATTCTTTTACTTGTTCATAAATTGAGTGGTTCATAAGTATACCTCCATGTAAGTTAAATCAATTTGAAATGGTATAAAAAGTGTTTTCAATTACCGTGACTTGTATTTTCAGTATAAAAAGTAAGAAAAACTATCTACATTTTTCATAATAATATATAAACGATGAAAAAGGAGTTTTAAGTGTTGTAATTTAATGCCCGATCTAAAAAATAAACAAAATATAAAAAGTGTTCTCAATTACCGTGGCTTGTATTTTCAGTATGAAAAGTTCAATTTTGAGTAGTTGATTAATATAATAAAACTCATGTCTCTGTCTCATGTTAGGTGGGCCCATAAACTTAGATAGTACAAAACTCCACCACTTCATGGTTAGATAATAAAAATATACAGCGAGTTTTCATCTTCTTCCCATTACAAAAATAACCTGCAACTAAAATAAAGAAGCAGCACCTCAATTTTAATCGGAAAAAAGTTCTGGTAACCATTTTCATTTTTTCAGTTCAACTATCATGTTCAGGGGTATCCTAGAATTTTGCTCAAGGGTATCCTACACATAAAACAAGAAAAAAAACCTGACGTGGTCATAGATCTGCCCCTGCATATATATACCTTTTGACAGTTGGTCTATTTCCAAACAAAGTAATAGCTCTGCCCTGCAAAAAGTCAAGCAAATGGATTGTGTATTTTTTTTAAAGATGTATATCATACACATGGCTTGTTAAAAATATTTTTTTAGTGAGACTTAACATAACATTTTTGAAGTTAGAAATATTAACAAAGAAATTTGACTGAACATGCTTATAGTGTTCACGTGTTGAAAATCATTAAAGTTCAAAGACTTACCCTAGCCAGAAGTAGCTACTTACAAAATTACATTCTCTTTAAAGAAAGAAAACTCATTAAAATATCCGTTTAAAATTATCATCATAAAAAAGATGCCACCACCATATAACAATCAGACATAATTTCCAAAAAAAAATAACAATCAGACATTAGAAGCAGTCAATATCCCAATCCCAACCAAAAAAAATTTAACTATAATAATAAGGCTTCGGGTTTGAACAGTGAATTTAGGTGCTGAGTTTTTTTTAAAGCGAATAAGTATTATTGTTTGTGAAGTGATTTAAGAAATGGTGCTCATGGTGTGGTGGTTTGGCAGAAAGATTGTAGTGTGCTAAGCGCCGGTTCGATTCTCTGTTAGGGTAGTTATATTTTTTTTTTATTAAGATGGTGTTCTGGACACGTGGCTGCTGAATTTTTTCAGGAAGTGGACAGTTGTCTTCTTCATCTGCTATACCCAGCACACGCGTCTCATCTCCGGATAATAATCTCACATCTCTCTCTCACACACACACATATCAGACACACATACTTTCTCTTTCTTTCTCTCTCTCTAAAAAAACAAGAAGAAACGAGATCTTTATGTTGATGGTGCAGAGGGATTCGATGGTGGTCGTTGGAGGTTTGAGGCTGTGGTGGATGATGGTTTCAGGAGACGGGTTTGTTGCGGCTGGTTCGATGGGTTTCAGGGCTGGGGACAGCTGAGGGCGACGGAGAGGCGGGGGGTTTGGCTCGGTGGTGGGGGGTTTTGCAGAAAGTTTTTGAAGACGGGGTTGTTCGGTTGTGGTGGTTCGATGGTGATGATGATGAAGATGACGGTGGGAGACGGTGGATCTGGATAAGCTTTTGAGGTTTTTTTCCCTGGTATTGATGATTATTATCTAATGTTTTGTGTTTAGTATTATTTTTCTTGCTCAGGCAACATATATTGAACCAATTTGGAGTTGCTAGGGTTTCGGTTTCAAAGGTGATTTTTTTTTCTTTTTATGTGGCTTTGTTAATTTAAATTGTGATTCAGTTTGAAAAACAGCCAAAAGTTGGATGAGCTAAATGGTTTCAGTTTTGTTGATTTGGAGATTTTTTGATTTATTCACAAATGTTTTGTGGGTTCTTGGTCTTTAATTAGGTTTTTGTGGGTGAAAACACCTGTCATCAAGTAAGGCATATTTCTTTGTTTTAACATTTTTACACCGAATCCATTTACTTCCTTTTTAGTTTCTTGGGTTTAATTAGGTTTTTGTGGGTTGTTTATTCGCTATTTATAACACTCACAAAGAAACTATTTTTGTCGCCAGGAGTTCCGAGAGAGCACAGAAGTTCCAGCAAAAAAATGAACCATCATGTCAACGTGAACAGATATCGATCATTGAGGTATGTTCTATTTCGTTAAAGTTATGTTCCTTATTTTGATTCTTGGTTTAATTATTGGATTTTGAGGCCAGAAGGCATTCAAAAGGTTTGAAACTAGAATGTTTCCACCCTGCATCATTTAAAATACAACTGGATACTGTTAGTTTCAACAATAAAGTTAGCACTTGAATGGTCAAACATGACCAACATTAGTTTATGGGCATTAACTTTGTTTATTTAAAAGCTATGCTCAGTTTTCTATCAACTTTATATTAGGCTTTGAGTTTTTGTATTGTTTTTTTGGCGAATTTCATCAGATATGAGCTTTAAAGGCTGAATCGATTTGAAGGATCTCATTGCGCATTGTCCACCTATTCTCAATGCAGGTTAGTTATTACCTTATATTCCCTTAAATTTCAACATCATTAGATGTTCCATTACTCGCGCACAAATCAATTAAGCAAAATGCCAATTCTAAAATAGCCATGAAGTGATAAAGATCCATACAAGAGATATTGCAAGTTTTTGTTTTGGCTTACTTTCATATTGTTTGGAGGTCAAACGAATCATATTAAGAGTTTATATTCCTGTTAAATTGGCATGTTATTTAATTCGAAGTTTGAACTTGAAATTTACAACACTTACTTTTACAAGTTTTAGGTGTTAACCCTATACAGAGTCAGGCTTGCCGTGTTGTTTCTGAAGCCTTTTGCTGAAAAATTGTGGTGGTTAATAGCAGCAGTCACTCTGTATAATGCGAAAGGATTCATTGCGAGTACCTTCAAGGCTCATTCGCTCAGCAAATTGGGATCGTTATTTGGCTAGCATTTATAACCCTCTTCACTTTGCCAGGTAGTAAAAAAAAAAAAATTTCCCATCCAATAATGTTAGCTTTACTTTTTTACTTTCAATCCCAAGGCCGGCTTAAACGGTTGATGCGAACAGTAAGAGTAGAGATCCGACTACGAATCCGATGAGTGGGTAAGTCCATTAAGCTTCCTTCTTTTGTTTCTGATTACTGATTGAACTGATATATTATTAGGGATATGATAGCTATAGATAATCCATGATAATTATCATTAGTCTTGATAACATTTTGGTTTCGTTTGATATTCGCTGCACATGTAAATTATAGTGAGTTATGGTTAACAATTGAAGGTCCAACTTATATATTCATTTGAAAAAATACATGTCATATATTATAGAAATCAAACAAAATCTCCTGAAGGGGGTAATGGACCTTGATTATGCCACTACAACATTATAATGCAATGCATATGATATATTAATTGGTAGGTTTTGGTCGTTGGCGTTGGAGATGGTGGTGCCTTGCGTGAAGCAGCCCGCCATGCTTCAGTTGAGCACATTGATATATGTGAGACACGTCCTTCGTTTCTTGCTTCTCTAAACTGGTTTTGTTCACTAATTTTTTTTTGCAGGAAGTAGTTATTGAGAAAGATTATGGGGGATATATCTAAGGTAATTTGATTAATTTTTGTTCAATGTTCAAGTGTTAGTAGATGGATTATATTTTTTTTTTTTGTGTGTGTTTAGAACTGCTATAGGTTTTTGAAAGTTAACACAGATGGATTTGGTTGTAACAAGATGCTTTATTTATTTGGATTAGGATTCAACAGTTGTTCGTGATCAGATTGGTAAGTGTTGTTACAAACTGAACAAGAGCGAGAGAGATCGATCTGAAATTATTATTATTATTATTACTGTTTTGGTTGGGAGAGATTGGATCATAGTATTGGATTGGGTTGGGAGTGTAATGGCGCTGTTTAAACGCTCGTCTCCTTGAGATTTCTGAAAGGGTTTATGGTATGTTTTATTTTTTTTTAACTAACTTATGTTTGTTATTTAGGCTGCATCATTTCACTAGGCTGTCAATGGTTAGTTCTGTATGTTATTTTAGGTCTGGAAAATCTTTGACAATGTTTTGGCTTGAAATTATTGGGAAATTGGTCAAAAAGTTTAAATTTTTAGGATAAGATGATGTATATACAATAATGTAGTATCCGATTTTTGGCTATTTGAGGTTTATGATATAAAACAATGGGGATGAAACTTGGGGGAACATCATAAATGTTGTTTGCTAAGGGTACCGTACCTTTATGAAAAAAGTCCATTTATGTTAGTTTTGTTCTAATGGAGAGTGCTGATCACTGAAATTTAAGTTGCACGGTGATATTTGGAGGCGATATTGTAAGAAAGTTTTGGAATTTTGGTATATTGAGTTCAAGAATTTGCTATTCCGTTAGGCTAGATTAATTGTTCGATATGGGAAAGTGTTCAACATGTGTTTTGAGAGACTACATTGCCTTGATCATCTTCTATAGATATGTTTTTGGTACATTTACTGGTATAAGATTTAACATTAACAGTTTTAAAAATCATTTGCAGTTTTTGATTGTTGCTTCTCAACTGAAGTACTTGAAGAAGATGAGTACAAGGTTTACATGGGTGGCATTGTGGCTGAACTTCAAGACTACTATCTGGATTCGTCTTTCATGGTTTTTAACTTTAGAGAAGGAGACAAAAGGACACAAATTTCGGACATATTATCTCAATATGATATGACAGTAATGAAATACCCTAGACAATATGATGTCGAATGTTACCGTTGGAAATGATTCATCACTTTCTGATATCTACTATTAAACCAATTTATGGTTTAAAGACTATTTAAATTAAATGATAGCATAAGACTATTGGCATTTACAACTAAATCACATGGAACTGTACAGAAATCAATTGTTTAGTCAACTAGATATAACCTATACTGTTGTGTTTTCCTAATGTTTTGAATACGACAAAATGCGCGCCTCAAATCACATAATAGTGTCGTTGCCAATTCTTTCAGCATGACGTCCAATATTACCGTTTACAAAACGAGTATGTAAGGCGCGAAACGCGCGCCGTGGATCACACTAGTTGTTATTGTTTTCCATAACTATAAGACTATTTGGTGTGGTGATAATTTCCTCCAACTCTCTCAAGTGCCACATAAGCGCTATGTCATTTCCCACATTTTCTCCCTCAAAGTTTGGAAATGGTTTCCCCCAACTCTCCCATGCCCCCTTCCTTTTTTTATTCTTTCCATTTTTATTTAATTATATATTTTATATTTCATACTTATTTTTTTAATGTAAAAAAAACGTAAAAAATTTTAAAAAAAAAAAACATCTAAAAAAAATTAAAATCGTAAAAAATAAACAAAAAATAGTAAAAAATAAAAATAAAGATAAACTTCATTAAATTTTAAAAATTACAACCTACAATGCATAGAAATTTAAAAAATAACAAGCAAAATACATAAATAAAAAAAACATCTAAAGCATTCGTTTTCCAAGCCACTTGTTCGCAATCTTGTCTTTAATTGCCGACATCACCTTTTCGTCTTGCGATATATTGTACGCAAGACGTGCCCTCTCCAACTCAAGCTTCTCTCGCTCTACACTTGCGGCTTCTTCCTTTTCCTTCTTTCTTTCATTCCACCTTTCCCTTTGCTCCGCCTTAAAATCGTTAAAGTTTTGAATCAAGGCATCTATTTTTTCGGCCACTTTTAGTTTCGAACCGGATTCCTTTCCTTTTGAGCTCGAGGCGGCTTTTTTCGCGCGGTCCCTTCCAATTGGCCGCTCCGATTCGGGTGTGGGAGCATCAACTTCAAACTCCGGGTCATCGTTTATATTTATAGTACAACGAGCATCGGACCCCCCCCCCCCCCCCCGCACTATAACTTCCCGAGGTGCTCGTCTTCGTTCTTTTTGCTTGTGCCACTTCGTTTGGCACCAACATCCATTTGTCACATTCGCTCAAAATCTCATACGGCCTCATGTACGCCCACCCCCCAGTCTTCTTTTTGCAAAACATCCCAAGCGCCTTCTTCAACACATTCTCGTCGTTCTCACCCATCTTTCTATTGTTCCAACATTTTTTATTAACACCCGCAAATTCTTAACATTTGGTGTTCATCTCCCTAAACTTCGTACTAACGGAATGAGTGCTTCGATTAGGCGTGCGTTGCATTAACTTGAAAAATTGTTCGTGATGACGTGGGTAACCAAACCTCCACGTTTAAACATATTTAAGAAGCTATCAAGCTCGGGCCAGGAAGCCGAAAAGCCAGAAGCTGGTGTAGAGAAGCTACCTGCATCGGCTCCTCAGCTCCCTAGCACAGGACCTGCCTTACAAGAGGTCAATAATAAAGGTGGGTCCAACATTTATGGGCCAGCCCGACCCATTACCACAAAGCCCATTAGGGTTTGGGGTTTCACCCTCTATAAATAGGGGGTTACACCTTCACTCAAACCCATCCCATTTGTCTTGGTCTCCACTCAAGACATCTCACTCACTTTCTCTCTCTCTCTCTCTCTCTCTCTCTCTCTCTCTCTCTCTCTCTCTAGAAACATTCTCTCACTAACTAATCTGCCTAGCTCCCATAGAGGAGCCTACGAGCTGCTAAAGTATCACATCAGCAGCTCATGAACTCTCCATAATTACACACAATAAAGCTGTTAAGCTCCCCTGTTGAACTCACGAGCTCCCCTGTCGGAGCCCTGGAGCTGCCATATCTGCAGTCTACATATCCATGGTTCTAATAACCAACTTTCAGCCATCGAGTTAAGCAGCCCGAAATCACCTCGGCTGCTAGCTAACCGCCGGGTTTCAACCACCACCTCCTCTCATACTTCGTATACCTCATTTACTCCTTTATCTTTACTTTTATGTACATTTCTTGGGATAAATCACTAATGTTGAGCGTCGGAGGGTGGTCCAGAGACCCCGGTCTCTGGACCCCTTCTAACGAGTTGTTCGTGGTGCAGGTACATGCTCGGAAGGTGCTAGGTCCAACCCGAAGAGATATCCATACCATCTCCATGCCTTATTCTTGTTGTTTCAACAAGTGGCGCCCACCGTGGGGTTATCGCGCTTAGAACATGAAACTCTTTGTGGTTTAGCCCCAAATGTTCCTAAGTTCTTTATTTTTAAGGATGGAGAGGATGTTCTTACCGGAAAAATCACTCCTACACCTCCTACACATGTTTGCGTTTTTTGCTCCACGTATTACATGTTCAAAACGCCGGTGACCGGATTCCATACACTTGTAACTCGGTTGCTACATGTAACTTCTTTAATAAAAACGTCAAACCTGAAAATCTACTCATATTCTTGATGAAAAATTACAACCTTTTGAACACATGTTTACACTTAGTACAACAAATATTGCATCTTGTACAACTCATGCTGCAGGCTGCCATACCGCAGCTCCATTGTAAGTGATATCATCAACGCTATAATTCACGACGTGGATGCAAGAATCCCACAACTAATCTACGAGTAAAAAAAAAAGAGATCACATAAATCGGAGCTGGGTAGCCTATCTAAACTATAAATAGGGCAGCCAGGAAGCTCCAGGCTGCCATATAGCAGCCCTGCTACAGTGGTGAACAGTAAAAAAGTAAGAAAAGTCAAAAGTCAGACTTTCTTACACACTAATCCACAAAGGTGCTTAGTCAAAAGTAAATCAGACCTCAAAAGCATAAAAAGTGGTATCTTTCACCAAAATGGCAAAAACACCTGCTGACATATAGAAAGGGGGGTCAGCACTCGCTCCCATAAGGAAGCACCTGCTCCCAGAAGGAAGCAATTGCTCCCATAAGGAAGCACCATAAGCGGGAAGCCTTCCCTTATGGCAGCCTCTGTTACATCTTAATGTGCTAAACGTGCACAAAAAAAGGGTCAACGCTTAGCAGGTATGGAAGGCAAGCTCCCCCATGAAAGCTCCCTGAGCTAGAAGTCCTCCCCTGCGTGAGCTCATGTTACATCTTAATATACTAAACGTTCATACCGAAATGGGGTCATGCTCCCCTAGGGAAGCTCTCTGGGCTAGAAATCTTCCTCTATGTAAGCTCACTTTACATCTTTGTGTACTCAACATTCATTTATAGCTCTTCACTTCACTTCATGTGCACATGCGATACAAGCACATGGTCGCTCTCTCGACACTAACATTAGGCACAAGCTCTAAAAAACTCCTACTAGCTTAAGCAAGGTAAAGTGTAAAAATATTTTACTTCTCATATCGCTGAAACGAGCTTCTCAAGAAATAATCAATTGTTCTAAATGTTGTTAAACAAAGTCTTGAATAATACTAACATTACATCTCGTTTAAACTTTTAGCCTAACCTATATTTGACCCAAAATTCTTAGTAAAAGTGAACAGACTTATGAGTGTAACCATGGCGTGTAAAAAACCCATGCACTTGTAAGCTAACCATTAACTTCACTTATAAAATAATAATAAATAAATAAATAAAAACAATAAACACACACTTTATCAGCTAGTCAGGTCCGGTAAAGCAAGCTGGCTCCCGTAGGGCAGCTACAGACCACTATTCAGCTTTATCAGCCTAAACAACTATTCACGTCAGAGAGTACATCAGCTGCTACAGGATAGCTGTAGGCAACTATGCATGTCAGTGCGTCAGCTGCTATATGACAGCTATAGACAACTATTCAGCTTTATAGCTATTAGAAAAAGTACACTACTCATACCAGCTGCCATACGGCAGCTGCAGACAACTCTATAAGTAAACTTATGAGCTACAGCCCGGGAGCTACAAGCTTATAAGCTGCAGCTCGCATGCTACAAACCTAAAGCTTGGATCCCATAGATCAAAGCCTAAAGCTCGAAGTTAGAAATTTGAAGCTCGAAGCCCAAGGCTAGAAGCTACAAGCTCATGGCCGCAAGCTAGAAGCTCGCAACTACAAACTCGCACCTATGTCATATAATATACTTTAGCTTTTACATCGAAAAGACAAAAGTCAGATCTACACAAGCTATAAGTAGGTAGCCTAAAGCAAACAACATAATACATACACCCAAGTAACCCTTGGGAAGAGAACACATATAAATAGGGTGCCGTGAGTACCTCTAAGATATTTGCTTCCTAAGGCCACACTTGTCTTTAAACAGTTATATATGACATATTGGAAGACACAAAAAACAAACATGTCAAAAGCTACGAAAATTAACTCATATGTCATACGCTACATAGCCTCCGGCTGAGGTAAAGAAGCTAATAGCTTGGCAGCTCAACTATACTTCACCATATGAATCAATCCGAGGTTTTATAAGTATTGACGAATGCTAGGTCAAATCATCCCTAGAAAATTAACATCTTTTCCATACACCAAAGTCATTTAAGGAAACGAGCACATCGCTTAGGGCAGGCTCAACACCTTCCTTAAAAAGACTAACAACTTGGAAAAGAAGAAAGACGCCTCCTCATATCAAAGAGGCCGCTAAATATTATGAAGGCTTGACCCACTCACTATGGAAAGCATAAAACATAACCTCGTATACTTGCTTTGCTTAACACCAATTCAATGCTTTGCAAAGATGAGTTGCTCTCCTAGATAGAAAGGGAAGCCACCCTATGGGAACAAAATGAGCTTTGCATGACCTCACCTATGGTGACTAGAGAAGCTCACAAATGCATCATTAAAAAGTTTTTATGACCTCCATAACACACCAATTAGAAAATGTGGCAACTCGCAAAGCCAAGAAGCACAGTTCCGAGGTCTTCACAAAATCCAAACTTATCTAACCTTATCAGGTACCGTGCCCATGATAACATGTGGCATAAGTAAGGCAACCGTACAAAGATTATATCTCACAAGGAGGACCATCGGCCCAAAGCCATCATAATCTAAACGAGCTATCTCAATTACACGAGCTTGGCCCTTTGTCCTATCTCTCTCATAGGATAAAAAACTTTAGCTTGCACACAAAAAACAAAGATGTTCGCAAAAAACAAAGATGTTCGCAAAAGCATCCAATTTCGGACAATAGACAAATGTTACTTGTTCAAAGAAACATTTATTCGGTTCCAAAGCAATTGCTTACTTGAAATAAGAATAAAATTCCTCAAATACCTAGTTTAAAGCTTCATATATACGGATCTTTGAATCCCGAAAGCTTGACATGTCTAGAGGCTTAGGAAGCTCATAAGTGAGAAGTTCAAAATCGAATGGTTAGATACCAAGTCATAAGCACCCATGACTACGTCATGACTACTCATGACTGGGGGCTGATGGTATGGGTACCTAATTTTGAACAAATTAATAAGTTTAGAAACCGAAAAGGCGAGGAACTAAAAAGTAAGAGATGCCGATTAGCTACACATGTCAAGGCTCCTGCCCTAAAAGCTAAAATGGTCACAAGCACATTGTTACACATGTGACATCATCGGTAGGAATAAAGAAGCATCGAACAAAATCATGGTCTGAATAAGGCACATGCTTCTATGTTGGAGGAACGTTGTTTATTGCAGCTAAGCAACAAAGAACCTATCAAGCAAGCTAAAGAACAACACATCGTCCTTTCAATTGCTCCTGTCCAGGTGACTCCGCTTATATAAAAGATATAACAATACTTACCTTGCACATGATTATCTACAAAGAACCAGGCATAAACAAAATCGGCAAGATCAAGGTTAACTAAAGCAGCTTGCTCAATCATCGAAGCAACCTGCTAAAACCTCCATACATTTTGTCGACACTGCAAGAGAATAACACTTAGCCGATGTATGGAAAAGTTTAAACACCTCGTTAAGGGAACCTTATAAAAAGAAGGTTCTATAAAAGACGAGCCCATATGCCTAAACTAATCCTATCAGGCGTGCAATCTCCGATAGATGGTTAATACTCGCAAAGCCTATGAGGCTTAGAAACATAATAACCCACGAGAAATATTAAAGCTACTTGTGGAACAACAAATGGCTTACTAAAACAAGCAAAGAAGCTTCAAGCAATGGTTAGGGCAACACAACAAATGACCAAACAAGGGAGCATTGCTACTCGTGCCTACCTAAGAAGCACGCAAGCAAATTGCCAATGCAACGATGCAACTTGGTAACACCAAGGATCGTGGCAAACAACTTCTAGTAATCATGTACGCGACAAATTACCACAAAATAATAGAGTTGGGTGAATCCTTATTAGCACCTGCCCTACGGCAGCAACCAGCTGTCAGGAGCATAGAAGCTGCTCATAAGAGTATAGAAGTTGCCAATAGGAAGCATGACAGTAGCCTTCCAGAAATTGTTCACTATAGCAAGGAAGCAACATGAAAGAGGTAGCCCGCCATAGCATCAAAAAGCGTTGGTTAGGAGATATTTTTACCATATGGTAGCACCTTGCTAAAGAATTGTTCAAGGAGTCCCAAAACCTCAACACTCGAAGCCATGAGATTTCACCACCTATGACGTAAGTGAACATCTACCCTTGAACTTTTACTTACCAACACTCCTTCAATCAAACACCACGCTGATGCACCATGCCATTAAACAAGCTCAACCTCCACCTCGTACGCTTTAAAGTGTCCAATGACTAAGAGAATTTTACTAAATTATGGAAAGGCTTATTTTTACTACATTCTCTATTGAATCAACTCATACGAAAGGTCAATCAAAGATCACCATATACTCTATTCTAAACAATGTGGTTGAAGGCGAAAGAGTATCTCGAATGTCACCAAACTTACACATAAACATCGTCCAAAATGTTATGAGACATCTTTGCCTCCTTCAAAAGTTGATCACGGGTTCAAGTGTAAAGTTCCCTGACCTTGCACGAAGCTCTTCAAGTATCATATAAAACCAAGAAAACTAACCATCATATTCTAGAAGGCAATTTTCTTAGCACATACAAAGCTTACTATCGTCAACAAAGAATATTACCTTCTTACATGACAAGCTAATATCCTTACATAGAAAGCTTCCATAAGGAAGCTGACCTCCTTATACATAAAGTTGTACATAAAAAGCCTCCATAAGGGAGCTAACCTTCTCATATAAGGAGATGTCCATTCTTACCTAAATAGCTTCCATTCTTACATAGGAATTTAACATTCTTACATAAGAAGCTGACATTCTTACATAAGAAGCTGCCCTTCTTACATAAGAAGCTGCCATTCTTACGTAAAGAAGCTGCCCTTCTTACACAAGAAGACAACCTTCTTACTCAAGAGGATATTATCCTTACATAAAAAGACTTATGGAACAACAAAAGAATCTCCCTAACATTTCCTCATGACATTTCGTCTCTTTGACATGTGGCGAACACAAAGAGAGGAACTTTATAGGGAAGCTTATCATATAAAGAATCCACATTATTTTAAGTGCATAGTATTAATATGCATGTATTATTGCATTACTCCAGCTCATGGAAATGGAAAAACTAACAAGGATATGCTCTTCAAAGACGTACTCCACAAGACATTGATCCATGAAAGTTGTGTGACACCCCAGGAAAATCCCACATCAGCCGTGGCTAGGAGAGATCCTTGGTTCATAAGTAATGTCCTACCTCTTAAATCGCCAACGCGTTTTGGGGCTTAATGTTAGTGGATGAGAGGAGAACTCCACAGTTAAGCGTGCTCAGGTGGGAGCAATTCCAGGATGGGTGACCTCCTGGGAAGTCTCCACTTGGGCAACCAAAAACAAATCCGTGAGCTCTGGATGGGCAAAGCGGACAATATTGGTGATGAGAGGGGCGGGGTGTTACAGATGGTATCAGAGCCACTCCTGTGCCGTTCGGGATGGTGGGTACATACCTCATCAGGGACGATGAGACTCTAACAGGGGGTGAATGTGACACCCCAGGAAAATCCCACATCAGCCGTGGCTAGGAGAGATCCTTGGTTCATAAGTAATGTCCTACCTCTTAAATAACCAACGCGTTTTGGGGCTTAATGTTAGTGGATGAGAGGAGAACTCCACAGTTAAGCGTGCTCAGGTGGGAGATATTTCAGGATGGGTGACCTCCTGGGAAGTCTCCACTTGGGCAACCAAAAACAAATCCGTGAGCTCTGGATGGGCAAAGCGGACAATATTGGTGATGAGAGGGGCGGGGTGTTACAAGTTGGTCAAATACCACAGCATGCGTACGAAATCCATGATACAGCCTACTCTAAGGCAACCTCAGTTACTATAACATCTTGATATTCTATCAATGAATCCAATTCATACTCGAAAAGCGTTGTCTAGACAATGTAGTTTCTAATCTGCAAGCTAACGAAACGAAGGAAACTCTTTCGTGCAACCACAACCACTTGTCACTTATCTTATCAAAGGGTGAGCCCATCCTAACAAGGCTCCATGGGATCCGGCGCTATACCTACCCATGAAACGGGGATGAGCTCCTAGGCCACAACTGCTCAACAGGTAACAAGGATAATGACCTTCCTGTATACAGGGTGAGTTCCTAATACAATCCACAACTCCATGGGACAAGTCCTTTAGAAGGAATACCTAGACCCATGAAAGAGGGTGAGCTCCTCATACCAAGACAGCTCATACATGTTCACAACAGGCACAAAAACGAACATTTCACATAGATAACCATTAAGAAAGGTTACAAACAAACAAGCTGATAGGATAAGCATTGCATCGGTTCTCTAGCTTAGTAGCCTGGGATGGGTGACTGCAGCATCCACCTCATGGCAAAAGGTTAAAGACATTGCAAACACTATAAACGACAAGTAGCAGATCCAAGACAACCAAACATTAAACTTAAATAAAGCATCGCCCCTAGAGGGGGAGCATTCCCATTGAGGAAGGGAAGGGAAGTTCCTTGGTCATATAGTTGGAAAGCAAAGCATCAAACCATAACAAGATTATAAAGGCATTTGCATAGCAATACTCATGCATAGCTTACATAAGCTTAATGACAAGGTCTTCAGAAATCATAATGCATTAGCTCACTAGAAGAGCAACAAATTCATTATCAAAGTTAGCCTGCTATATTGGCTTGGGAGTGCTCTCAACCATAATAGTAGGGGAAGCATCCTTGCCAACGAAGATGTCATTAAGGCATGGCAAGTTCAACGAGCAATACCTTGCTCAAACAAGGTTCAACCTTCTTATGCTACGCAACTACAACCGGGAATAAGCTTCTAAGACAACAAGATTGTCTACACATTTAGAAGTACCATACGGTTGAAAAAGAAATATAAAAAGAGGCTTAGTCTCACATTTTGATAAAGAGAAGCCTCTTACATGGATATAGGAAGAAAATAGCTTTCGTAAGAAGCTCATATTTGTGTAAAGGAAGTTCACTAAATTGCGCTACAAGCTCACATCCATGCAAAGGAAGCTCAATAGCGTACACCTATAAACTCGCCTTTATACGAAAGAAGCTCACTTCCGCATCAAATAAGCCCACTTTGTTACGGAAAAAGTTTATCAATCTACAACATTGGTACGCAAAAGGCTCCTTCTTTTGCCATGTTTGCTCATATCTGCCTTGCTCCATCACATCTATTATAAAACGAGCTTACCACAACACTTAGAGAAGCCCTAAGTCTCAAGCTGGTAAGCTGCTACACCTAATAGATGGAAGCGATGAGCTCATGGAATGGAGCTATTAGCTACCATCAGGCACCAAAGAATATCCGGGAGAGCTCATATGACGCTCGCGTTGGTATAACTTACCGCAAACCCCGGCAAGGTGATTATAAGCCTAGTATACATGTATAAGAAAAAGAGACACGTAGTGACACAATAAATACCAAGATCAAAGCCACTACTTGTCTATTACAAGATCACCAACACGGTGTGCCATACACACACGATAAGCTCATTCTTTTACATCGTTGGCTTCTACTTGCTTGAATTCATCAATCCTATCATAGAAAAAGTTTATCAAATGCTTCAAAAACCCAAAGACTTTGGGAAAGTAAGCTACGCCATTTGACAAACAAATATCTATGAGCTCTTACCCATTTGGGACACGTGACTAAGACGTTTACGGTGATATAGCTTACCATGAACCTCAAGGCTAAGAACTCTACAAGGTAAAAAGGCGTGTACTAGCATGCTACCACATATGTTCACAACCACTGCTTGTCTATGATAAGTCCATCAACAAGATGATTCCATTCATTCATGGACTTTTGGACCCTCTCCGATAAGGAAGGTAGAGTCTCCCAACCACTTTGATGAACATCTCCTAGTTCTTCACACCTACAAGCTTATCACCAAGAAATTTTGCAACATGTCAATGTTACATGAACGATCCCCATGAGATAGAAACTTCTTCTATAAATGAGCAAAAATGCTTGTCGTCTCCTCTAAGGGTGACATTGTAACCACCTAACAAGCTGTCCCTAGTGTCTTGGAGCTCCCTTGCTCGGTCGTCCAATCACGAAAAGTCAAATTCAAGCAAGTCGCCTAAAAGAAAGCTAAGCGAAAACCGGAAGCTTGGAAGCTTCAAAAACAATAAAGATGTTTCAAAGCTCATAAGCTAAAAAATAATCTTCAATACTAGAAGATCTAAGGACTTCCAAGACGTCCAACAAAGCTTTGCATCTTCTAAGCTTCTCAAGAAACACCAGAAATGTAGAAGCTACAAGAAAAGGCAGAAATTATGAAGTCCAAAATAAGAAATTCATAAACAAATAAGGCGCAAACACCTTACACCAAAGTTTATGAATTTCTAGAGGTAGGAAAAAAGGAGATAATATTACTAAGTCACAAGCACCCATGACTACGTCATGACTACTTATGACTGGGGGGCTGATGACGTGGGTACCCAAACCCCCACGTTTAAACATATTTAAGAAGCTATCAAGCTCGGGCCAGGAAGCCGAAAAGCCAGAAGCTGGTGTAGAGAAGCTACCTGCATCGGCTCCTCAGCTCCCTAGCACAGGACCTGCCTTACACAAGCACAGGACCTGCCTTACAGGAGGTCAATAATAAAGGTGGGTCCAACATTTATGGGCCAGCCCGACCCATTACCACAAAGCCCATTAGGGTTTAGGGTTTCACCCTCTATAAATAGGGGGGTTACACCTTCACTCAAACACATCCCATTTGTCTTGGTCTCCACTCAAGACATCTCACTCACTTTCTCTCTCTCTCTCTCTCTAGAAACATTCTCTCACTAACTAATCTGCCTAGCTCCCATAGAGGAGCCTACGAGCTGCTAAAGTATCACATCAGCAGCTCATGAACTCTCCATAATTACACACAATAAAGCTGTTAAGCTCACCTGTTGAACTCACGAGCTCCCCTGTCGGAGCCCTGGAGCTGCCATATCTGCAGTCTACATATCCATGGTTCTAATAACCAACTTTCAGCCATCGAGTTAAGCAGCCCGAAATCGCCTCGGCTGCTAGCTAACCGCCGGGTTTCAACCACCACCTCCTCTCATACTTCGTATACCTCATTTACTCCTTTATCTTTACTTTTATGTACATTTCTTGGGATAAATCACTAATGTTGAGCGTCGGAGGGTGGTCCAGAGACCCCGGTCTCTGGACCCCTTCTAACGAGTTGTTCGTGGTGCAGGTACATGCTCGGAAGGTGCTAGGTCCAACCCGAAGAGATATCCATACCATCTCCATGCCTTATTCTTGTTGTTTCAACAGTTCGCAAATAGCGTTCCCAAAGCTATCCCGGTTTCGATTAGTACCTACACGTGATAAATTAAATTAATTATCTAAATTATATTTCATAAATAAATTAAAAAAAAAACTAAAACATACATAAAAGGCTACGTCCAAAAAAAATTAAAAAAATAACTTAAAAAAGGCTACGGCCGAAAAAAAGAAATAAAAAAATAACTTAAAAAATAACTTACTTCGTATCGGGTCGGTAGACACTTTCACCCACGCTCGTGCTAGGGCCTCGAGCTCGACTTGAGTCCAAGGAACACTATCCGCCTTACTACTAGCCTTTCCTTCAATTGCACGTTTTTTTCCCTTTTGTGTCTTTTTTTTTATGTTGGTTGAGTTTCGGATATAACTTCGTCATCGACGCCTAAGGATATAAAGTCATGTTCGGGTTCGAATTGTGATTGAGGTCTCGCGGGGAAGATTGGAATTTGGTTCACGGGTGGCATTTGCATGTGAAATTGTTGTTGGTGATGCATTTGCATTTGCCAAGGATTTTGTGGTTGACTAAAACCGCCAAACCCGTATGTGCTAGGGTCGAGCGGTGTAGTGGGGTAGGGAAAGTTTGGTGCTTGGGTAGAAGGAGTAGCGGGGGTGTTCGGGAAAAAGGGTTGCGGGTTTGAACGCCTTGGATCCATTAATAATTTTTTTTTTGTGAAGAAGGGATAAGTTTTATAAAAATTGGTTGGATGGTTAAAAAGTTGTGTGGTTTAAAATGAGGGTGTGGTAATTATTTATAAAAGGATTGGAATTTTGTTTTTTTTTATTAAAAAACCCAAACGGTCACTTTTTGAAATGGGCCCAACGTTCAAAAAAATAGCCAATGGGAGAGTCCGGTGCAAACGGTAATAATTCCCCCAACTCACCGACTTATACCTCAAGGTTGACGCCGATCTGGTTGATGAATGCCTGGTCCATAAGGCGTTGGTAAATTGCGCCTGCGTTTTTCAGACCGAAGGGCATTTTGGTGTAGTAGTAAATCCCCGTGTCTGTTCGGAAGGCAGTTCTATCTTCGTCTTCATGAGCCATTTGAATCTGGCGATAACCTCTGTATGTGTCCTAGAAGCATTTAAATTTGAATGGTGCTGGAGAGTCTACCTTCAAGTCAATTTCTGGCAATGGGTAATGGTCTTTTGGGCATGCTTTGTTGAGGTCCATGTAGTCGACGCACATGCACCAAGACCCGTTATTTTTTAGGACCATGACCGGGTTTGCTACCCGTGTTTGGTGGTTGCATCTGCGGATGATGCCAGTGGCGAGCAGGTCATTGATTTGTTCATTCATGGCTTTGGTTCTATCTGCGCCGAGTGGGCGTTTCTTTTGAGCAACTGGTCGTGCATCCTTGTAGGTGTTAAGACGGTGTTCTGCTATGTGTCTAGGGTATGTCGATCATGTCGGATGATTGCCATGCGAATATATCAATGTTTTTCACCAGTAGTTGTTTAAGATGGATGCGTACCTGGTGAAATAAAGTTGGTCCGAGAGTGATGGTTTGTTCTGGAAGCTGGGATTGAGCACCCATTTCTCGTTCTCGGAGATAGGTTGCTTGAGTGGAACAGCTGGAATTGATGGTTCGATGGTCATGACGCACTCTTGATTCCCCTTGATGTATGCCACCCTCGTGGTTGTAGGAGAACCTATAGTCTGGTGGGGGGTGGACGCGGTGTTGTTGAACTTTGCCAACCCTTGCCTTCCGAGCAGGATGTCGTAGGAGGAGTTGGTGGGGATGACATGGAACGTGCATGTTTTGGAACGAGTATGGATCCCGTCGGTAAGTGTAACATTGAAGTCGAACTTACCTGGGGGTGAATAACCTCGTTAAAGAAACTGGCAATTGGCGCATTGGGTTCAAGGCGCGCTTTGTCTTCGTCATCAAGTTGATCGAAGCACTGCTGGTACATTATGCCAAAAATGTTGTCGCTATCGCACATCATTTTGCGGGTGCGATAGTGGCCAAAGAGGGTAGTGATGATGAGCGGCGTAGTTGATTCCGCTCCTCCTGGTATTTTTGGGAGGATGACTTGGGCTTCTTTCCATTGGTCGGGTGCTTGAGAGGCAACCTGCTGTGATGTGGTGGCGACGCTTGCGGGGTTGACCTTGAGCTTGTTGTTGCGTGCCATGTGGCATTGCATGTCGAAGGTGCCGCGGATGTGATGTGTTTTGAAGTCCTTGATGGGTTCGGGCGTTTCCTCTGTTCGACGTGCGCCTGAGCGGACATTCTTGACTAGGTTTGTGAGTTTACCTGCCAGAGGGCTGCCTCTATTTCCATTTTGAGGTTGTAGCAGTTGTCGGTATCGTGTCCTACATCTTTGTGGAAGTCGCAAAATCTTGTCATGCCGATGTTTTTGCGCTTCGTTCCCATGGGTTTTGGGAGTTTGAACGTGACTTCCCCAGTCGTGAGGACTTATGATAATACCTGGGAGGGTGTTTTGGTGAGTGGAGTCCAGTCTTGTTTTCTTCGGCCAACGCTGCGCTGGTCGCGCGTTTGTTTGTTGCCGATGATATTTCTGGCGTCGCCAGAAGTGGAGTATCTACCTTCGTCGGTGGAGCCTGAGATGTGGCTCGAGACGGACGATCGATTATTGTTAAGGCTTCGGTTGTTGTTGTTTCCGCGTTGAGGTTAGCGGATTGTTTTTTGATGCTGGGCATATGGATTAGCGATTTTGACGACCTCTTCCCAAGTTTCTAGGATGTCATCTTTGCCCTGCAGGGTGAGCTTTAGATTGTCATCGTTGACGTTTGCTAGGAATGAGGTCCGAGTTGCCTCGTTCCCCGTTCCTAGCTGAAGGGCTTCTTTGTTAAATCAGACAATGAAGTCCTCAAGTAGCTCGTTGTCTCTGTGCTTGCAAAGGTTGATCTGCATCTTTTCACGTTTGTGGCGGCATTGTTGGCTGAAGTGTAAGGAGAATTTTTCGATCAGCTCTTCGTAGCCGTCGATCTTGCCGGTTGGGAGGTTGTCAAACCATACTCGTGTCGCGCCCATCAATGTTTGGGTAAACATGTGGCACCAGACGAGTAGCGTCCAACCAATGACGGCCCTGGCTTGGTTAAAAATGCCGAGGTGGTCGACCGGGTCGGTGAGGCCATCGTATTGGAGCCATTGAGATGCATGCGGTGAATTTTGATTTGTCGGCAAAGGCCGTGGGCCAGTATGGGAGTGATAAATTAATGGACGCATTATCGTTGTACTTGTTTATGCGTTCTCGACAGTAATATGGGGTGTGCCAATAGTCTCTAGAAGCGTCATCTTCCTAAGAGCTTTCCTCGTAGTCTTCATCGTCGAATCGGTTGTGCTCTGCATGGGCCTGGTCGATTGATGGTTTAGATTGACCTTCCCCGTGACGGGCAACAACCGATGGTTTGACAGCGCTTGCCTTGGAGGACAATGCCATGATGGCTTTGCCGGTTATCTTGCGACGCTCTAGTTGGGCGTCTAATAATTTTTCTGGTGTTTATACCAGTCATTGTCAAACGCGTTGATCTCCTCCTCAGTCGGGGGGGAGAACATCGGTAACATTGAAGTCTATGGTTTGTCCGGTTATAACTACGTTATCTTGGTTGTCATCACTATTGCCCTCAGGTGCATTTGGTCCCGGGGTGATGTCTTCGACGATCCCAGATAGGGTATAGACTTTAGGTGGTGAGTTTGCTATTTTTGAAAGATGGTCAAAGGTTTTGCTTCTAGATTTTTGTGGTTAGGCCACGGATGGCGCCAATAAAGAAACACGGATCTTAGATCACCAGGTCAGGGCTGATCCAAGTAATGGATCCACGGGATAAATAGTTGGTTTATTTTATAAAGTGTGTATTTGAAAAATGAGGGTCTATGAATAAGACCAAGGAAGTTAAGAGATAACCGTTTAGAAGAGCCGAGCCTTTAAACGTTGAAAATAAAAACAATGGTTGGAAAAGTACGATGTACTCGTAGGATTTTTAGTGGGAGTTATCATGGGAGAAAAGATACTAATAAAAGAAGAAGAGGTTTCTCCTTTTATAGCACCTAAACTTCCAACCCTCTCAACCCGTCCTCTACCCTTGATGGGACCTGGTCCAGGTAGAGGAGTTTATAAGTCTCCTGCCAAAATTCATAAGCCCAATTTGGTGTAAGTGGTTTGTGTGAAAAAAGGGGGAAGGGGGGTGTTACCGTCCTGTCAAAAATCCACGTGGCGTTAGGGCTGTAAACAAACCAAACGTTCAGTGAACTGTTCGGGAAATGTTCGGCGGGAAGTTCGTTTGTGTTCGTTTGTTTAATAAATGAACGAACACAAACAAGAAATTATGTTCGTTTTGTTAAACAAACAAACATGAACAGAGGTCACGTTTGTTCATTTATGTTCGTGAACGTTCGGTAACGTGTTCGTTTATTTTTGTTTGTGTTCATTAATGTTTTTAACTATTTTAATTAACTATTATTTTAGGTAGATTAAATGAGGATTTCAAGATTAATATGATAATTTTGTGTTTTTATGAGACATTATGTGATCAATTATTATGTCAAGTATATTTGGGTAATTAAATTAGTATATTTTGGGTAGACAATGTTCATGATATTCGGAATTTAATATGTGTAAGTTTGTGCTCGGTTTTGTTCATTAATGCCTATTTGTGTTCGTATACGTTAATCGGTGTTTTTTTTTGTATTTGCTTTTGTCCGATAACTAAATTTAACAAATAAAGACAAATGAACACGAACAAAAACCTCATTCGGTAATTGTTCATGAACAGTTCGTGAACACGTTATTTCCTTAACAAACAAACACGAACAAAAGATCTCGTTCGGTAAGTGTTCATGAACAATTCGCAAACATGTTATTTCCTTAACAAACAAACACGAACAAGGCCATGTTCGTGCTCGTATGGTTCGTTTGCAGCCCTACGTGGCGTCCATTGAGTGGACGCAGAAGGTCAGCGAATACGTGGCGTCCACCGGTTCGCTTATTGAGGCAGTGTGTAATCATCACTTCCTCTAGAACTTGGAGACAAGTGGGGGTTGATAAAGTCTTCTGTCAGAGATGTCTTGGCTAGGGAGCTGCCACGTCGTCGTCCTTTCTAGCAGTCACACCAGGCGCAGCCTTTGATTGGTTGCAGACTTTCTGACGAGCAGCCTGTTGCGTCAGGAACAGTTGCCCAGGGTAAGTATGCCCTGGGGTGTGTGTCTCGATGCTGCCCTGAAAGTTATCTTTTAGTTGTGTCGACGAAGCTTCTATGTCTCGTGTCGAGGAAGCTTCGTTTTGTGTCAGGGTTGGCGCTGACGTATAATGGGCGAGTTGGCTGGCGTCATGGTCGCAGACGCAGGTTACTCCGCTGTCGTAAAATGGGCGGAAGGACCAGCGTCAGTGTGTCTGACATGGTCTGCGTACGTTGACGTAGAACGGGCGGGAGAACAGGTGTCACGCTTTTATGAACGCAGCCTATTGTTGGTGATTGATCAATCGTTCTTCTTTTTTCTTATGTCTTGACTTTTTGCAGTAGGAAAGAATGGGTTGCTTTTTATTGATATGGTATCGTTGTTTTGGCGCCCTATCCCTTCAAGGGCTAAAAGTCACGAACCCAAAAAAAAATTTTAAATGGGTGGGGGGGGTTTTAAAAAAAAATACAAATTTTTTGAATAAAACCGAGGAAATTTATACTACAGAGCCAAAAATCGGTGAGGTCGGGACACCCCCGATACTCAATAAGCTTCACCCCTGCCTACTATGTTGCATCGCATCTTTCTATACATCGGACAATTTTTAAAAAACAAGTTGTAGATTTGGTTCCACAACTTGTTTCATTGAGTTACCCCCGTTTACCCATGGTAGAAAAGCCAGAGTGATTCGACTGGCAGCCGATCACTCTACTGTGACTATCACGTTTGTTTATTTATTTTATTTTTGTTTTGATTTTTTAGTTGCCCTTGATCACATGATGATACAGTTTCTTGTACTTTTGTGTCTTTTAGTTTCATGCAATTTAATATTATGTTTAAGTCTTGGTTAGGAATAGATGTGGAGATCATATGTTAGGTTAGTGGGTCAGTTTATTTTCTTTCTTAAAAAATAGCATTATAATTTATTAGTTTAAAAGGCACAGTTGAATGAAAAAAGAAGGCAGTGAGTTTTATTATAAAAAAGTTATTGTGTTTCTCTAGTAACCGGGTTTCTATTGCTAGTTCAAGCTTGGCATGCTTGGATGGTGTTCTTTAGATGCTAAACTTTAATTAAGTGATTACTTTTGTATCTTAATTTACATTTGGATTGCCCAACGAGTGGTTGAGTGGTGAATATGTATCTCAACTGACCCGTTGCCTATCCCTTTCAATTTTATATCAAATTTTCTATTTGTTGCCTACTTCGTTTCCCATCATAAGTCTACTCGTCAAGGGACTAGAGTTGGGGGACGGGCAGAATACGAAGTACTGTTTCTAGCTTGTTTGGAAATAGTGAGTCAAGGCACCTCGACTAGTATTTTTTGGCCTAAGGCCAAGTTTATGTTGGCGTGACTCAAACTCGACTCATGTGCAACCCTGCTTTTCTATCATGGGATTGTTTACATATCTCCGTAGTGATAATGAAACTTCTTAAAAAAATAAAAAATACGTAGTAATTTATTTTTAAGGTGTCTCTCCAGTCTCCTCTATTTTTTAATTAGGGTTTTCAAATCCTGCAAGATGTATGCATAAGTTAATTTGTACTTCAAAAAAAAAAAAAATTGTTCATAAGTAGAGTTTACTTTAGTTCAAACATAGTTAATCATGTTAGTCATAGCCACACACATGCGTTGGATAATTCATATTGGTGATCCACTCACATGCTGGTTCAATCTAAGAAGTTATATCAAGTACAAATACGTTACCACCAACAATAAATACTAATTTATTTGTGTATTGTTTAGTGAAAGTATTGATGATCAATTATCGGTATGCATATTACATTAGTTAATTATTTTTACATCAAAAAGGTTCTGAATCAGAACTTGCTATGTATACATGTGGTACTGGAATGTAAATCTAGGATTTGATGTGAAAGTAAAATTTCATTTTTTGTTATGTTTTCTTAAAAAAAAAAAACAAAACAATTTCCTTAACAATATAGGGCTTTGGTTTACTGGTTAGGCATACAATCCATAGGTCACTGGTTTGTGAAGAATATTATGATTCAATTGCTTGCTATTGTTTCATTGATCATGTCCATATATACAAGAGAGACTTCTCTTATATTTGGGAAGTTTGGTAATTACAATGTTAATTGATAATACTATCTATAAATACAAAAGCATATTCTACAATATTCTATTACACCCCTGCAGTCGAAGCAGGAGGTTGGCGGATGTTGAGACTGGAGCGGAAGTCATCAAAGAGGACTCGTGGTAGACCTTTAGTAAAGATGTCAGCAATCTGTAATCGAGTCGGAGTATGAAGAATCCGAATGGTACCTCGCTGCACATGCTCACGTACAAAATGAATGTCAAGCTCGATATGTTTGGTACGCTGATGTTGAACCGGGTTGTTGGATAGGTAAATAGCACTGATGTTGTCACAATATACCAATGTAGCAGAAGAAAGGGGCTTGCGCAACTCCGGGAGAAGATTACGAATCCAACAAATTTCAGCAACGACATTCGCGACGGCATGGTATTCTGCCTCGGCACTAGAACGAGAGATAGTGGACTGGCGCTTGGATGACCAGGATAATATATTCGGGCCCATATACACACAGTAACCGGAAGTGGAACGGCGTGTGTCAGGGCATCCAGCCCAGTCTGCATCCGTATAAGCCCGGAGAGAGAAGGTAGCGCAGGATGTGAGTGTAAGACCGTAGTCAGAGGTTCCCTGAATGTACCAAATTATTCTCTTTAAAGCGTTCCAGTGATCGGTGGTTGGGTTATGCATGTGAATACAGATCTGCTGGACTGCATAACTGATGTCAGGTCTTGTAAAGGTGAGGTACTGAAGAGCACCAGCGAGACTTCTGTAGAGAGTGGGGTTATCAAAAAATGTACTAGAGGTGGCACTGAGCTTCGGTTTAGAGTCAACCGGAGTAGCCACGAGATTGCAATTTTCCATACCTGCACGGCTGACAATATCGAGAGCATAAGACTGCTGAGAGAGGAACATAGAGTCACCAGAGCGTGTGACAGAGATACCCAAAAAATAACTTAACGGTCCAAGATCTTTCATAGCAAATTCAGCTGCAAGGCTGCCTATGAGTTTCATTCGTAATGCCTCAGAAGAAGTAGTGAGAATAATATCATCCACATAAATTAATAGGTAAGCAACATCACCCCCGTGATGATATATAAAGAGAGAATTATCGCATGTACTCTGCGCAAAACCAATAGAAGTCACAAAATCTGTGAATCTTTGGTACCATGCCCTCGGGGCCTGTTTTAATCCATATAATGATTTTTGAAGCTTGCAAACATGGTCCGGAAAATCACGATGAAGAAACCCCACGGGTTGATACATATAAACTGTCTCTGTGAGGTTCCCATGAAGAAAAGCGTTGGTAACATCCAATTGATGGATGGACCAAGACTGAGATAGTGCTAGAGTCAGCACAGTCCGAATGGTGGCTGGTTTAACCACTGGACTAAAGGTTTCCCCACAATCAATATCAACTTCCTGATTTCTACCATCACAAACCAACCAAGCTTTATACCTTTCAAGAGTACCATTAGACTTGTATTTGTGGCGAAAAAGCCACATGCTACGTATAATATGCATGTCAGGACGCCTCGGGACAAGTTCCCAAGTCTTGTTTTTACTTAAGGCATTAAACTCGTTTCGCATGGCGTTATGCCATTCCGGGTTAGACAAGGCATCAATGGGATTTTTGGGGACCGGTGTGACAGTGGTAGTGGAAAGGTTGAAAATTTGTTTGGGTTTGGAGATGCCGGACATAGCTCGGGTGGTCATGGTGCGAGTAAGGGGTAGGGGTGGGGGGTTTGGTATGGGACCAATGGATTCTGAAGAGTAAGTTGGCAGTGGGACAAGTGGAGTATGGGTAGATTGTGGGCTAGTGGTTTGTTGTTGGGCTGGTGTGAAACTGGGAGACGGTGGGTGATGTAGATGGGTCGGCGATTGGAGTGGTGTAGAGTGGGCTGGATGGGATGTGTTTGGTGATTGGGCCGATGTGGTTTGGGCTGGGGTAGTAACGAGAGGAGTTGAGGGAACAGTGGTAGGTGGGGTATTTGTGGTAGTGGGCACAGTAGGTTGATGGATGAGGGATGGGTGAATGGTGTAACCTCACGAATTTTCCCATTTATTTTGCATTAAAGTATTTCCCGATCCATGATATAAAGTCTAATTTATTTCTAAGTATTCTTATCTTTATCCGTGCACTCTATTTTTCTAAGTTCCTTTTATCATTGTACTTAAAAAAAATAAAAAAAAATCTTCAATCATGACATATGTCCTATCCTAATTCTATTTATAAAATCGTCATTTTATAAGACGGTGTTTTTTATTTTCTAATACAAACTAATGATTTTTTTTATTTCTTAAATAAAGCCTTGAGTCAAATAGTCAAAGTCTTAGTCAAAACAGTCAAAGTCCTAGTCAAATAGTCAATTCATCATAAAACCTTACTTTATGGTGTTGACCAATTTTAATGGGTAATTGAATCCAAAACTAATATAAAAACCCACCTATGAACCATTACACTTGCCACCTCTAAATCGATTGTTTCAATCCGATTAAACTTTCCCTCATACTTTTCTTCTATAGTCTATTACTTCTACAATTGAAGCTTTGATTATAAGCTCTTGTAATTGGCAACTTTGGGGCTACACATATTCTATTTCTCGAGACTTAATACTTTGCTAAGGTGAGTTTACGTAACCATGTTTATGCAATTCTTTATACTTGCAACATTATACTTAAGCAATTCTACATACATGTCTAGTTGTAAACTTTAATGCCTCATGATTTAGACAACAACAACAGTTTCAACAAGTTTCAACATTACATAATCATTAGCTATGGCCAAGCCGGCGATACTCAATAATAGATCTATTGGATTGACAATCCCACCTAGATTCGTTGACCATATTTTATGGGGAGCGCGGGTGATTGTTATCGTTCCAACATATTATTAAGTTGAACCGTGGATGACGGGATGGACCTAAACTAGTCGAAGGTTTGATTATGTCGATTCAACATTCCATGTTTATTCATGTAGACTTAAACTTACGATAGACATATGAATTGCTAAATTTTTATACTTAAACTATTTGCTTGACATGGCTTATGTATTCTCACCAACTTCTAGTTGATCCCCCCATTTTTCCAAACTCAACAGGAAATACTGATGCTTGAAGTCTAGAGTATTAACATGAGAAAACAAACTGAAGTCTATGCTTATTTGGTTTTTGTGATGTATTAGATTTCCACTTAAAACTCATTATGTATTTTTCATTTTTGGATATTTGCACTTTAAATTAATTTAAATTAAAATTTGATTACCATGTGCTACTGTATACTCATTCTTACGTGACACCTCGATGTTTCCGCCATCGGTTGGGGTGTTACAGATTGGTATCAGAGCCATGGTTATAGGGAATTAGGTTATTAGAAAAAAAATAATCTAGTCTATAACCATAGGATTTTAATCAGTACTTGCTCCTTTTACTTGCAACCTTACTTGCTTATATTCTCTATCCTACTTCTTACCCTTACTTTAGTCCCTACAAGAAGAGTGCTCTCCATCACAAGATCTACTCTTAGACTAATAGGACAAATCCTCAGGTTTAGCATGAACCACCTTGAAGATCTCGTCGAAGTTCTAGATTTTAATAACGAACACGTGCAATCTGGAAGGGTGAACGCCTGTATTCTGAGTTTTCTGTCTAGGACTGGCATTGCGCATAAATCCCAATCAGACGAGGGACCCGGATGCCTACCTGGGAATTCTCGGGATGAGTGTTCACTTATAGGCTAAAGCATGTCTTCATTATGTTATTAGAATCTAGAAGTTTTGATAAGTCAACGTTTTCGTTTATTCGTTTTAATTAATAAATAAATGATTACACTCACTTTCCTTAAACTAAGCTCTAAAATCTCAAAATTTTACAGCTTAAATCATTCTCATTTCATAACCATCTATGGATTTCACAATCACACTTCACCTTACCATCTTAGCCACTTTTTAAATATTCAACACCCTACCCAAATCATATTATTTCATTTCTCCACATTTACTTATTTTTAAAAACTATAACCTCATACCTTAGCACAAACTAAAGATTTCTAAATCTTGTTGTATTTTCATTACCTAGTAACTTTACGAAGTACATATTTTTGTCAAAAGATGTCCTCGAACTTAAATTCAATTGTTTATTTATTGACGTAACAAACAATTTTCTATATAATGCTTTAAACTATTAAAAATCACTTAATAGAACCTTGATCTTCAAAACCTAATGTCATGTTTGAAATCTCCAACTAACGGGAATATTTTAATCAAAGCCCACTTAGCTTGTACTATTTAACAACTTTTGCTTTATGTATAAAACCAATTTTGAAAATAAGATTTTTTTTTTCCATAGGAATAATATCTAGTCTCTAAATTCTCCATCGACACTCACTCATTTTCAACTTGTTCAAATTTTTACAATATGTGGCATATACCACAATCATGTTTTCTTATACACTTGATTATAACCTTTAATCCAAACCCCAAAATTTACACTGCTACATAATCTCCTTACTATAAAATAAACTCTTTATCAACTATCTTCACATTCACTATCTCTCACAACCTTGATTCTGCTTCAAGATTTTTCATCATCCTCTCAAGAACTAAATTCATATCCTTCACCTTCTCACACATGAACTAGTTACCCATGATAACCAAACTATTGAAACTTGATTGTGTGTTGCATCAAGCTTAATCCTTAGTTATACATGAGGATTCGATTATCTACCATATTTGAACATTTGATACTAGAACTCATGAAATATAAACTATTTACTATAGACACACCTAGAGTCATTAACCTTGTCTAGGGCAACTCTATTACAACTCACATGTTATACTTGATACTTGATTGCTTACATGTACATATTATCAATTTGCAATTTATGTGTGTGTGTAAATTGGTACACTTAATCAAACAACTGATAGAGGATGAAGTATTTGCTCAACAGTTAGTAGAGTACCAAATAACCTACTCAACGATTGGTAGAGGTCATCATGCCTGCTCAACAGTCGGTAGAGGCCCTACAACCTGCTCAACGACTGGTAGAGGCTATCGTACCTGCTCAACAATCGGTAGAGGTTCTTACTCACTGACTGGTAGAAGTCTTTTTTCCTGCTCAACAGTTGGACTTATTTTTGGATACATTGTATACAATTCAATCACAAGGTTATTTTGCATTACTTACATGTGTGTTTAGAGTCATAGAAGGACACAAAACTCTAATGTAAGGTAAATTGGTGATTGCGGTCCGGAACGTAACCATGAATTTACAGGTACGTTAAGGTGGTGTGAAATTCTATCAAGGTTTTAGGTAGAGAAACTAATTATCAACTCTAGTTACCTGGTAGTTCATTTAGCCTTTCTATAGTCCATCAACTCATGCATTTCTTTTAGGATTTCTAAAACTTAAGATTCTTTTTCGCCTTGCGATTCCAAGACACACCTAATCCTACCCTTAAAACTCACAGATAACAAACCTCTTATCCAAATTATTCGAAAGCAGATTATTCTATAAATTCATGTCGTGCCTTAACCCAAAATTTTCAAAAGCACGGCTGCCTTAATTTCTACCCAACCATCCTCAAACCTGTGTTTTTAAATAATTTCGGGACGAAGTTTCCAAAAGTAGGGGAGACTGTAACCTCACGAATTTTCCCATTTATTTTGCATTAAAGTATTTCCCGATCCATGATATAAAGTCTAATTTATTTCTAAGTATTCTTATCTTTATCCGTGCACTCTATTTTTCTAAGTTCCTTTTATCATTGTACTTAAAAAAAAATAAAAAAAAAATCTTCAATCATGACATATGTCCTATCCTAATTCTATTTATAAAATCGTCATTTTATAAGACGGTGTTTTTTATTTTCTAATACAAACTAATGATTTTTTTTATTTCTTAAATAAAGCCTTGAGTCAAATAGTCAAAGTCTTAGTCAAAACAGTCAAAGTCCTAGTCAAATAGTCAATTCATCATAAAACCTTACTTTATGGTGTTGACCAATTTTAATGGGTAATTGAATCCAAAACTAGTATAAAAACCCACCTATGAACCATTACACTTGCCACCTCTAAATCGATTGTTTCAATCCGATTAAACTTTCCCTCATACTTTTCTTCTATAGTCTATTACTTCTACAATTGAAGCTTTGATTATAAGCTCTTGTAATTGGCAACTTTGGGGCTACACATATTCTATTTCTCGAGACTTAATACTTTGCTAAGGTGAGTTTACGTAACCATGTTTATGCAATTCTTTATACTTGCAACATTATACTTAAGCAATTCTACATACATGTCTAGTTGTAAACTTTAATGCCTCACGATTTAGACAACAACAGTTTCAACAAGTTTCAACATTACATAATCATTAGCTATGGCCAAGCCGGCGATACTCAATAATAGATCTATTGGATTGACAATCCCACCTAGATTCGTTGACCATCTTTTATGGGGAGCGCGGGTGATTGTTATCGTTCCAACATATTATTAAGGTGAACCATGGATGACGGGATGGACCTAAACTAGTCGGAGGTTTGATTATGTCGATTCAACATTCCATGTTTATTCATGTAGACTTAAACTTACGATAGACATATGAATTGCTAAATTTTTATACTTAAACTATTTGCTTGACATGGCTTATGTATTCTCACCAACTTCTAGTTGACCCCCCCCCCCCCCCCATTTTTCAAACTCAACAGGAAATACTGATGCTTGAAGTCTAGAGTATTAACATGAGAAGTCAAACTGAAGTCTATGCTTGTTTGGTTTTTGTGATGTATTAGATTTCCACTTAAAACTCATTATGTATTTTTCATTTTTGGATATTTTCACTTTAAATTAATTTAAATTAAAATTTGATTACCATGTGCTACTGTATACTCATTCTTACGTGACACCTCGATGTTTCCGCCATCGGTTGGGGTGTTACAAATGGTGTCATCTAGAAAGGAGTAGATGTTTTTGGTCGGTTTGTGTTTCTTGGAAAACGGGAAAATGGTCTCGTCAAAAATGACGTGACGGTTTATGGTGATGGTTCGGGTTTTTAGGTCAAGGCATTTGTATCCCCGGTGATTCGACGGGTACCCGAGAAAGACACATGGGTAGGAGCGGTATGCAAGTTTGTGTATTGTGGTGTGGGGTATAAGTGGGTAACACATGCAACCGAAAACACGTAGGTGATCGTATGTCGGTAAGAATCTGTATAATCGTTGTGTGGGGGTTTGGAATTTTTGAATTTTACTCGGGATTATGTTTAAGAGGTAGGTGGTGGTTTCAAGGGCATGATGCCAATAGGTATTGGGCGTGGAGGAATGGGCTAAGATGGTTCTCATAAGGTTGTTAATGGTACAAATTTTGCGTTCAGCTTTGCCATTTTGGGAGGAGGTGTGGGGACAGGAGAAACGAAAATGCATGCCATTCATATTACAGAAATTATGAAATTGGTTGTTGGCATATTCACGTCCGTTATCACATTGTAGTTGTTTTATTTTGGTATTAAATTGGGTTTGGACAAAGTTGTTAAATTTTGTAAACATGGCAAACACATCATATTTATGAGCTATTGGGTAGGTCCAAAGAAAATTGGTGTAATCATCTAAGAAGAAGACATAATAACGGTGTCCCCCGTTAGAAACAATGGGAGATGTCCAAACATCACTGGGCACAAGATCAAATGGCATAAACGTACTTGTATTAGAATTAATAAAAGGGAGTCTAGTGTGTTTCCAAAAAATACAAGCACTGCAAGTTTTATTATTGAATGAACCACAAGAAATAGAACTAGAATGTTTTAAATTTTGCAAAATAGCTGGGCCTGGGTGGCCGAGCCGTTGATGCCAAATGTCTTGAGTAATAGCTGCATAAGTGGAGGCAGTGTTGAGATTGGTGATGTTGGACGGGCTGAGAGTGTAAAGGTCCCCCGAGTTATTGCATCGTAGGATAGGTTTCTTGGTCTGAAGGTCCTTCATAGTAAAACCAAAAGGGTCAAATTCAACAGATAATTGGTTATAAGTTGTAAAACGACGAACAGAAATAAGGTTTTTAACTAGATTAGGGGCGTAAAGGACATTATTAAGTTTAAATGGTGGAAAGGGTGGGGGTAAGGTAATGTTGTCTTGTCCTAAAACCGGAATGGTTTTACCATTGCCAACAATAATGTTACGAATAATGTCAGAATTAAAAATAGACGGAAACTTATCATAATAGGGAGACATTGTACCTGACGTGCCGGTGTCCATGGTCCAAGAGGGATCATTTTGATGGATAGCCAAGTTGTAGAGAGCCTGTGCAATGTCGGTTGGAGAGTACCCGGTGTGATAAGCTTGGGCCGGGGGGGTTGTGAGGGTTTTGGGCCTAACAGGCCAGCGGCACTGTTGGCAAGAGGGTTAGTGGGCTTTTGGTTTGATGGAGGGATGGGGTTAAAAGGGTATGGACACGGTGGGAAAGCCCAACCGGCCCACGGTGAGGGAAACGAATTTTGTGGTTAGCTGTTGGGCCACATGGGCGGCCAGAGGGAACCTGGGTAATTGTGGAATTGTTGAAATCGGCCTCTTCCATATGATTGTCTACCTCTACCTCGTCCCCTGCCCCGAAAATTGGTACGGCTACGATCAGGATTATCAGGTCGGGTGGGTTGGTTGGTTGGGTATGGGAGCCGTGGGGTCAGTGGTTGTGTGTAAGGCCGTACCGGCTGTTTGGGCGGAGATTTTGGCTTGGTCGATCTTTTGTTCTTCAACTTGCCATAAGCGGGACCGGGTACTGTAAAAGTCTGGTAAGGGTTGGGTGTTTTGTATGATGAGTTTGATGCTCTCGTATTGTTCTGTCAACCCGGTGAGGATCTTCATAACCAGTTGACTTTCAGATACGTTAGCACCAACTGGAGTTGGCCATGGAGAAGTTTCATGTGTTGACAGTAGTCGGACATGTTTGAAAAACGGTCAAGACGGGTATTAAAAAATTTGTTTTGAAGGTTTATGGTGCGGGCCGCTTAGTTATCAAGAAAGAGGTTTTTGAGACGACACCAGGCGTCATAGGCAGTGGTGTTGGTTATCATAATAGTGTGGACAAGGTCTTTGGTGATGGTGCCATATATCCATTGAAGGACTATGGCATCGATACGTTCCCAAGATTCAAGGTGATAGGGTTTGGGAGTACCTTCTTTTTCTTTGTCAGACGAGGACGAGGTTGCGGTAACAACCCGTGGTTGGAGATGATCATAGACATCATAAGCTTTACAATGAATACTAAACAACTTTGCCCACGTATTGTAATGTTCGGTTTGGCTGTCAAGGATTATTGGGATGAAGTTCTTGATGTTGCTTACGGTAACTGCAGGGTGAAGTGAAGAAGACATGATCGAAAAAAATGAAAATCGATTGGCAGAAAGATGAAAGACGCAGGTAGAAGTGGACGGCAAGAGGGTTAGGAGGAAAGAAAAAATTAGGGTTTAGGCTCTTGATACCATGAAGAATATTATGGTTCAATTGCTTGTCATTGTTTCATTGATCATGTCCATATATACAAGAGAGACTTCCCTTATATTTAGGAAGTTTGGTAATTACAATGTTAATTGATAATAGTATCTATAAATACAAAAGCATATTCTACAATATTCTATTAGTTTGAAACTAGACTTTGATTATTTTCTTTTAAATTACTATAATTCGTACCCGATGACGGATTAGTTGACATTTTTCACAAATTTTACGTACGGAAATTCTTATTTTCATATTTGTCACTCCTTACTTTACTTTTGAATCCATTTCTAGGAAGAAAATTAGTTTATTGAAAGTTTTGATTTCGAATTGTATTCCTGCGAAAGAAATAGTGATGCGGAGTCGATAAATTATTTAACCTTGGGTTGAATCATAACGACTTACTTCAATTTTGACTCTATCTTCTGACAATATTCGTATAAAACTACGTTGGAACCTTCCTGAAACATAACCTAGAATCATATCTTCATTATCTAAATGAAGCTGGAACATACCATTGGAAAGCGATTCTGTAACTAAACCTTCATGAATCCATTTTTGGTCTTTCATTCAAATGTGTTGCGTACTGATAAGTGACCGAATCCCTCTTGCAAAGTTTCAAGGTTCAAATTTACTAATTTAGTTTATAAGGGTCTTTCTTTAATTAACATCCTAAATGCCACATGTCCTAGTACGAGTTACCTGTTACCTTGTCACACTTGTTAGCATGATATTGATGTGTTCTTGTGAGTTTTCCGATAACAAACTCGAATGTAGGGCCGGCCTTGAGGCAGGGTGGGGTGGTCATCAGTTCAGGGCCCGACCCGTAAATGGGCCCGATTTTTTTTTATATATTAAAAAAAAAAATTAACTAAGCTCAATGTGATTTTAGATTTTAGAATTGTAGTTTTTAACTAGGCCCATTGTGTATTTATTGACACTTGAAATTAACCCAATATTTAGGCCCAATCCAAATTTTAATATTTAAACCCAATAAAAAATCTAGGTTAGGTAGCGTTTGTATGATGGAATTGAAGGGGGAATGAAGTGGAACATTACCGGGTAATGAAAAATAGTGTGTTTGGTTGGTTAATTAAATGGAATCACCAATTTCACAAGGCGTTCCATTCCCTCAAAACCATTCCATCCACCCCATGTTTTTTTTCTATTCCATCTCTTATTCACCCTTTACTAACAACACAAAAACCCACCACCAATACCCACCACCACCACCCACCACCATTGTCACCACCGCTGCCACAACCACCCACCACCGTCACGACCCACCACTGTTGTCGCCGCCACCAACCATCGCTACCCACTACCTTCACCCACCCACCACCACCGCCGCCATCCAACACCACCCAACGCCGCCCACCACCGCCGCCTCCACCACCTGCCACTATCAGTCACAACAATTTCCTTTACGCACCACTATCGTCGCCACCCACCACCACCGCTACTCACTATCGTCACCCACCCACCATAAAAAAAAAAAATAAGGAAGACAAACGGCTTTGTAATCGACTATTTTTTTTTTAATTTATAGGGCAGAGAATAATTTATTACGTGCAAAATTGCCAAAAAAAAAAAAAAGATGAGGTGTTATGGGATTTCTCATAAAAGGCCGGTTATGGATAAAGTTTTGTCTCCTTTCCATGCTTCCTTCATGACTCATCATTCCATGGTGTTTATTATGTAAAAAATAAGAGATATTTTTTTGGTGACATCTTAGGGGACGAGGTGCTACCAGATTTGGTCACGGGTACCTTACTACCAGCACGGTAACACCGTCGTCACCAGTGCTGGTAGTGAATCCGTGAATCAAATCCTGGTTGTAGTTAACGGATGTGAACCCATGATTTTAAATAAAATATTGTTTCTTTCTATACCACCTTTTTTCCAACTATCATCATCACCACCACTGCTACCTGGGTTCAACAACCGTTGTTGAATGATAAAAATCCTTAAAGGTTAAAACTTTAACACATAAAAAAGCAGAAAGTGTGTTGGTAGATCTGGAAGAAGAGATGAAAAGAAGAGTCTGGAAGGAAGTAAATAAGAAGAAGAGGAGATAAATAGAAGAAGAGAAGAAATGGATTAGGATTTGGTGTGTAATGTGTATAAACTCTTGGTTATTTCTTGACTGTTATTACAAATGAAGACGAACACGGTACATAAATAAAGAAAAGATGGGAAAGTAAAAAGGAAATAAAATAATGGTGGCAGAAAACTAGGCATGATGATCTGCAAGAGATAAGGATTGATATATGATCTGCAATAATCTATAGAAATCTAAGCGGAAGCGATTTTCTATTTGGTTTTATTTATTTGTTTAATCCCTGCAGCGGGAGGGCTGCTCGGTCTCTAAACGCCAACGACTCTCAAAATGGCTAGGTGGATTTTGTATAAGAAATTTAGAGAGAATATGAAAGATGCTATTTTATTATAATGTTTGGTACAATAACAAGGAGTAAACAAACTCTTATATAAATACATGAAGAAAATGTAAAATGAGGAAATGACTAAACTTTTGGGCATAATCTAAGGAGGCTAATCTTAGGGCTAGTCGTGGTCAATGATCAATAATGTTGGTCAATGGTCAAGGTCGACATTATTGATCACTTAGGGCACAAAGATGGAGCAAGTCTTGAAGCACAAATCTTGGAAGACTTTGACTAGTCAAATAGTCATGATCTTCAATACTCCCCCTCAAGTTGGAGCGTGTATGTCAATAACGCCCAACTTGCCGAGTAATATTTCATCCTTTTCGAACACTCATCTTCAAGTTGGAGTGTTTTTTTTTTTCGGGCTCATAGATTTGGACCCGACCTTCCTTCTTGCGGGTTTTAAGAACCCGACTTTTCTTCTTACGAGCTTGAAAAACTCGACTTTTCTTCTTGCAAATTCAAAGAATCCGACTTTTCTTTTTCTTGCGGGCTCAAAGAGCCCGAATTTTCTTCTTGCGAATTCAAAAAATCCGACTTTTCTTTTTCTTGCAGGCTCAAAGAGCCCGGATTTTCTTCTTCTTGCGGGTTCAAGATTTGAACCCGACTTTTCTTTCTTTTGCGAGTTCGACGAACCCGACTTTTCTTCTTACGAGTTCAAGGAACTCGACTTTTTTTTTCTCGCGAGTTCAAAGAACTCGACTTTTCTTTTTTCACGAGTTCAAGGAACCCGACTTTTCTTCTTGCGAGTTCAAAGATTTGAACCCGACTTTTATTCTTGCGGGTTCAAAAAAACCCGACTTTATTGTTTTTTTTGCGGGTTAAAAGCACCCGACTTTTTCTTTTTCGCGAGTCCAAAGGACTCGACTTTTCTTTTCTTGGTCTTCGATTTCCTCCATCTTGCTTCCACCCCCCTCATTGCATCCTTTATTTATTTATTTTTTTGTTATTTTTTTTTTAGTTCATCTCCTTTTAAAAAAATAGAAAAACAATTTTTTTTTTGAGCAGATTGTTCCAGGATCAAGAACACTGCTCTAATACCATATAGAAATCTAAGCGGAAGCGATTTTCTATTTGGTTTTATTTATTTGTTTAATCCCTGCAGCGGGAGGGCTGCTCGGTCTCTAAACGCCATCGACTCTCAAAATGGCTAGGTGGGTTTTGTATAAGAAATTTAGAGAGAATATGAAAGATGCTATTTTATTATAATGTTTGGTACAATAACAAGGAGTAAACAAACTCTTATATAAATACATGAAGAAAATGTAAAATGAGGAAATGACTAAACTTTTGGGCATAATCTAAGGAGGCTAATCTTAGGGCTAGTCTTGGTCAATGATCAATAATGTTGGTCAATGGTCAAGGTCAACATTATTGATCACTTAGGGCACAAAGATGAAGCAAGTCTTGAAGCACAAATCTTGGAAGACTTTGACTAGTCAAATAGTCATGATCTTCAATAAATATTATCCCACAATAGTGTGTTGCACTGTTGTATTATTATTATTATTATTATTATTATTATTATTATTATTATGTGTGAAAATAATTGATAGTGGGTAAAAAATCAGTAGAGTGTTGTCTTCAAAAAAGTGTTTCAGTGAAGTGATGTGGCAATGCAGGATTGATAGAAATTAGTGAAGTGAAAAGTTCTTCAGTGGAGCGCCTCTTTCCCCCTTACAGATAGAAGAATAACTAGTTTACAATATCTTTTTGTCTTTTTAATGTGCTAAAAATTACTAAAAACGTCAAGAAGGTCACATTTTTCGTATCTAACTTTGTTTTTTGTTGTAATTTACATCTTTACATTGATAGTATCAAAAACGGGTTGTGAGTCCCTATATCTTTAATCCAATTGCAAATCCGGTAAACCTCTAATTAGTTCTTACAAGTGTTGTCATATTTCGGTTTTCAAGTGTATTTTCTCCATTTGCAAATTTCTAGGAAGTAAAGTTGAGTTTGGGCTTTTTTTTTCTAACGGGTACGCTATATCTTTACATCAATAATCATAATTATACACCCTTGCCTAGTTCATCATTGAAGGTCATTTGGTTTCATAAGCAACTAAGTTCAAGTACTTGGGATCGTTTGTCCAAATGAATGAGGAAATAGACAGTGATGTACCACACTGCACACAAGCTGAATGGTGTAGGTGAAGAGCAGCACTCACTAGGGTATTGTTCAACAAGAGGTTTCTAACTAAATTAAAGGAAAATTTTATAGCAGTTAGACATGATATGACAATATGTTATATGAGATAGCATGTTAGGCCATCAGAAAGACATATGCACGGAAAATGAATGTAGCAGGGATGGCAATGTTAAGGTGAATGTGTGGACACAAAATGTTGGCCCGGATAAGAAATGAGGTTTTCTATGAAAATGTTAGAAGTGGCTAGTGTATCGGATAAGATAAAGGAGTGGAGATTGAGAATGTATGGACATGTGAAGAGGAGACAAGTGATAGCGCCAATTAGAACATTGGAAAAACTCACTCTGGACGGAGGAGGGGTAGAGACAATCCCAATGAATGAATTCGTAGAGACATAGGATGAAAATTAAAGATAAAATGTAGATTCGTAGGAGTGAAATGAAAATGAGTGTATGAAAAATGATTTCGAAGCACTTAGAAAGTATTAAATACCGACACCTACAACTTTAGAATACTTAAGAAGAAAGGTTAAAAAGGTGAGAAAACGCAAGATACCAAGACAACGCCAAGATTAATCAATACATTAATCTAAGTATCCGAGGCCCTTATCATAAGTTAATCTAAAATTCCCTAGCCTTATCCTTTCATTAACATAATTGTGTAAACCTGCCACATCTTTTTTGTGTGGTCTGTATTCATGTTAAAAAATAGTTATTCACAACTGCATACATAATAAATTTAATTTCGATGGTTCAGCCCAACTCCACTTGTCAATGTGAGTAGCCTGCTTGGTAGAAGCACATGCATCTTAAAGGGGATATCTCATGTTCAAACCTAGACTATTAGGAAAGCTTATGTCAAGGAGAAATATCCTCTTCTTATTCAATTGTATTTAATTAGTCAAATTATATATATAGTATACAGGAGCAAATCTCTCCATCATAGGGTTAGTCTTTTTGTATTTATATGGATTGTATTCATCAGTGTAAAGCAATTGACAATTACCATTCAATATGGTATCAGCCTAAAG
Organism: Ambrosia trifida; assembly: GCA_028751855.1. Lineage (NCBI taxonomy): Eukaryota > Viridiplantae > Streptophyta > Magnoliopsida > Asterales > Asteraceae > Ambrosia > Ambrosia trifida. The sequence continues at coordinate 108,741,621 of CM054129.1, read as the reverse complement.
TCAAAAGATCATTTCTACTATCCCTCCTTTGCACCTTCCTCCTTCTGTCCTTTTGTCTTTTTTTTTCTTGTCGTCTGCTCCTGCTTCCCTTTTTTACTTTTTCTTTTTCAACCCCTACTTCCTTTTCACTATTGTCGATGGCCACTAACACCATTGACATCCCTACCATACCAATCCACTCCCTAAGCCACCTCATAAACATCAAGCTAAACTCCACCAACTATCTTCCATGGGAAAAGCAACTCACCCCTGTCCTTACCTACCTTAATCTTGTCGGCCATGTCACCGGCGATACTCCTTCTCCTCCCGAAACTCTCACAGCCGACAATAACAAAATTGTTAATCCCGCTTTTCTCACATGGAAGACCGATGACCAGAAGGTACTGCTGTTGATTAATTCTACCCTCACTGAAGAAGCAATGGCTGAAACCATTGGTTTTACAACAGCACGTGATGTTTGGAAGGCTCTAGCAGAGGCTTACAGCCACTGTTCAATCGAACGAATCCATAATCTAAAAGATTCGCTTCGCACACTTCAAAAAGGGACCTCCTCTGTTTCGGATTATGGCCGAAAATTCAAGGCTCTAGTCGACCAACTAGCAGCCATAGGACATCCCGTTTCTGATGAAGACAAACGCCACTGGTTCCTTTGCGGACTCGGTGCCTCTTTCGAAAATTTTTCCACCTCCCAACGTACCATACGCCCTGCTCCTTCTTTTCGGGATCTCCTTGCTAATGCAGAAAATCAAGAGATGTTTATCCAGAAACTTCATGGCTCTTCAACCCCTGAAGCAGCCTTCTATGCACATCCCAATAAAACAAACAATCAGCGACAAAATTCCTCCCGTGGAAAAGGTCGGGGCGCCTCTCGTGGCCGTGGAAACTCTTACCCAAAACGCACTCCCCACTGCCAAATATGTCGCAAAGATGGCCATTACGCCACAACTTGTTCTCAACTCGTCTCTTATGCTCGAAAAGCAGTCTCTCCAGACGCTAATCTAGCCGAGGCGTTTCATGCTCAGTGTAACGTTGCCTGTGAAACTCCAGACTGGACCGCTGACTCAGGTGCTACTACACACATGTTAACCACCAAACAAAATCTAAAAAATACTATATCTCAAACCAGTAACATTCGTGTAACCTTTGGGAACGGTAACTCGTCCCCCGTCACCCACATTGGGAGCACTAATATAAACAACATACCGTTGCACAATGTTTTAGTTGTTCCCAATCTCACCAAAAATCTTTTATCCATTAGTAGATTAACAAATGATTCACCGGTTGATGTTTTGTTTTCTAACAATTTCTTTCAAATTCAGGACCGAAAAACGGGAGCGGTTCTAGCTAGAGGCACGTGCGAGAACGGTCTTTATGTCCTCACCCAAAGTCACAAGTCCCTTGTTGCGGCTCTCTCTGCTTCGCACCTTCGTGCATCGTTCAATAAATGGCATAGTCGTTTAGGCCATGTCTCATTTGATACTATTTCAATTTTAAATAAACTTGGTCGTGTATTTGTTACATCCTTGTTACCCAAACCGGGATTATGCAACTCTTGTGAGTTATCAAAAGCTAAGCATTTACCATTTATTGATAATCCTAAACGAGCACAACATGTCTTGGACTTAATTCACTGTGACCTTTGGGGACCCGCACCAGTGCCCTCCACCGATGGTTATCGATACTATGCCATATTTATCGACAACAAACTAACTCACCCTCACCCTCCACTAAAAATCAACCACCCTCACCCTCCACTCAAAATCCACCACCCTCACCCTACTGTGATGATTATTTCGGCCCCACTCCCCACCTACATCCAACCAGCCCAAATAATCCTCCCAGCCCAACACCATCCGCCCCAACCAGCCCATCCTCCAACAGCCCGCAAACCAGCCCATCCCCCTCCCAAACTTCTCCAATGCCCACCCCCTCTGCTGCCACATCCGGCCCAACACCACAGTCCACTTCCACATCCTCCCAAAGCCCATCACCAAGCCCAACTAATCCACCACCCCCACTGTTCTCTTCCGAAACCCAACCTCAAACCACTAATCTCCATCCCATGACCACTAGATCTAAAAATGGTATTTTCAAGCCAAAACATTTTGTCCATCTCTCACAAGTCTCTACTCACAAATTACATCACTGTCTCTTCTCCTCTCATGTCCCAAAAGGCATCAAAACAGCTCTCAAAAATCCCAAATGGACTCAAGCCATGCACGATGAGCTCAAAGCCCTTCATGACAACAACACTTGGACACTTGTTCCTCGCCCCTCTAGCACCAACATCATTGGTTCAAAATGGATTTATCGTATCAAATATAAATCCGATGGATCCTTAGATCGATACAAAGCTAGACTCGTGGCACAAGGCTTTACTCAAATACCGGGACTTGATTTTTCCCACACCTTTAGTCCGGTTGTCAAGTCCTCCACCATTCGTGTTGTTCTTAGTCTCGCTACCATTCACAAATGGTCTCTACGACAACTAGATGTCAACAATGCTTTTCTAAATGGACATCTAACCGAAACAATTTTTATGGAACAACCACCGGGTTTTGAAAATTCTCAAAAACCAAATCATGTGTGCAAATTAAATCGTGCTTTATATGGCTTAAAACAAGCTCCACGAGCTTGGTTCCAACGTTTAAGCTCCTTCCTCATTGATCGTGGCTTTCACAATAGTAGATCCGATCCTTCCTTGTTCGTCTACAAATATCAAGGCATCTTAATTTATCTCCTTGTGTATGTTGATGATATCATTATCACGGGAAATAATGACCATTTTATCACCAACTTCACCAAGTGCCTACACAAGGAATTCAAAATCAAGGATCTTGGTCTACTAAATTTTTTCCTTGGTTTGGAGGTCTCTCACACAAAAACCGGTCTTTTCTTAAACCAATCCAAATATGCTTATGACATTCTCTCCCGAGCCGGCCTGTTAGACTCCAAACCAGTCGCCACTCCCCTCACGTCTAAAGACGTTTTCACCTCTCAAGGGCAAGCTTTTCATGATCCTACTCTTTATAGATCTCTTGTAGGTGCTCTTCAATACCTCACTATCACTCGTCCTGATCTTTCCTTCGCCGTCAATCAAGCCAGCCAACACCTCCATAACCCCACCACTGATCATTTTCGGCTAGTAAAAAGGATCCTTCGATTTGTTAAGGGCACTTTGGACCATGGTCTCACCTTTGACCGACCCACTAACATTCATTTATTAGGTTTTTCTGATGCAGATTGGGCAAGATGTCTCGACACAAGAAGATCCACATATGGTTATTGCATTTACCTAGGTGGAAATTTAGTCTCTTGGAGTGCTAAAAAGCAACCTACAGTTTCACGATCAAGTTGCGAGTCGGAGTATAGAGCTATGGCAAACACCGCTGCTGAAATCATTTGGATAACTAATCTTCTCCGGGAACTTCACGCCTTACCTCCCGCACCGCCAACATTATTGTGTGACAACAAAAGTGCTTTGTTCTTAAGTCAAAATCCAATTTCTCACAAACGAGCCAAGCACATTGACATTGATTATCACTTCATCCGCGAGCTAGTTCAATCCGGTAGACTTCACACTCAATTCATATCAACAAACGATCAAGTCGCCGATATCTTCACCAAAAGTCTACCACAACCGTTGTTTGAAAGATTTCGCACAATGCTTCGACTTGGTGCACCACCGTCTTGCATTGACCGGGGGTATTAGGAAAGCTTATGTCAAGGAGAAATATCCTCTTCTTATTCAATTGTATTTAATTAGTCAAATTATATTTATAGTATACAGGAGCAAATCTCTCCATCATAGGGTTAGTCTTTTTGTATTTATATGGATTGTATTCATCAATGTAAAGCAATTGACAATTACCATTCAATATAGACAATGGCAGCAGCAACATTGCACCCTCACTAGACCATACCAATAGCGTCACTATCATTGGGATTTTATGGGTTCTGTTGTTGTTGTTGTTGTTGTTGTTGTTGTTGTTGTTGTTGTTGTTGTTGTTGCTGCACAGGTTTGAACTTAGGACTTCCCCTTTAAGGGGCGTGTGCCTCTATCAAGTGAGTCATCCATATTGACAAGTTGAGTTGGGTTGAATACTTGAATCATTGAAATTTAATTTATAATGTATGTAGCTGCGAATAGTTTTTTAACATCAATATAGTCGCAAAACAAAAGGATGGGTTAGTTTTACACAATTATGTTAATGAAAGGATAAAGGCTAGGGATTTTTAGATAAACTTATGACAAGGGCTTTGGATTTTTAGATAAACGTATTGATTAATCTTGGCTTCGTCTTTGTATCTTGAATTTTCTCACTATTTTTGCTTTTTTTTTTCTTAGTGTTCTACAATTCTAGGTGTTGGTGTTGGGTACTTTTTGGATTTCTGGATGTCTCGAAATCATTTTTCATATACTCATTTTCCTTTACCTCCTACTACTAATGTACATCTTATCTAATACTAAAAGTAAGAATGAAAAAAAAAGGTTTATTAAGCCGGGAGTCTTGTTGGGTTGAATACACGCATATGTGTTGCCTCTTCAGACATCACTTGTACCCATCAAAAGAGTGTGATCATAAGGTGGTGATGCGTATATGATTTGAAGTTGAAACCTCTTACAAAAAATGCCATGCAGAGTTTATACATATTCGCTTATACAAACATATACAATACATATTTAGCCGTTAAAAAAACACATACACATGTTTATAGTCTTCAACATGAAACCGGAATTCTTATACTTAAGTGAGAGTAATAGTAGTTATCATTATCATACTCAATTAATTCCGCCAATAGCAAAGTAATGTAGGGTCTAAGGAAGGTAAGATATAGACAACCTTACCTCTACCATGTAGAAATAGAGAGAGGCTGCTTCTAGTGAGACCCCCGGCTCAATAGTGGTTTTGCATCAAGCTTTGGACATAAGACACATAACACTTGGCAATCAGGACACGCCCGATTGGTGCATGTACCTCGTGTCTTTTGGCTATCAATGCCACCACATGATGCATGACTAACAGTTCGTCTTTTTAACGTTATTTTCGCAAAATTAATAAAATATCGTTAAAATGAGTGCAATCTTACTTTTGTACCGACAATGGTGGTGAATACATTGGTCTTAAACCATTTCTCATCACCCATGGAATTTGTCATTACACCACACCCCTTCATACACCCGAACAAAATGGAGTAGCCGAACGATGCCACCGACATGTTGTTGAAACGGGCCTTGCCCTACTCCACTATGCCCACCTACCATCACATTTTTGGTCACATGCCTTCCAAGCCGCTACTTATCTAATAAATCGTCTACCCACAACCATCTTGAATAACAAATCACCTTATGACATGTTGTTCAATGCTGCTCCCACCTACTCCAAACTAAAACCGTTTGGATGTCTTTGTTACCCTTGGCTACGCCCATACACCACCTCCAAATTACAATCACATTCCGCCTCATGCATTTTTCTTGGTTATTCCTCTACCAAATCCGCTTACAAATGCTTTGATCCGGCTACTAACAAATTATATCACTCACGACATGTTGAGTTCATTCCACACATTTTCCCTTTTCATGACACAATCTCCACACCCACTGCCATCTCCTTTGAATCTTTCCTAAACCTTAAAGCTTCGTCACATACTATTTCACCCACCTCACCCAATCCTACATCTACTATTGTCTCACCACCCAACCTCACTTCCGCCCACTCACCACCCACACTCTTACATCAGGTTGGTGTAGATCTGAAGTGAAACCCAGAGCATCTCATCGTGCCTTCTACCAGACTCTCCAGCCCCCATCTCCATCAACACCACCGCTGGCCCACCGTCTTCTGCGGCGTCGGCCGGTCAGAGACATCTCTGGTTTACTTTCTCGGTTCTCTCTCTCTCTAGAGTCTCGGGTCTCTTATATCTGTGTGTGTAGAGAATATGAGTAAGGGTTTAAAAAAGAATGAAAGGGTTGAAGGGAAATTGAAGCAAGCAATTGAAGGATGATAACAGACGTCGATCATTAATGCTCAGCGTGTTAAAAGAAAACAAAGAGGAAAGAAAAAATTGATTGTGTTCCCAAGTTTCATTTAAGGAAGGAAAAGAAAGGAAAACAAAACATGTTGTGTTCTCGAGTTTCATTTAAGGAAGGAAAAGAAAGGAAATGGAAGGAAAACTAGGTCAAATTCTTTAGTTTAGTTTTTCTTCCGATTTGAAAGGAAACGGAAGGTTATGATATGCATCATTTCTTTTCCTTTCCTCTCTTTTCCTTTGATTATTTTCCTTTCTTTTCCCTCCTATGGTACTACTAGAAATGTTAGTTTGATTCTTCAACACCGATACAAACTAATACTGCATATCAATATAACTGCCTCATTAAAATCTTAATAAGAAAACTCAGCCGAACAAAGCTTAATTAAGAAATCTTCTACCATAAGTGCATGAGTTGATCTTTGATGTAGTCTCTTTTACTTTCATTGATTCATGTTGCATTGTCTTCAAGTAGCATAGTCATGCTTCTTCTGATTTGGGTTTCACTGTTTTCAAATAGTAAATGATGGTTCTAATCGAATCCGGTCCACATTCTTCTTAAACATGTTGAACCCATCTACTTCCATATAAGTAAAATATTATCTTGATATATATCCTTCATCATCATAACATGATAGTTGAGACTCTATATTATTTTAAGAATAAATATCATGTCCTGAATCCCATATTATATAATGCGTCTTGTAATTATGCTCCGTTAAAGGCCTTGCTAAGAAAGCTGAATGGGACAAAACCATAAATAAGAGAAAAAAAAAGAAAGAAAACATTGGCATTAATGGCATGCTTTAAGATAATATTAAATTGGTCCTTAATGACCTATAAGATAAATTGATGCTACTTGATCAGGGATATTGTCTCGTTAGAAATCTTACAAAGAAAACCTAATAGGAAAAAATTAGTGAACGGAAAAAGAATGCAATATGTTAGATTATAAAACATATGGAGTTTATGTTTATAAAAACATATGGGGTTGTTTTTTTTATAATGTTTCACCATCATTATAGATTTTCATTTAGATGTCACTTTTAAATGTTACGTACAAGTATGCAATGAGATTGATCATAAATTTAATCTGTCAATTGTGAAGCCGCTAAAAAAAGGTTATCGCTTCCGCTACATTGAAATATATTTCATCATAATCAACTTCTGGAATTTGGGAAGAATTCCTTTATGTTACAAGTCATGCCTTGAACCTCATTCTTACGTTTCTTTTTATTTAAACATTAATTTATAATCTACTGGTTTGACGTCAATGGATATTCGAACTGTATATTTGAAAACGTTTTAGTTTGTCAAGCAAATTTAATGTAATCGTTAAGTCATTTAGCCATTTTGGCTATTTGTGTGTATCCTCCCGAGGTTTCGTGAATTTTTTCAAGGATTTCGTTAATCTCTTCAAGAATTTTATCAATAACCTATTATAAGGTTTTTGTATGCAATCTTTTCTGGGGTTACACCAACTGTGTTACCCTGCTATTTTTATGTTTATGGGTTTTATTTTTTGGAATCGATTTACCTCCCACATTTTCTTAATATGGTAATATTTTGTGATTACTTCAATTCGTGCAAATAAATTTTGTGTTGCTATGTGTGACTTTGTCACTCTATTTGTGTTAGTGAATGCATTTGGTATTTCATTTGTTATTATTTGCAATCTCCCCCTGAAGGTTGAAAATATTGTCTTATTAAATAGAATCTCAACATTTGGTGCCGTAAAATCAGAAAATAAATGCATCATGTGGGAGTTGAACCTGGATCCTTTCCAAACAGAAACACACACTAAACCATTAGGCCATTTCATGTTTTGATGATATTATTGAAAAAGGTTTATATTTATATAGTATGTTTCAACTCATCTTCTTCCCCAAATTAACACATAAACCCTAACCCTAACCCCATTTATAATAACCCGATAACAACAAGCTTAATGGTCGAAACCATGGGGCTATTATTCAGAAACTACCATGGAACAAAACGGCAATAAAAGCAAGGACTCACATCGCGAATTGGTGGTTAAAAAAAGGAACTTCTTAGTCGCACAGGAACCTTCGATTTGCAGGTATTTGGGACGTATTTGGATGCGTTATTTTGTGGGTTTAGAACAATATCAAGTGCAGAAAACGAATGATGTCAAGTATTTATAAGATTTTGATTTAAAACGTAAGGTTTTGATGGTTCATTATGGCCGACGGTTATAACTTGATTTTGGTGATTAACACGCGTAAATTCCACATATTATGATTCGAAACTGTTGGGTAACGTTGGGAAAACGAAAAGCCACGATAAAATGAAATTAATACGTGTTATTACAGCTTTTAGCGGGTGGCCAGACATAATTTCCGGTGGTCGGAAAACCTTGGCCGGAAAAAAACGAGTAGGGGCAGGAGGGAAGCTTTTGTTTTTTTTTTTTTAAAAAACTTTCACTTATTGGCAAGAATGGTCCCTTTAGTTAGTATAGCTAAGTTTCCTTTATAAAACACTAACCATGTTAAGATAACTTAACCAAAATGCTTTGAAAACTTTATAATCTTAAACTTTTTATAAAAAATTTTTAACAAATACGTTTCAACATACGCATTAGATTAAAAGTTATACCCGATCTATAATAATTATAAATAATAAGATTTTAGTTCGCTCTAAAAATCAAATATGAAAACGACGAACTTTCCGGGACTATAATGGAAATATTTCAAAGGGTTATTGCTGTCAATTTGACGAAAGATGAGGGTGACGGTTGTCACAGTCTCCCCTACTTTAGAAAATTTCGTCTCGAAATTTCTTTCAAATGGAGGTTACTATGAAACAAAAGGCGTTTATAAAAGTCAATTAGATTTTTTTTTAAAAGAGAATTTCATCATTTATAATTTGACAAAATTTAAAATAGTTGTCTAATACTCAAAGTAAAAGTTTCAAAAATCTTTGACAGTTAACCCGAGATTAAAAAAAATTGAGAGTTTATGAATGTGAAAGGCTTTAGGAATGTGTAACTGGTGAGGGGCAGAGGTACTAATGAAGCAGTCTCCCCTACTTTAGAAAAATTCCTGACCGAACTTTACTAAGGACATGCAACAGAATTTTGACTAACAGAGAGTGTAAGAGTACACAAGGTTTAAGGTTTTCTATAGAGATGGTCAACAAGGAAGGCTCCAACAAAACTAATTGAAGCTTATGTAAAATGTTCTTAATGAAATGCTAGCTATTAGTCAATGATCTAATGAAAAGATAGTAATTGGTAGGTTCTTGGTTAAACTCCTAGTCCGTTCCCGCAGTATCGTTTATGCTTATATATAGGGTGTACCGCAGCTGACCCACCACACTCCTGATACTTTGGACCCGTACTGATTGTCTACCAACAGCCTAAATAGAATTACACACCACCCTCATGTACCTGTAAATCCATGATTGCGTTCCAGACCGTAGTCATCGATTTACCTTACACTAGGGTGTTATGCTTTTCCATAACCCTATCCTAAGTGATACAAGAAATAGATGCGTGCAACCAAAATATGTTAAGTAATCGATACTGCAGTGAAACAATGACATGGTTAGAGGTCCTTCCCTTTCGGGATTTCCCTTTAACCGTAATGAGAGTAACATGTAAGTAATAGACATGGTTAGAGTTTCTTCCCTTTCGGGTTCACCCTTAACCGGTAACTTCTATTCACATCGTTGGCTCTAAACACTCATATTGATAGACCTTGAGGTTTACACCGTTCCCCTCGGATTGAAGAAATACTCTAATCCGAGTCGTACGTGGGCACAGGCTTAGATCTCATATGAGTTATCAACTGGTATGTTCGTTGGCCATGATAATGAACAAAAATAATGTAAAGTTTAACAGGGTTTTGCTCAAAACAGGAAAGAAAATATGCATACCAAATATACGTTCAAGTAAGTATATAAGTATAAAATTTCGATTGAAAGAATAGTATAACATAAATCGAGTAAATCGCACAATTGCACAAAATGAAAGTAAACGAGTTAAATTAATATTGCTCAAAACCAGTGTTGTAATAATAACTACTAATAATTAGTGCGAGTGTAATAAGATACATTTTCGTTTATCAAAACGTGTTTGCTTAATCTTTGTGATATAGTTGAAAGAATAGTAGTAATGCATGAGGATAACTTTTTAGAAATCGAAGTGTGTTTTAGATTCAAAACTGGTTCATTTGAAAAATCTTCGTAATTACGAGATGTCAAGTTTGAAAAGTGTTACAAGGCTTATTATTGTTGCAAATTTCTCCTGAAAACATATATTGGATACGTCATATGAAACAAAAAGGTTTACTATTGACCTTTAAAATATGCAATACAAGTTTGTAGAATGCAAAATGAAACTATTTCATAAAGTATGTGTAAATTTAGTGTGTTTTAAAAGACCATTTTTTTTTAAATAAAGTGAATGCTAAAAATAAACGTATGTAATATGAATAGAGTACCAATATTTAAGAAAATTCATAATTTATCATTTGAGTCTTCAAAACATCAATATCATAAAACATTGAGATTGTTTTCATAGAGATTTAAAACGAGATGCAGAAATAGATCCTTGAGATGTGGATTTCACTCCTAACTCAAAGATGTATTTCAAAATTGAAAACTATGGTGGAGTGAAACCAGTCACTAAGTTAAGGATATCACTCCCAGCTTAGTGATTAAGTTTCTTTTTGGAGGAAATACTCTTTGAGGTGTGGATATCACTCCTATCCCAAAGATATATTCCAAAGATATATAGCATATAGAGGAGTGAAACTAATCACCAAGGTATGGATGTCACTCCTAACTTGGTGATATCGTTTCGTTTTTGAAATACGAGTGTGTTCTTCTTTAAACAAAACACCGCAAGAATAACGAGAAAGAATCATATGGAAAATATCGTAAAACAAAATATAGGAATAAAGAGAAATATACACGAGAGGACTCGTGAATGTAAACTTAGTTATAGACTAGGCTAAAAGACATTCTAATAACCTAATTCCCTATAACATGGCTCTGATACCAATCTGTAACACCCCAACCGATGGCGGAAACATCGAGGTGTCACGTAGTGACGATTGTTCAATAGCTCATGGACTAAAAGTGTAAATATTGATATATTGATTACATAGTTTATTACATTGACAGAAAAATATAGGATACAATGATTCTAAAGTGACAACTAAAACTGAAATACAATGAATCCAAAATCTAAGTAAAAATTCCAAAAGCTTAAAAGTCATCTCATAAATAACCTGAAAGATGTACGAAAATAGTATATGTCAATACAAAAAAATGTATTGGTGAGCATACCCTGTTTGAATACATATAATAGCAAAAGAGTTTCGCAATTTATGTGCTATGATAAATGTAATATGTAAAAGGGTCAAAATCAAGCCTCACATCGTCCAATAATCGTTCACACATCGTTCAAGAAAACCATAACAATGACCAAGGACTTAACTCGTTCACGTAAGTAACCAAGGGATATAATTCGTAGTACTACTCATTGTAAGGTGCGGCCCAAAGGTTAATGACTTTGACAAATCGTTCATACAATTCACACAAAACATATCAAGAGCACATTGCTTTGTAAATAACATACGTAAGTTTAGTAATAATTGTACATGAGTCACCCCGAAAGAGTAAAACAGTAAAAAGGGGAAAGATATACTCACCGTTTGCGAAAGTGAACAAAATCCAACTTAAGCGGTCGTGAGCTAAGTAATGGGGATTCCGAGGAATTCAACCTATAATGTATATAAATACTAATAATGAAATGTCTAAAAGTCTAAAGTATCTAGGGTCTAAGGCATTAGGGTTTGCTAAGTCAATTTGGGGAATTAGAGTTTTTATGATAAGTCGTGTTAGTGTAAAAGTTGTATATCACAAATAATATATGAAAGGTTGTAAATGTGGTTTAGGTAATATAATTATTACCTATTGAATATTTAGATAAAAATATGTTTGAATAATTAAGACAAAATAATTTAGTTAATTACTTTAACTAACTTAAAATAAATACAATAATCATAAATGTATAAATAAATAATTATGTGTTTCACAATTATCTACAAATGATAATTAAGATTTTCATACATAAAACATTTCTATTTTATAAGAAAAGTATTTATAAAATAGATGTTTAAATAGTGTAAATAAATAAATGTTAAATTATGTCTAATTAAACATAAATAAGATTAAAAATAAAAGACATGATCCAAAAATTTTATATTTATAGAAAATGGATTCTTTACGATTTAAATCAATGAAAATAATTTTCCCATAATTTTTATAGACTTATTTATATTTAAAACTGATTTAATGAGATTAAATCATGTTTAAATGATTTAAAATAGGAAAATCAATGAAAATAAATGTTTTTATAGAACCAATAATTTTTATTTCAGATTAGAATGCTTAGAAATAATTACCCTAAAAGTTTGAGATTAAAATCATTAAAAATGAATTTTTAATCAATTAACTACGATTAAAACAAATTAAATAATAAAAATTATGAAAATAAAATATTTTCCAGAAACAAAAAATATGATAATTTTCTATGAGGTGTCAGGAAGCTACTCCTAAATTTTCATAATTTTTGGATTAAAAATGAATTTATTATGAATATTCTAAGTTTAAATGAATTTTAAATGATTAAAATAAAGGAAAAAGATAATGAACTAATAAATAAAAAAAAATCAGAAAATAAATGCATCATGTGGGAGTTGAACCTGCATCCTTTCCAAACACAAACACACACTAAACCATTAGGCCATTTCATGTTTTGATGATATTATTGAAAAAGGTTTATATTTATATAGTATGTTTCAACTCATCTTCTTCCCCAAATTAACACATGAACCCTAACCCTAACCCCATTATAATAACCCGATAACAACAAGCTTAATGGTCGAAACCATGGGGCTATTATTCAAAAACTACCATGGAACAAAACGGCAATAAAAGCAAGGACTCACATCGCGAATTGGTGGTTAAAAAAGGAACTTCTTAGTCGCATAGGAACCTTCGATTTGCAGGTATTTGGGACGTATTTGGATGCGTTATTTTGTGGGTTTAGAACAATATCAAGTGCAGAAAACGAATGATGTCAAGTATTTATAAGATTTCGATTTAAAACGTAAGGTTTTGATGGTTCATTATGGCCGACGGTTATAACTTGATTATGGTGATTAACACGCATAAATTCCACATATTATGATTCAAAACTGTTGGGTAACGTTGGGAAAACGAAAAGCCACGATAAAATGAAATTAATACGTGTTATTACAGCTTTTAGCGGGTGGCCAGACATAATTTCCGGTGGTCGGAAAACCTTGGCCGGAAAAAAACGAGTAGGGGCAGGAGGGAAGCTTTTGTTTTTATTTTTTTTTTAAAACTTTCACTTATTGGCAAGAATGGTCCCTTTAGTTAGTATAGCTAAGTTTCCTTTATAAAACACTAACCATGTTAAGATAACTTAACCAAAATGCTTTGAAAACTTTATAATCTTAAACTTTTTATAAATTTTTTTTAACAAATACGTTTCAACATACGCATTAGATTAAAAGTTATACCCGATCTATAATAATTATAAATAATAAGATTTTAGTTCGCTCTAAAAATCAAATATGAAAACGACGAACTTTCCGGGACTATAATGGAAATATTTCAAAGGGTTATTGCTGTCAATTTGACGAAAGATGAGGGTGACGGTTGTCACGTGATTGTTAATGAAGGTTTTCAAGGTGATGCTCAATGAATTGTCTAACGGTGAACATTCGCGGACTGGGTAATGAAGATAAAGGTAAATGGATTCGTGATGTCAGAGTTGCAAATGAAATTGGTTTTATCATGCTTCAAGAGACTCAATTTGCGTCTCTTGAGGGTTTTGATTTGGGTCAGTTCTGGGGGAGAGGGTCGTTTGAATGTGAATGGGTGGGTGCCACTGGTAGATTCGGTGGTTTGGTGTCTTTATGGGACCCAAAGAGGTTTGTGATGTCTCGGGTGATTAAGAATCGCAATTACTTATGCATTCATGGTACTTCTAAAGATGATAGGAAGGAGCTATCGATTATAAATGTTTACGCTCCACAAAAGCTTAGTGACAAACGTATGCTATGTGTAACACCCCAACCGATGGCGGAAACATCGGGGTGTCACGTATTGATGATTGTTCAGTAGCTCATGGTGAATAATAAATTTCATTAAATGATTTAAATAAATTACATACAATTGTTCTACAAGAATTCGTACATCAAAATGAATAATACTATGCACACATCTTCAAGCATTAACTCAAATCTTCAAGCAAGTAGAACCTGAAACATGTTAAGTTTGAAAATATTTTGGGTCAACAAAAGTTGGTGAGAATACATAGGTTTTTGAATATAATTGATAATAATAGTTTGTACAACAATCACAGTTGTATAATGATAGAGTATGAGTCCGACATGTAACAATGCGTCTTTGTACAATCAAACCTTGTGTTAACTAAGGACTAACTCGCAAGTTAGTTAAATGTTGTTACTGTTATCGATCATCCCTGAATTTATGCGGGGGGATGGGTTTGTCAGACCTATAGCGCTATAATCTAAACAGGCGGCTTGATCATTGTTAATGATTGTACTGTGTCTTTTTGTTACAGTCAAATGATAGAATGATAGTGTAATTGAATCACAAGTAAGTATGAGTAAATGATAGTATAAAATGTTTAAACATGTTTCACCCCAAAAATGTAAAAGAGAAAAGGGGCTATGTAAACTCACCTTAATGATAGTGTTGAATCCTTTGATATAGAATAAATGTGGCACAATGATTCCAAGTATCACCCTATGTTTAAGACAATAACATAAGTGTTGGGAAAACTTAAAAGTCTAAGTTTTCTATTCCAAAGGTATTCTAGGGTTCCTAATTTGGGGATTGATAATTGATTGGTAATTAATTTAGAATAATTGTTAATTACATAGTTAAATAAAGAAATAATTAATAGAAAAGGATTTTTGGCAATTCTCAATTAAAAATGGTTGTATTAAAATTTAGTAAATGCGAAAATAATTTTTATAAAATTATTTTCTTAATTAATGAATATATATTATATTAATAATTATTTGACAAAATAAAGACTTAATATTTAAAAATATTAAAAATTATAAATTTCAAATCAAAAATTTAGATTTCTAATCTAAATGATTAATAATAATTTATGTGAAATTTTGATATAAAAATAATGAAAAATGAATTTATGATGATTTATTTATGATTAAAATAACAAAAATCGATTAAAAATATTAAATAAGTGATTTTTCAGAAATAAAAATCATTTCTGGAATGTTTAATGTTTTATAAACTTAGAATAATTTTTGTGGAATTTTATAAAGTCGTTTTGATATATTTATAGAATTTTAAAATTTTAATTGAATAAACTTGTAATATGTTTTATATATATTAAATAAATGATTTTTGAAAAACTAAAAATTTTATAACAAAGTTTATTGTTTATACAACATAGGATAAATTTTGTAGAATTTATAATGTAGATTTGGTATTTTAAAACCATTTTTAAAAGTTAATAACAAAAATATAAAAGAAAGGGTTTTTAAAAAAAATGTTTGTTGTCCATGGGAATCGAGCTCGAGTCTAAGACCGGTTCAATGGTTAGCATCAAAAGTCCAGACCAGTTGGTCTGGACCCTAAGAACATGAATATTCAGGTCTGGGTTGTTTTAAAGACTCGTTCTGTGATGATTATAATTGCTAAAAAAAATGTTGGGGCTCAGATTCGAACCCATGCTTATCTAGTTAACAACACACAACACAACCATCTGATCTAGATCAGATGGTTGTTTGAATTTCGTTGCTGCAACTTTTAAAGAAGGCGTGCGATTGAATCATCTTCCCACATAAACCCTAGAATCCTAATCCAATCAATTGACCCATTAAACGAATCAAATAATCAAAACGATTATAGGGCTTTTACACTATGATAAAATCTGAATCCAAAGCACAAAAAAAATCAAAACTTACTTAATGTTTTTAGTATTGAATCGTGGAAAAGGACCCGAGACTAAAGGTGCTTCATTACGACCAAACGCGAAGAAGAAAGTGGAATTTATCATGGGGGTTACTCTAATCGGCTCTGTATGAGTGTATATATGCTTTTAATCGTAGTGATAATCATTATATATACAAATCGAAATTTTTTATTTATGGAAGGTTCATTAATGGCTACTAATCAATATAATTGACGGAAATAACGAGTAAGATTATTTTAGGAAAGAAGAGTGGATTGAGACGCACCATACACGGGATTTGATTGAAGCTTAAACGCGTAATTTACTTGGCTGGGTTGAGGTAGGACCCATTTGCAGGAAAATGGGCAGGGAAGAAAAGGAGGGGTTGGGCCCTGTTGATGGGTTGCTTTGTTTGGGCCAGGTCCGAATTGGGCTCAGGGGGGTAGAATGGTTGGTTTGGTTTGGTTTGGGTCATGCTTAGGTTTGGTTGATGATGTTTATAGAGTTTAGTTTTTTTTTTTTTTTAAAAAAACATTATAATTATTATCATTATTCATTATATATATATATATATACGTACGTGGTGAGATAGGAATAAAAATAAGGACTTAGGCATATTTGTATAAAAACGTATAAAAATTTGGAAATTTTTTTTTTGCAATGTTACACTATGGGACGATCTTGAACGTGTGATTATTCATGATAACGCGTATTGGGTTGTAGCCGGGGATTTCAATTGTGTTCGGGATAGGTCTGAACTTCGAAACTCTAAGTTTAATGCTTTGGTCTCTAATGAATTTAATGACTTCCTTGATAAGGTACAATTTCTTAAATATGCTTTGAAGGGGAGGAAGTTTACTTTTATTACTGGGAATAAATGTAGTCGAATAGACCGTATTTTTGTTTCGGCTAATGTGGTGAATGAATGGGCTAATGCGGAATATCGGGCTTTAGCGAGGGAGGAATCGGATCATTGTCCGTTAGTGTTGAAAATTGAAGCTCGGAATTTTGGACCTAAACCTTTTAGGTTTTTTAATTCTTGGCTACAACGAGACGGTTTAAACGATTTAGTGGAGCAGGTTTGCTCCTTGGATACATTGGGTCTTGGTAGTGGTTCGTACCAGTTAGGTTTACAATACAAATTGAGGCGATTGAAACAAAGAATATTATATTGGAATGGAAAAGGGCTTGGTCGTTATTGGAAACGGAGGAGGAAGACAATTTGAAAGCTGAAGTTCGGGATTTAGATTAAGTTATAGACGCTGGAGACTTGACTGAAGCTGAATTGTGGGTATTCGATGAGGCAAAAAATCGGATCAGGGAATTGGGGATGCTGAAAAGGAGAGATATTAAACAAAAAGCTCGGGTTCGTTGGGCAAAAGAAGGGGACGAGAATACAAGTTTTTTTCATGGTTGTGTTAACATGCGTAGGGTAACCAACAACATTCCGGGTTTAAATGTTGAAGGAAAATGGATTTTTAAGCCTTCTGAAGTGAAAAAAGAGGCTTGCAGTTTTTTTAGAAAACGCTTTCTCGAGGATATGGTGGATAGACCGGAGTTGGAGTGTAAAGGGTTGAAGATTTTGAATGAAGCCGAAGCCGACAATTTGATTGTTCCGTTCTCTGAAGCGGAAATAAAAGAGGCAGTATTCGATTGTGGGAGCGATAAAGCTCCTGGACCGGATGGATTTAACTTTCGGTTTATTAAGCGGTTTTGGCCGCTTTTTGCTAATGATTTTCTGAAAGTTTTGCAGGAATTTTTTGACACAGGTCAAATCAGTCGTGGAGTGGGCTCATCGTTTATTACTCTTATTCCTAAAAATAGTGATCCGGTTAGCCTGAACGAGTACCGTCCTATTACTTTGATTGGCGTGATTAGCAAAGTCATTTCTAAAATCCTTGCAAATCGAATTAAATAGGTGATGGGTAGCATTATTTATGAGACACAATCAGCTTTTTTGGTGGGGAGGTATATTCTTGACGGCCCGCTTATTATCAATGAGATATTGTCTTGGGCAAAGAAGACGGGGAAAGATCTCTTTTTGTTGAAAATTGACTTTGAGAAAGCATATGATAATGTTAATTGGGGGTTTTTGATTTCTGTTATGAAGCAAATGAACTTTCCATCTAAATGGTGTAAGTGGATTGAAGGGGTCCTTAGCTCGGCTCGTTCATCGGTCCTAGTGAACGGTTCTCCTACGTTCGAGTTTAGTTGTGAGAAGGGGATAAGAAAAGGTGAACCTATTTCCCCGTTCCTATTTTTGATAGTTATGGAAGGTTTGTCTTCTTTGATAAGGACAGCTTGTGATAATGGTTTGTTTCATGGTGTCCGTTTTTATATGGATGGTCCTATTGTTTCACATCTTCTTTACACCGATGACGCTTTGGTCATGGGTGAATGGTCTTTTGGTAATTTGAATGCCGTAAGAAGGATTCTACGTATTTTTCACATGTGTTCAGATATTCGAATAAACTTGAGCAAGTCTAACTTATTCGGTTTAGGAAAGGGAGCCGAGGAGGTTCACAGTTTTGCTCATGTTATGGGGTGTAGTCCAGGGTCATTCCCTTTCAAATATTTGGGTATTATTGTGGGTGCTAATATGAACCGAATTGGTAACTGGGACTCGGTTTTAGACATCTTTAGAAAACGATTGTATTCTTGGAAGGCTAGTGTGGTTTCTATGGCCGGAAGGGTGACTCTTATTAAGTTAGTCTTAGAGAGTTTGCCTATGTATTATTTTTCTATGTATAAGGCCCTGGCGGCGTTGATTCACAAGATGGAGGTGATTATTAAAAGGTTTCTATGGGGAGGTTGTGAAAATAAGAATAAAATACACTGGGTGGCTTGGGATAGAGTTACGCGAAACATTAAAGATGGAGGGTTGGGTCTTTCGAGGTTAGAAGATAACAATTTTGCGTTAATGCTAAAATGGTTATGGAGATATCGAGTTTCGAATGATGCTTTATGGAAAAAAGTGGTGGATTCAATACACGGTTCTCTCAGAAGATGGGAAACAATTCAATGTAATAATCGTTTTGCAGGAGCTTGGTCCCGATTGGTTAAGGCTGGGTATAATCTTAAAGTCGATGGTCACGCTTTTATAAATCAGCTTAGAGGGGTCGTGGGAGACGGTACGATGCTCAATTTTTGGATTGATCCCTGGATATCCACAGAACCGTTGAAGACATTGTTCCCCAGATTGTTTCGGCTTGATCTGAATAAGAGATGCAGCATTGCGGATCGTCTGCATGGACGAAGTGGGTCGCATTCTGTTTGCTGGAACTGGAAGCAGTATCCCGGAACTGAGCTAGAAATTGAGGAGCTTATTCAGTGTCATCGGTTATTGGCAAATGTTGCTCTTAGTGATCAGCATGACCGATGGAGTTGGAGTATAGGTGATGGTGAAGGATATTCGGTTCAGGAAACACGTAAATTGTTGAAAGGAAATTTTCAACCGGACGGTAATGTGGTTTTTCAATGGAGCAAATGGATTCCTCGAAAGTGTAACATATTTATGTGGAAGGCTACTTTAAACCGTATTCCAACCAAGGAAGCTCTTCGTAAACGTAACGTGTGTGTAGATGATGCCTTATGTGATCTTTGCGGGGAAAACGAAGAGACGGTGAATCACTTGTTCTCGGGATGCAGGATTGTCGGAGTGATGTGGGAGGCAATTGCTTCTTGGTGTAATATTCCGAGATTCTTCGTTTTTTCTTTATCCGATGTCCTACATGTTATGGATGGTTCGCCTCACAGTTCTAAAAAGAAGGAAATAGTGTATGGTATTTTGATTGTCGCTTGTTGGCGGCTTTGGAAGGCTAGGAACGATAAGATTTTCAACGGAGCGGATTTTAGTGTTGCTCAATTGATAGCGGATGTGAAGTCTATGGCGTTTCTCTGGTTCAAGCATAGACATAAAGAGGGTTCAATAGATTGGAGAAATTGGTGTAAATTTTCGATTCCATTGATGTAATGTTCTCCGGGTTTCGGTAGTCTCTATCTTAGAGATTATCGTCCGGGCCGTGTGTTTTAATGAAATTAGCCTTCCAAAAAAAAAAAAAAAAACTTAAGACCGACTCTCTAAACACTTAAATGGAGACAATTTTACGTAAGTTTAAGTGGAGTTCAATACTTCAATTAATTAAAGACTAAACTCAAGACTGATCAATATATAATTATTTATTAATATAATACATAAAACTACTTAATAATAAAGTAACGATTTGTTTAACATGTATAGAGGTTGGATCCAATATAAATAGAATTAACACAAATAACTAGAGAACTCTAGTTGTAACGTAATAACGATGAAAACCTATTTTTTTTTTTTTTGAACGGCCAATTTCTTTTACACGTTTTTTGTACATTTTTGGAGTTGAACTTCCAACTTCACCAAGAGAGGATTTACACTCTATCACTAGGCTATAACCTAAGTGGTAGTACGATGAAAACCTAACAACAACTTATCATACACGTAAATAAAAAGGGATTCTAACGCGAATCAAATCCAAACTTGTAAATTAGTGATACCATTTCACAATGAAAACTTGAGTTGAAAATATCGAACTCAAGCTTGAGCCCATTTACTTTTTTTCTTTTTAGTATCTATTTATAATATTTACTTAAAATCTACATATTGGAACATTTATTTATGGAAAAAAAGGTATAAGAATCTATACTTTTATTAAACATGCAAGTGATGTTGGTTCCTTTGTGGCCGGCATGAATGATGACCACAGGCAAAGTTTCCTATATTATATTTGCATAAACAAAAATAAACTTACTTTCAAACTAAATATTAAATTGCCTTTTTGCCATTCACTTAAAAATTGTTTTTTTTTTTTTTTTTTTTTTTTATAATTGAACCGGTCTTGTAAGCTGAGACGAGTGTGAGCCTGATGCCGAGCTTCTCTTGGTGTGTGCCACTTGGAGAGCAATTTGGTTCGAGCCACCCATGGGTTTGACCTAGCTAAATGTATATTTTGGCATTTGATTCAGTCAAAAAGTTGATTAAAAATTTAGAATGATCAACTCTTCTTTAAAAATATCAATTGAATTTATAAATGCTTAATCAAAGTTGATATATATTTTTTTAGAACGGTTAACACACACCTTTTAATCATACTTCTAACTTCTAATTCTACTACATTGTCCATTATGGGACTCAAAATTCTCGATCTCATACAGAGACACACCTGTTTATATACCTCAATAACCCTACGCTATAAACCGTTCAATATTAAAAATAATAGTTACTCTTAACGAGAGTTCAAAGAACGCTAAACCGGTTATATATGTCATTTCCATCTTTTCTTTGCCTCCCAAAAATGATATTCCTAATATTTTTTTCATGTTTTTGCTTGTTGTATATGGGTTTATCAGGTTTCACTTATTTTTACCGATTCGCTGATAATGTGACCGATTTTTTTTTATTTTTATTTTTTTTGTCATAGTAAAAAAATGTAACTTTTAGCACTTAATCTGTATATATTAGATTATCAGTCTCTTAATAATCTGTAAATTGGTAGACACTCAAATAAAGAAACACAGTCATAATAAAACAAAAGATCTTGTATATATCACTTCTTATATTATTGTTTGTCACTTCTTACATGAATGTTTGTTATCTAGCATACGATACCATGAACACAGGCATTTTAAATTTTTTAAATGGAGATTGATTATTATTACATTATGTTATAAGTTAAGTAAGAATCAAATGGGTTATAGATGTTCCCTATTTAACTTTTATAGATTTTATAACGACTTAAGTGAAAACTTGTAAATAAATTAAGTAAATAGGAAATAGAAACTTATCACCACAAGAACACAAGACAAATTAGATGAGATTGAGTGTGATACAATTTAGAAGAGAGGAACTTGATCATTACTAACACTGATCTTTCTTTACATAAAAAGAGGCATTGCGTCATTTAAAGTTAGAAAAACTTATTAGATCGACTTATGTTTCAATTTGAAAAACTTCTCATTCAAGAATATTCCTTCCCCAACTCTAAAATAGAGTTAATTACATGAATGATTCATCTAGTATGTTGTAATTCACATTTTTTTTTCAAACTTTCAAGTTATTACGTATACGGCCCTAAATACTTATGCAAAAGTCATACATTTAGTACTCTTACTCGTTTGATTTAATGGATATTTTCTATAAAATATATACAAATATAAAAAGTAAAGTTTGAACTTCAAATTCTTTTGATGAAAACATTTCAGGAACCACCATGTTTGATTTATCAGAACCTATGTTTTGGTCCAAAGACAGTCGATTTCTCTTTTTATCCCTAGCTTTCATAAAGTTGTCGTGATTATAACATAGTGTCACATGGAAAACAAGACCTGCAAATGACATAAATTTATGAATGAGACTAAAATTGAGTGAATGAATATTTTTCTATAAAACATATATAAATATAAAGAGTAAAGTTTTAACTTTAAACTCTTTTGATGAAAATTTTTTTCACGAATCATCATGTTTTATTTATTCAAAACCATTTTGTATGTTTTGGTCCAAAGACAACCGATTTTCTCATTTTTATCCCTAACTTTCATAAAGTTGTCATGATTATAACATAGCGTCACACGGATAGCAAGACCTAGAGATAACATATAGATAAATATAGAAGAATAAAATTGAGTGAATTAATATTTTTCTATAAAACATATGTAAATATAAAGAGTACATTTTTAACTTTAAATTTTTTTGATGAAAATATTTCAAGAACCATCATATTTTATTTATTCAACCATTTTGTATGTTTTGATCCAAAGACAACCGATTTTCTCGTTTTATCCCTGACTTTCATAAAGTTGTCATGATTATAACATAGTATTACACATATAGCAAGACCTATAGATAACATATACATAAATATAGGAGACTAAAATTGAGTGAATGAATATTTTTCTATAAAACATATATAAATATAAAAAGTGAATTTTTAATTTTAAATTCTTTTGATGAAAAAATTACAGGAGCCATCATGTTTGATTTATTCAAAACAATTTTGTATGTTTTGGTCCAACGCCCATTTATCTCGTTTTGCCCCTAACTTTTATAAAGCTGTCATGATTATAACATAGTATCACACGGATAGCAAGACCTACATATAACATATACATAAATATAGGAGCTAAAATTGAGTGAATGAATATTTTTTATAAAACATATATAAATATAAAGAGTGAATTTTTAACTTTAAATTCTTTTGATGAGAAAATTGTAGAAGCAATCATGTTTGATTTATTCAAAATCGTTTTGTATGTTTGGTTCAAAGACAGTCGATTTTTTCGTTTTAACCATAACTTTTATAAAGTTGTCATGATTATAACATAGTGTCACACAGAAAGCAAGACCTATATACATATATATCTATACTATATTATAAAGCATGAGGGAAGGATTCCAACAAAATTTAAGAAATTACAACATATAATGCATATGGTACAATACCCCTAGTGAAGTTAGTAAAGGATAAAATAGTAATTTATCTAAGTATTATTAAATTGATCCACAATTATCAACTTAATTTTAAGGTGCTTAACACATAAAACCGCCAAAGCACACCAAAGGTCTTATTTAAATCAATATGCCATAAATTCAATTGATTGAAATTGAAGCTCCTATCATTACTATATTAGTAAACAAAATTCATCATTTCACTCAACATCAACTCTTTCATATGCTGTTGTGCAAGTTAAAAGTGGAAAAGCGCCGATCAGGTTATAAGTGTTATTCTTGCATCTCCATTTTAGGTGAGTTATGAAAAGAATTCTTATGTTGGTTTAACTTATTTTGATTGTTAGATTGAGTGGTTTGATTTGGGTTTTAAATGTTGGTTTTATTCAGGCGATTATGAGCTGATTATCTTTTAGGGTTTTCTACTCAGTCAATTACGCTATTGCCAGGTATTTTTAAATTGATGGACTGGATGTATTTTTCTCTATATTCATCAAGTACTTTTGAAATTATAAGTCTTGGTTTTTCTTCAATAATCCTTTAGTAAATAATCATTCTCGTAGTTACAAATTTTTTATATATGGGAGTTCAATTTTTGTAAATTATATCAAGTATGTCCTCTTATTTTCATTTTATTTGCGGTCAATAGGCCATGTACTCATTGTTTTTTAGTATGAAATTCAAAATGTGGCTTATTGTTGATATATTTAACACATATTTTGAAGTTATATTCATAGTACTTTTCTCTTTTTATTGTTCTCTGCAGTTCCATAATTTTGGCTTGCTTGGTTATGTCAAAACTATTTCGCTTCATATTTAACCTGAATTCGTTGCATGACATTGATACATGATTTACAAGTATGAATATGTCCATATATCTTATCCACATAAAAAGAATCGTAACCAAAGCACAAGCCTTGAAAATTGTTCTAGCTGGAACAAAACCACAACTTCTTTTATCATAAATAATAGGCTGACTAACTAACCGTAGTATTTCAATAAACATCATCAATAAAAAAACGACTGCTTTCCTTTTATAGTATCACATTGAAAGGTAGATATGACATACTTTGTAAAGAACAAGATCTTTCTCTTTTTCTCTTTTGTAGCTATATACGTACAATGAAAATATGGCACAATTTGTAGTAGACTATTGTATTGGTAAACTAAATGTTTCAACATTATTCCTTTGATACAACTTAACTCTTGTCTTACTATGAAATTATAATATTCATTTTAAAAGAGGCACGACCGCATCAAAGCGTAGAGTTATAGCTTAAGTTCAAACCGAATCATCCTATGCACCCCTAATACACCAACCTAAGTGTTGTGTTTCCCGCTGCATCGCGCGGGCATCCCACTAGTATATATATATATATATATATATATATATATATATATATATATATATATATATATATATATTGGGAATGCTAATTTGAGGAGACATCAATTGAGTGAATAAATATTTTTCTATAGAACATATATAAATATAAGGAGTAAAGTTTTAACTTTAAATTCTTTTGATGAAAACATTTCATGACCCATCATGTTTGATTTATTTAGAACCGATTTGTATGTTTTGATCTTAAACAGTTGATTTCCTTGTTTTTTCCTATCTTTAATAAAGTTTTCATGATTATAACATAGTGTGATACGAAAAGCAAGACCTATAAAATAACAAAATAAGAAAACTATTTACATTCTATTTCACTAGTAGGAAACCCGCGCGATGTGGCGGGAGTGACACTTTTTATTTCGGTACTTATTTCAAATTCGTATAGTATTTGTTGTAGCATCATTGCGGTGGATATACGTCATAAGCGTTACACATGTCTAGTAACTAAAAAGATTTAACATTTAAATTGTAAAGTACTTTTAAGAAACATTTGATAAAATAAAGTAACATACGAAGGGAAAAATAAGTATTAATAAACATAAAAGAGAAGAAAAATAAAAGCTAGCAAACTACTTGAATCATGAGATCAATTTAGTCATACACGTTCCAAGTCTGCATGATTTCATCTATATTGTCTACCCACCATTCGTCATTAAGAACGATCACTGAAATTTCTTGTATATCTCCATGTTTGATTATTACATCTTTTGGTGAGGATGAGTTTCCTCCATTTTCTCCTATCTAAAGTGTCATCAAATATGTCTTCTTTGTCATTTTCACCAGAACTATCTAGATCAATAACTTGACTCCATTTCCATTAAGAGAGCCTCTTGAATCTCTTCCTATTAATTTCATGCAACTGATTCTTAAAATAAATTAAAAATATTTAATAAACAAGTTAATAGAAGATGAAATAAATGTTGATATTACCTATTCACTAAATTCATGTTGAAGATCAGATTTGTAGGGACTAAACATTACACCAATGCAAATAATCTCAACACTATTATCACCATTATCCTGTAGTAAAACACATACAATATACCACATAAAATAACAGCCATGTTAATATTAAAAAATTAAACATTAATAAATACAACCTTAGATGCTACTTTAGACGCTTATATGGCTATTGGTTTGTTCATCTCTGTATGTTTTTCATCTAAATGAATCTGCAAAACCAAGAAGTTAACACTTAAATGATTAAGATATGTATAAAAAGGTATAATTAGTAAAATGGGACAAATGAAAACCATAAACTAACAAATAACCAACATTAGAAGCTTCAACTTTTGAATTCAGTATCCATGCCTACGCATTTTAGCAAGTGAAAGAATTCAGTATCCATGCCTACGCATTTTAGCAAGTGAAACAGGTGTGCATTAGTATGTATTTATAGAATAAATTTTAGTAGGTTAGCACATAGTTTAATTTTCAAATTCATGATTTTCTCACCCCTTTAAATAATGAAATTTTGTTAAATTTTAGTAGGTTAGCACATGGTTTAAATTTTGAAATTGATGATTTTCCCACCTCTTTAAATTAGGAAATTTTGTTTATCTTTGACTAAGTGTAAAAAATTATTGTGTTTATCTTTTTTTCTTAAACTTTGTTAAAAATAACCCCTTCAAATTAGGGAGTTTTGTTGTTATTAACATAGATGTTCATATCACATAGATATATAATATACATCATGTGTTTTCTACCAAATGATGCAACTGAGGTTTTTAAAAGAAATTTACCTATAATTAATATCTACAATGCATTTTTATATTTCTTTTCTAAACTTAATTATTTTAAAGTTTTATATATTTGGCTCGTTATGTTTATTTAAAAGTTTAATGAGATTTCTTTTAGTTAATTATATTTATGTCTATACCTGTTAATATATGCATGCATACCCATATACATATGCATATATTGCTAATGTTGATTATTTAAATAGGGTACTACAATTGAAGCTATCAGTAACAAACGTGATAAAGCATTCTTAGAGCCCAGTCTTGTGTTGCAGTGTTGTTACTGTGTGACAAATTATCTGTCTGTCAAAGCAAGGATGAACTATAATTGACTATTTTACCCCCTTTTTAGGGTTGTTAATGAAAAATTAGTTCTTAAATTTTGGGTATCTTAAAATACCCCTCCCTCATGCATTATGGAGGGTGTTTGGGATTGCGTTTTGAATCTGATTTTTAGATTATTGTGTTTTGAAAACGCAGATAATTAGTTTTAGTGTTTGGGATTGCGTTTTGAAAACGCAGATAATCAGTTTTTTAGTCTACCAAAACGCAATAATCTATACGCAGCTCCACCACTGCTTTTCCAAAACGCATAATCTATTTTAAATAATCAATCCCAAACACCCCCATAATATAGTATAGATATAGATATTAACAATAATAATTATTTACACATATATATTACATTTTTTTGAACGACAAATTTCCTTCAAAGTTGGTCACATCAGTCTCTTGGCAGGCCCGCCACCCTAAATCCGGTCAGGCTATGTTGTTTGAATCGGGTCCACGCTAGCAACAGTGTAGGACTTGTGTTGGCTCGGACTCGAACTTACGACCACAAAATATCTTGTTCTTATGTTTATTTCTCTAATCATCACACCATAATAAACGTTCTTACACATTTATCTATACTATATTATAAAGCATGATGGAAGGATACCCGTAAAATTTAAGTAAATACAACCTTTATTGCTTATAGTACAATGCTTGTTGAAGTCATTTAGGGGGTAAAATTGTCTTCCTACCCAAATATTAAATTGCTGAAGAAATTAATTTAAGCATAATTATAAAATTGATGAAGAAATTAACAATAATGTGGTGACTCTTTACATTCATAACCTCCATGTCTTTAGTATGTTTGTAACAATGTTATAGTCTTATAAATATTATTTGGTATCTAAATAATGGGGTGACTCTTCACATACATAACTTACATATCTTTCAATTTTTATAGCCTTATAAATAGTTGTCTTTTATTTGGTATATGCAACATATCAATGAATAAAGTTTCCTCTTCCTTCATTATTTCTTTCCATACATAATGTTTAGAGTCTTCTTCTCATGTTTATATAACTTGTATGTAGATTGCTACTATATTGTTATTTTCCAACACGTTATTAGCACGACTTTTCTTGTTGCTCTTAGTTTTAGCAAACAGGCTGAAAAGTATGATACATGAAGATCAAGGGGTGAAACTATGTATTACATGTTGCCAGCAAAGCAAAATAGATTTAATGAAATCAACATTCCTTCTGCCTAACAAGTTATTAAATTTAGAATCATTAGTGCTATGTTTGTTTTTGAAGTCACTTAATTCTTAGTTTCTTGCTTAAATACTATGTTTTACTTGTAATGTAAACCACTGAGTTTTTACTATAATCACACATATACATACATTCATATTCTTTTCATGGCTAATTGTTTTATCATTAATTTTGGAGTTGTGTTTATATATAGTTAATGAATTCGGATACTTTTGTAAACAAAATAATATTAAACCCACGAGATATGTAAAAATAACAAGTTAATAAATTTGAATAAAAAAATTCGTGTCTAAAATTTGTAGCAAAGACCATAGTTAAAAATACCTAGCAAAAATGGTAATTAACATTTTTCATAGCAAAAACCGTGTATAAAATCCATAAGCAAACATTTCTGTAGCAAATTCTATAGCAAACATTTTGGTATTAAGTAAATACAACCTTTATTGCTTATAGTACAATGTTTGTAAGTCATTTAGCGGTAAATTGTCTTTCTATCTAAATATTAAATTGTTGAAGAAATTAATTTAAACATAATTATAAAATTGATGAGGAAATTAACAATAATGTAGTGACTTTTTACATTCATAACCTCCATGTCTTTATTACGTTTGTATCAATGTTATAATCTTATAAATAGTGGTCATGTATTTGGTATCTAAATAATGTGGTGACTCTTCACATACATAACTTACATATCTTTCAATGTTTATAGCCGTATAAATAGTGGTCCTTTATTTGGTAACTAAGTTGCTGTACTAACATGGAGGTCATGGGTTCAATACCCACTAACAACTAACATTGGAAGAAATTTGGCCGTTAAAAAAAAATCGGTATATGAAACATATCGATGAATAAAGTTCCCTTTTCCGTTATTCTTTATTTCCATACATGATGTCTAGATTCTTCTTCTCATGTTCATATAACTTGTACGTTGGTTGCTACTAGATTGTTATTTTGTAACATGTTATTAGCACGAGTTTTCTTGTTGCTCTTCGTTTTTTTTCCACTTTGAATCCATAGTCTAACCTCGCCTTGTGCCGATACGTTTACAGAACAATGTAAAAATATAACCGTCACATGTCTGTTGCTGTTATAGCCACTGGAATCAAAGGTGGCTAGAAATCACAGTCAATCTAATCCATCTCCATTCACAATTCAAGTAATAAATACATACCTTTTTCTTTGTGATGTATATACATAAAATACGAAAGAACAATTTCAGACACATTTACTGATTTGTGTAAAAAAATTCTTCAATTTTAGATTACTTTTTTTTTATTCAGACCCACCTTTTTCCCTTGCAAAATTGGTTATGTTGTATTTTTTTAATGATTTTTGTATGGTAGGATTTAGATAAAAAGAAAAAAAAAAGATTGTTATATTATAGCTATCTAATAATCAATCAAAATTTTAGTAGCATAATTTGTTTTCATGATTGGTTGCTAATCATAATTTGAATGTAGAAGGTGATGGGGTGGGGGTTGCTTGGTTACGTAAGTATTGCAAACGGAAGCCAACGATTTTAATGGTCTGTCGTTTCTCTTTTATTGTTAATCTCAAATACTATTATTATAATTATTATTTAAAAGCCTATTGGTTTTTCACTCAAATTGAATGAATTAGTAATTGAGATCTTATTAAAAATATTTGAATTCCGGTTTGGTTCATCCGGAGCTTGAAATGTTTTGATTTTGTTAATTTAGAAGGTAGAGATGAATAAAGATATGAAAATGTTTATTAATATTGTTGGTAAAAATGGAGGGAAAACAGTTAATAATGTCATATTCAATGTGAGATGACTTAAGTTACAAGGTGGAAATCTGTAACTTTTTTTAGATTTTTAATTTGATATCATGTATAATATTTAAGCCCTAACGTGTACATGATTTTCAATTCGGAAATATTTCCAATTCTTGTTTTTTTTCTTGGTCCGGAGATGCATTATACAACTATATTGATTTGATTTGATTATATTATATATGTCAATTGTAGAGGCATAATACACGATGCATTAATACATATTGGTTATGAATGCAAATAATATGTAGTGGTTAAATCTTGGGTAATAGCCCATTTTTCACAAATGGGTTAAATAGATATTTATTTAACAACTAAAAACCACTTAACTTGTTTGTTTTATTAAAAGTTACAAATAAAGTTTTATAAAACATATAAAAACAATATTACCAGTAATGACAATATGATATTTACCGGTATTGACAACAAGGCATAATTTTTTATCGTCTTGTCTACCAAGTTAGTAGTTTGTTAACTAATTAATAGTTTGTTTATTTTTATTTTCTACAAGTCCAAGAACTATCTTAAAAATAAAATTTATTAACAATATATTTACTAGATCTAACACACCTTTAAAATCAAATACTACACAATATATAATGAGAGAATCGATAAACTAACAGTAACGAGTATCGCGCGATAAATTGTCTTCCCGCAGCAACGTGCGGGTTCCCCACTAGTATTAGATGGCTGACCAAATAAATAACTAAAATAATACTTTTTTTTTATCATTTTTTGTAAATCATTCTTCATATATATATTTGGACTTGTCATTCTAATATCATAAACACATAAACACGAAAAATTACATCAAGATAGCGGGCAGGCGGGCAACAAGCTGCGCCGCAACTCTTTTCTGGACCGCAAACCCTAACCTACTAAAAACAAACCTATGCCCCCCGGAGTCGAGACACTGCTATGAATAACCCGTTGGACTCTGGTCAAGAAACGGATAGCTTCTGGTACTAGGGAGCCAAAGGTATCAAATACCAGGTGTACGAAAATTTATTTTGGTGGTTTGATATTTCATGTACCTCATAAAGAGCACACCAAACATGTATAAAGACCAAAGACTGAAATTAAAGTGCACATAAAAATCCCATGCTTCTGACCACCTGCCACGTAATCAGTCAAGCATCTTCCTCCACGTACCCCACTCCAATCCAACGGCCAATATCACATCCCGCTCTTAAATCAACGGCCGATTCACCATCTTCCAGACACTTCGAAAGCCATAGCCCATAAGTTCTCATCATAACCATGGTTAGTTATCTAACCCTGCACAAAACGCGTTCTTTACTGCTTATTAACCGCAGTTAAAACTGATCATATTATTATTATTATTATTATTATTATTTACATATAACATACACCCTCAGCAGAGACAAAGACCAGAGCTAGAGAGAGAAAGTGAGCTTTTTAGACAGAGAG
Organism: Ambrosia trifida; assembly: GCA_028751855.1. Taxonomy (NCBI): domain Eukaryota; kingdom Viridiplantae; phylum Streptophyta; class Magnoliopsida; order Asterales; family Asteraceae; genus Ambrosia; species Ambrosia trifida. Next base: position 108,710,192 of record CM054129.1, on the reverse strand, counting down.
AGAAGGAGAGAGAGAGCAACATAAGTGCCCAACACGATACGAGGAACACCAACACTCACAAATTCATCTATTTATCGTGTAATCGGTTCGTGTTATTTCGGTTATCTGCATTGTGTGATTTGCTCACCGATATAGAGATCTGGTATGTTTTTTGGTTTAATTTGATTTTTTTATTCGTGTTTTTTGTTATTATTTTTATTTTCATTTCATTGTGATTGAATATTGTTATTGATTTGATTTAACGATTCGTTTGGTTTATGGCTTGTTTGTTTATGTTTGAATTCGTTTGATTGTATTATTATTATTATTATTATTATTATTATTATTATTATAAATTTGGACTGATCGATTTAATGATTTATGGAATCTAATGACGTATTGTGTGCGTTTTATGTGTTAATTGTTAAATGAGAATGTTAATCGGTTGTATTCTCTGGTAATTGATTTATGAGAGTTTGATCTACATTTTTATGTACTTGTTGATTAATATGGTTGATTTTGATATTATAGAGTGTTTGTTACTGGTGTTTTACAAAGATGTTAAGTTTATGGTAATAAGATCTAAATATTTTTAGACTGTGATTTTGTTATGTTTTGAAGAAGATGACATATCTGTTTATTATTTGCAGATCTATGGATATAAGATTGTTCTGATGTATGTTTATTATGTTTTTTTGGTAACCGATTTAACTAAATATCATTTTTTAATTTATTTTTTTAATTGTGGATGAGTCTGATTATTAATTCGATTTTCCTATTCGTTTGATTTTTCGGCTTGCTTGTTCGGTTTTCAATTTGTTTGATTGTATGTTAAACTTGCATGGATTGATTTATGAAATATAATATGTTAGTACTTAGTGATTAGTGAATTTCTTCCAATGTATGATGATGTAAGTTGATTGTTTTGGAGGTTTATGGTGTTTTTGGAACAGATTGGTTATAAAGAGACTGATTTGGATTAATCAGATGGCTCTCTTGATGTAGTGATAGTGTGGTTCGAATCGCGCTACTTTCTCCTCTGCCTCCACCGCTCCACGTAACATCTAGTGTTCTAGACGCTGGATCTGTAGGTGTCCGGATTAGTTTGAAGCGTGTTTTGTGATTAATGATCGTTTTTGGACCAGACATTTTGAGTGGATTCTGAGAAGATCTTGGGTTTGATTGTCGTTGGGTAAAGAGGGTAGAAACGATCATCCCCTGCCGCCTCCCTTTGTTAATGTCAAGTAACTTGGACAGCCCAGTTAAAACTCAAATGGCTGTAGCAGTTTTTAACAGTCCCTTAGGGAGGGAATACCATGGGAACGATGGGATGGAAGTGGTGAAACCATCAGGCAGGAGGCGTGTGTTTGTTCAAACTGAATCTGGTTGTGTGTTAGGGATGGACTTAGATCGAAGTGATAATGCTCACACGGTTAAAAGGAGGTTACAGGTTGCACTTAATGTTCCGGTTGAGGAAAGTTCGCTGACTTTTGGAGATACGGTTTTGAAGAATGACCTGAGTTCTGTTCGTAATGATTCTCCACTTCTGTTAACACGAAACGTCATGCATAGAAGCTCTTCGTCTCCTTGTCTTTCTCCGACTGGAAGGGATATGCAACAGAGAGATTGGAGCGGTCCTATTGAAATCTTGGGGCATTCTATTAGCTTCAAGAAAACCAAACAGCTTGTTAAGGAGATTGTGAAAGCGATGAAGATTGGTGTTGATCCGATCCCAGTTCAGAGTGGACTTGGAGGTGCTTATTATTTTAGAAACAGTAGAGGTGAGAGTGTTGCAATTGTGAAACCAACTGATGAAGAGCCATTTGCACCTAATAACCCAAAGGGGTTTGTCGGTAGAGCCTTGGGTCAACCAGGGCTGAAACGGTCTGTTCGGGTTGGTGAAACTGGTTATAGAGAGGTTGCTGCGTACCTTCTTGACTATGGTCACTTTGCCAATGTGCCACCCACTGCACTGGTCAAAATTACGCATTCTATCTTTAATATTAATGATAATGTAAGCGGGAACAACAAATCAATGAAGATGAAGAAGTATTTTAGTAAGCTTGCTTCTCTTCAGAAATTCATCCCTCATGATTTTGATGCTAGTGATCACGGGACATCAAGTTTCCCTGTCTCTGCTGTTCATCGTATCGGGATATTAGATATAAGAATTTTCAACACGGATAGGCATGCAGGGAATCTACTTGTTAAAAAGCTCAGTGACGATGGAGTTGATAGGTTTAGTCAAGTGGAACTCATACCGATTGACCATGGTCTCTGCTTACCTGAGAACTTAGAGGACCCGTATTTTGAATGGATCCATTGGCCACAAGCTTCAATCCCGTTCACCGAAGAAGAACTCAAATACATTGAAGAGCTTAATCCATATCGTGATGTGGATATGCTGAAAACCGAGCTTCCTATGATCAGGGAGGCTTCTCTCCGTGTGTTGATTCTCAGCACAATTTTCCTCAAAGAAGCTGCTGCTTATGGACTTACTCTTGCTGAAATTGGGGAGATGATGAGTCGGGAATTTCGCCGTGGTGAAGAGGAACCCAGTGAGCTCGAGTTGATATGCATGGAGGCAAGAAGGCTGGTTGCTGAGCTGCAAAGTGAAATGGAGGTCTTTGTATCATCTCCTAATTCCAAAGGACAGGAAGATTCGTTCCAATTTGATATGGACGGTTGTGATGATTCTGGTTTTGACTTCATGGATAACTTTACGTGCCCAACTCCTCCGTCCAACTTTGGATTTGGGCGAAACCCGCTTTCCAAACTTCAAGAAACTATTGAAGAAGAGGAAGAAGAGGATACCGCCGAACTTGCTGCACCAGGAAAGGCCAGTTTGGTGTCAAACTGTTCAGTGCTGCCAAAGAACAACTCGTTTACTGGTCACAACTTCAAAAGTCTGAAGACAAAGGCAGAAAACAACGGCTATGGATACGGATATGGGCATGGGAACAGGAATGGGAATGGGAATGGGAATGGAAACATAGGAGTGAACTCATCACCTGGGCATAGGAGTGCAAACGAGCAGCTTCCCGCTAGTGCTAGCTTTGTGAAGTTTGCAGACATGAACGAAGAAGAATGGTGCGTTTTTCTAGAGAAGTTTAAAGAGCTCGTGTACCCGGCTTTTGCAAACCGGAAGTCCGCAAGTGTAGGACAGAAGCAGCTACAGAGGCTGGGTACTTCTTGCCAGTTTTGAAGAGAGTTTGCAGGTATAACCGATATAGTTCAAGAGTATTGAGTATGAGTATGGGTATGAGTATGAGGTTGAATAAGGGCATGTTTGTAAATATTGATGAAGAGCAGGTTGAGTGAAGATCTGTTAGTTGTTAAAAGAGTTCTTTATATTTATCTACCTACGGACTTGTTTAATGAATAATTTGTAGTATGAAAAATCAAAGAGAGTTTAAAAGAAATGAAAAAATATATTGTAAATATATCCTTACCATTTACATACTTTATGACCGTATAGATGGAATGATACTTCTCATCCTACATGTATTTAAATGCAATCTAATGGAGAGCTGTGTGATGGTGGCGGGGCACCCTTTGCGGGTACCAAGGGTAGTGCAGGAACACTGCCGCCGGTCCAATTGGTTGCGCTGCTGGTTGTGCTGCGGGTAAGGGTTGCGATGAGTGACACCCGGTGTGGGGAAGAGAGAGTGCACGCTATGACTTGGGGTAGATTTGGTGGCCACTGGCTCTCACAAGGATTTTGACTTTTGAGTCAAAAATAGCGTAGGGTCGTAGCGACACTAATTAGAGTATTTTGGGCAATGTTTTAAAAACTGGTTCAACCGGTTGAATTATTAGGTACAACTGGTTAAACAGCCCGATATGATCGGTTGAATTGTTTTTGAGCCCAAGTCAGTATAGTATAAAAACCGGTTTTTAAAACATTGATTTTAGTGTAGTTGAGGGTAAGTTTGAAGTGGCCAAATCTTTATTTAGCGTTCATTTCGTGGAATGTAATGGAATTGGAATTCGTGCAGAAATTGCAATTTGATTTGAAATTTAGGGGTGTTCGTTTCACAAAGTCGAATGGAATCTTGATAGAATTGAATTTTATATTATCTTCCATGTGTTGTTGTTTTTTTTTAGTACAATAATAATCATTATTATTCATAGAAAATCGCGAAAAATTACATCAAGATAGCGGGCAGGCGGGCAACAAGCTGCCCCGCCACCCCTTTCTGGACAGCAAACCCTAGCCTACTAAAAACGAACCCATGTCCCCCCGGAGTCGTGACACTGCTATGAATAACCCGTTGGACTCTGGTCAGGAAACGGATGGCTTCCGGTGCCAAAGCGCCAAAGGTATCAAATGCCAGGGCAACGTAAAAAATATGAAATATACATTTTAATTATGTTTTTATGTAAAACGATCACAATATAGTAGTGGAGGGCAGTGAAAGAAGTGTGCGCTACATCCTAAGTATAAACCAATAAAAGTAAACGTAACAAATAGTTTGGTTCGAAGGGTTGGTTTGAGAATTATGTAGTTTGAATTAGATAATTCGATTTATAGCTTAATGGTTTGGCACTGTTTAACCTTTGCTAAATGGTTATATGTGATGTGATTACTAAAAAATATTATATGTGATGTGATTACTAAAAAATATTTATAGATCTGAGGTTAAATTGGACCGTTTTTAAAGGTTTGTTGGTGGCTGACCTAAACATCACAACAATTTTACTTGTTTATTTTAGACTACAGTTAACGGTTTGACATAATCCTAGGTTGACCGAACTTCAAACATACACATAAGAAAGTTCACTATCATGAGTGGTAGGTGTCGAATTAAAAAATATATATTTTTTTGTGTGTGTCTCATTTAAAGTGACGACACGCAAATTAACTTAACTATCGGTGATATCATGAATTAAGTCCTAAGATAATGTATGTGATGGTAACCAAAATTGTATCTAATTCATAAATAGTGAGTAAACTAAACCAAAACTTAAGTACTTAACTAACCGATTGTCTGGTTTTATTAATTATTATATAACCAGCTAACCCATATTATGGGAAAAGTGTAAGAAATTCTTATATCTCAACATAATGTTACGGTTGTGATGTGTTAATTTGTTTTTCAATTTTCAAAAGTGGGTCACACTGATAAATCATATAATATGGCTCCCACCATAGATTTGGAACACTGTAGTTTTTACCTTTATTGCAAATATTTAGGGAGAAACCATGAGTTTGATACACTAAATTACTAAAAATCATTTTGATGTTGACATCTGGTGATTTTTGATATATTAAAGAGCTTACCTTTTATACTATTATACATTAGTGGGAATGCCCGCGCGTTGCTGCGGGTTCTTATATTTTTTGACGCACGTTGCGTGGTGGATTTCACGTAATTTATTATACCAATTGCTAAGATAACTAATGTATCAATTCACTAAGAGCTATTGAGTATAACCCAAATAATTGATATAAAAAACAATATAAGAGATGACCAAGATCCGATTTCAAAAAGAAAGATTACCAATAAAATATGTCATATAAGGTAATTAAAGAAGATGGTGTTTGGATGTGCTTCCTCTTCTTGAATTTGTAACAATAAACCATAAAGCAAAAGATAGGAAAAATCCCTCTTGACCATACCAGGAACCGGCTTTGAAAAAAAAAAACCGTTTGTGCACCTGAAGTTCCAGGCTCGCATCTGATTATGGGCTTCTAAGTTGTGACCTTATATCTAAAATGGCATCACATATTTATGAAACTACAAATGCAACAAAACATTGCATTCAAACAACAACAAGGTTCAAGTTCATTATGAAAGCTAAATAAACAACCTTATAGATCAAGGGAAATTAAGATTAACCAAACTGCTCAATATTTTTAAGCCGTTGATAGAATGTAACGATCATATATCTTATGCAGTTGCTTATCATCGCAACCTGGGGGTTTCACAGGTAGCTTGGACCAGCTGAAACAAAAAAAAATATTCATCGACGCTGTTCACGACACCGTGTTCTCTATTTGAGCCCGACCCACTTGCAATATCAACACCCGTATGTTAATTGAGGGAAGATATAAATGATCTTGAGAATGAATTAGAGCGTGAGCGCCGGTTGGGCATTGCTTGAATAACTCCGTTCACCATAACCGAAGCAAGTTTCTTCTTTGCACTTGGACTTGCATTGTTACTCCTTGCAGCAAGTGTTCTTTTGTTGTTTGGAAGTGACCCGGGTTTAAAGTATCTATGCCTCAGAGAAACCCAGGTTTCGTTCGTCTCCATTGTCGGGACGGAGCCCGAATCTCCTGTTGTTTTCATTTTCGCCCATCGAAGGAATCGTTTTATACCTTTATACCTTCATTTTCGCCCATTGTTGGAACTTTTCCTTTCCAATCTCGGGCTGGTGCTTAGGCCTGGGCCTGCAGCATTCATGGTCAAGGTTGGTGTCCCGGGAGAAGTCTCGATTCTAGAGTACAAGAATATTTCGGAATCAGAAACACTAAATGTCGTTCCCGGGCTTCTGCCTGCAATCCCTTTTCTCAAATGATTAGCAAGAACTTTTTTAGCTGATTGATAATCTTGATTACTAAAAATCGCCCCAGTTGAAACGAGTTGTCGCATGAGGATCTCTGACGAAGACGAAATGGAGCCTTGTTTAAGAAGATCAAGTGGGGTCATACTGTAGTTATCACGTTTAATAACGTTGATATAACGAACGCTCATGATCAACTCCACCAGATCACCGTCAGTGTTGCCATGAATGGCTAGATGAAGAGGTGTTCTTCCTTCGCTATTCGTAGTATTTATGACTTCTTCAATGTTGAATGATTTTGAGCAGATTAGTTGTTTCATGAGGTCGATCTGGCGGTCGAGTCTTCTGAACGTTGGTGTTTGGAAACCAGTACTGGCTGCGTGTAAAAACGTCTCGCCTGCATTGTTTTTGGTATGTACAAAAGAAGGTGATGCTTTGACCAAAAAATCAACCACAGAGATATGGCCTCTGCAAGCTGCTACACGTAGAGGTATATTGCCTTGTTTGGCTGTAGAGTTTATGATGTCATGTGTAGAGACCGGATATTAAACCACCCGCATTTTATAACAAATTTCATCATTTGGTTCTTCAATTTCGAACTTCAACCAACTTTCAAGGTTTTTTTATGTTTATATTTTACTTCATTTTTACATATATCGCGTGAAATTTTGCATTTCTTCTAGCCAAAATACATTCTATCATTGGATGGAATCATGAAAAATGCAAAATTTTGGCCATAAGTTTAAAAAAATGAAATTTGGGTCTACCCTACAAAAGGATTTACAAGTTTTATGCATTAAAGAAACACTCTTGAGTGAATTTTATGTTTCAACCCGTTTGACTTCTGAGAAATAAAGCATAACCCAAATCGACCCATTCATAAGAAAATGGGTCAACGCTAACATCTTTAATCATTTTTAAAGAACAACCCACATACTTTACATGATCTAGAAAATATTAAATACGAACATACCCATGAAAAGATTACGCAGATCATCAAACGGTTAAACTAAACGAAATTTGACCATATATTACAAAAGGAAAATAAAAAAAACGTACCTCAACCTGTTCTCGTCCCGATGCTGTATGCAAGATGGTTGACCCATGAATATCTCTACAAGCCAAAACCTTATCAACACAACAATCACCAATAACTTCCTTCAAAAGATTCAAATTACCGCCTCTTGCCAACGTATGAACCGCTCAGTTCTTCATTTCCGGTTTATAAGCAGGCAGAATTTCCCCAACATGTTCTTCTAATCCTCCACCATTACCACACATAAACCTAGGAGACAATGCAAGATCATAAATCAACCTAAACACCTCAGCGTTCTTACCCCTCGTAGCAGCGTATAATATATCCGTCATACCATACTCCCCTTTACTAAAAACCAAAAGCGGGTCCTTATGCATTAATTCTTGAACAAACGAGAAGTCACCAGCCGAGGGAGCACTATACAGCAGCCATCCTCCATAACCAGACCCAATTAGCGAATTATTTCCTTTTTTCGCATCACCTTCGTGTAACAGTTTTCTCACAACCGATGAACAATTCTTCACCACATTATCAAATTGTTGTTCATCATCCCAAACAACCTTAAGGCGGCGTATACGCCTAAGCGATGATAATTTGATCAGGTGGTTGCTGGCTAACTGCATAAGCTCGCGGACTAAATCATAGTGCCCGTTGGCGGTTGCCCAATCGATCGGGGACGCGTACCACCACTGATCTCCGGTACTCTCCCACCGTAGAGGAAAATAAGTTGGAAGCATTCTCAAAATCAGTAAACTTCAACTGAAAATGTATCAATAACTAAAATAAGATAATCCGTTAATCACTTAAAGATTGAAACAAAAGTACTGCAATATCAAGAACAAGAAGATCAGAACAAGCTAAACATGCAGTTTGCTAAAAAGTTATGATTTTAATATCAACTGCCTGTTTAAATAATCAAACATGTGAAATACATAAGTATATAACGCATGTAGTTAGGAACAGGTGCTGCATATGCTAAAAATGTCTACTCGGGAAAAAGTAAAATATATACATTCACAGGTTTGAAAAATGATATTTAAGAAAAAATTGTGCATATCTTTGAAAAATAGATGCATGTGTGTGTATATATACACTAAATGGCAAGTAAGATATGCCACATTAGCAATCTTTGAAAAATCAGCAGAATGAAGCTTGGTTGCCATGTCACTAATGTGCCAGGTTCTTTAATGCTACAATTTCTAATAAAATGCAAAGTGGTTGCTAAAATCGATATTAACATATTATGTTTTTAATTAGTAAAATTACCTTTGCCATACGAAGGGGGTGGCGGTGCAGCTTGTTGCCCATCTACCTGTAAATTCACGTTGTAACTTAATACATAATGTTGAAGACAGTTTTGGTGATGTAATGTTTGAAAAATCACAGAGGCTAACCATCAAACCATCCCACAAGTGTGCATAGGAGTTCCAATACTAAAGGCCAAACAATTCTCAACCCGTTCAAGGACCCTTATTTTCAGTAAACCAATACAAACAAGAAATGAAAAACCTCTTTTAGTTGCAAACAGTGATCGTGTTACAACAGAAACCAGTGACAAAACTTCAGATAGTACTGAAACATCCATTTCCAACAATCAATCGTTGCCTACTTCTGAAACCGGGTCTTCTGATCTGAAACAAGACACATCGGTGGTGGTAGTGGTGGCCGGGGTGGAGACCACAGCGCCAGTAGCGGCAAGTCCGTTTCCAACGGAATGGCCCGGTTGGCCTTCCACATGCTTTCTTGAACGATGGCGACCTCTGTTCATATGCCGTTTGCAATACTTCTGATCCGCCACCGCATCCCTCGAGCACTGCCACTTCTTCCCATCGGTCCTCCTACACCGCCGCGGCTCCGGATCAGAGTTGTTCGAAAACCCCATATGGAAACCACCCCATCCATCTGATTCAACCAAATACAACTTATTAATTCACATCCCCCCATCCATTGAGACGCCGTGAATGAACCTCTAACCCCATCCATTGAGACGCCATGAATGAACCTCTAACTCCGGTGAGTACACCTCTAACACCATACCCTGCAACAGTACAAGAAAATGTTAAATTTATAAACTAAAACCATTAATATATGGTTTAATGTGAAACCCCACATCACCGATCACAAAACCCATCTCCAAAATCAAAGATTTATACTCAAAAAATGAAAAATAAAGGAATTAAAAACAGAGCAAAGCAAAATAGATGCTAAATTCAAAGTCACACAAACCCTAAAGCAATTTTTGTATCTTCTCAATCTATTTAAAAAACAAATCGGAGGAGAAACATGCAATAGACAAGACACGTACCTTGAATCGACAGAGGAGAAACCCATCCAACCAGCCTGATTAGAGAATGAAGGTTTCTGAGCGGGTATTAAAGTCGTGTAGAATATGTCATATGGATTGCACATAAATGATATTCCAGGATTAATAACTGGCTTACGTTAGTGGTAAAAGGGCCGGTTCTCTCTTTGGGGGAGCCGGGTTCGATTCTCACGGGAGGCATGTGATGGATACCCCCACCTTTGTGGTGGGGTAGGTGGTTGGGAAGTGATGGAGAGACCCTTGACCCTTGTGGTCATGGGTTCGACTCCTGATCCCTCCAGGTTTTACCGGTTCACTACCGTCGTGCCTTCGGGCGGGTTTGTGGGCCGGGTTTTCCCTGGAACAGGAGACGGGTGGGCCGAAGGGCTCTGTCCGTACGGACTAGAGGCCGTATGGGGCCCCTTTCGGCCATTGGGGGCCGCGTACAGAGTACCCGGCAATACTTTAGTTGATCGTTCAAAAAAAAAGTGTACATACATTTACCATAATATCCTTGCAAGTGTCTTAATGTTATAAAAAGTTCCAATTATACCCTTGTTATATAAGCTTGATTTACTTGTACATGTTGCTTTAATAATTGGATGGTGTACAAAATGACCATGTTGTATATCACTCCTCCTTTATAATGTATATTATAGATTCCAAATATCTCTTAAAATTTGTCATGCAATATCTGTAATATTTTCTTTTTATGTTATATATTTCTGATACTCTAAGGGGTTGTTTGGTAAGCCTCTTAATAAGGCTTTGAACCATTCAGCGTTGAATATTTCAGCATTTAGTACGTTTGTTTCAGCTTCTAAATGGAATGGTTAAGGCTGAACCATTAAGATTTGAGATTTTGCTGAACCATTAAGCACTGAACTAGACTGAACTTTAATGAGGTTCTCCTATCAATGTGGGACAAGAAAACTAATCATTAAAAAGTCCAACTTAATGATTCAGCACTTAACCATTCAGACCTTTTAATAATTCAGCACATAATCAATCAATCAACCCCTAAGTAACACCTTATAAAGAAAGAGTAGTAAGGGAGTTTTAAAGTTGTTTGAACTTTTACCGTGAGTTAAGTTAAAGATATTGTTTATGTGATTATCCCAGGGAATTGGATTTTAATAATCCAAATTTTGAATCATTAGCCGGCAATAATTTGTACTTAATGCTGGAGCTAATTGGATCGATCTCTCACTCAAACACGCACAAGAACAAAAGAACGAGAATATTAGACACAGTCTTTAACTAAGAAATCAAAACAACCACACAAAATAACAAAGCATTGAACCCTATTTATACTAGACACAACTTGATCAACATGTTACCTATCCTACTCAAACAATGACTCCTTATTAGATAAATATACCAACTAAATCTATCTAGATTTAACCGATAAACATCACATTAAACAAATAATTAAATCAAGATTAATCCTAACATTCTCCCCCTTAATCTTGATGTGTACCTCCGAGATCCTTAATTCCAAGCAAAGCTCGTCTTTGATCCACTGACACATTGACGATACTTGAATTCTCCCACTTGATAACCAAAACGTTTACATGCTTTTCATGCCCTTCCGACAACCACACTTCTTGTTTCTTCTCGAGCCCATTAGTATCGATTATCATCCTGATAATCACTATCACAATCTTCATCACACCGATTCGTATCACACGGTCCGGTCCCCCGCTCCTTGAATCACTCAAGTTCATCGTCACTTATTAAGAATACACCCTTCCCAGGTTATATTCGGTCTCTCCAAAATTCGTTGTTGCAGCCTGCTATCAATTTGTCTCCTTGGTTCCACACAGGATCCACTATTTTCAGTTTCACACAGAACCTACTTGTTCTCGGTTTCACAAAGAAACAACTTGGTGGATTCGATTACTTTCTTCTCAACACACGTCTCAATCTTCGTATCTTGATCTTGATCTTGATCTTGGCTCGACTCTGATACCAATTGTTGGAGCTAATTGGATCGATCTCTCACTCAAACACGCACAAGAACAAAAAAACGAGAATATTAGACACAAAGTCTTTAACTAAGAAATCAAAACCACCGAAATTCCTCACAATAGTCCAAACTTTCAACATATTGGCCGACAATGAACTTTTGTTAACTGAGAACTAACTCAGTTAGTGGATGCTGGCGTGGACGCTGACGTGACATGCTTATGCTAACATGGATGATGACGCTGACATGGATGATGATGTGGACGCTGACATGGCATACCATGTCAGCGTCCACTAACTTGGTTAGTTTTCCGTTAACAAAAGTTCACTGTCGGTCAATACTTTGAAAGCTGAGACTATTGTGGGAAATTTTTGAAGTACAGATTATTATCGGCCAACGAGGCAAAATTTGGATTATTAAAATCCAATTATCAACTATCACTTTGACTACCAATACTCAAAACTTTACACTTTGTTTGTTATGTCACCCTCATTTTGCAATCAAGGTCAAGTTCTGATAATGAGGAAGTGTTTGCATCTTAGTTTGGGGTGACATAATAAATAAAGTGTAAAGTTTGAAGTATTGATAGTCAAAGTAATAGTTAAGAGTGATATCAACCAACGAGGAATACTTTGGAGTACTTAAATCCCATTTCTTTTTTCTTTTTCTTTTTTGTGACGTCAAGTAATCTTGCTTATGCGGTGCTTAGCATTTTATTAGATGCGTTTGTCGTTAAAAAATGTTATCCATGCGGGTCACGGCCTCACTGGTGGGTCAAAATGTCTAATAACAATGGGCCTCGCAACCATGTTCACTCAGCCAACCAATGAACTATTAGGCCCATACTTATTCAGAGTTAAATCATACAAAACTGAACATCAAAGCCTGCTCCTTCTGCTTCTGTAGTTCTGTGGAATCAGCCCAGATATGAACACTCCCTAGTTGTCTAAATTTGGCTCATGGGTTTGGTTAATAGATCACTTTGAGGGGAACAAATGTTTCATAATTTAAACCGGTTTACAAACCAACCCGAACTTGGTTCCATGGGCCAGGCCAATATAATATCATAACTGCCACTAAAATCGACTAAAATAGAGTTCCATCCATAGTGACACACATTCTATTAAGGTACATATTCAGATATGCAAATTTTTATCTACGTTTCCACATAAATTTTATTCAAAGTTTGCAGCGTGCTAATTTTTATCTGTGTTTAGGTATTGATTTTATTCAGCTTTGTGTCGGTCAATGTTTCGACGTGAGAGTAAATATAAAAGATTTTATTTTTGTTTAAATGATAGATTTGATAGCGAGGACGTGTTTTTTTTATCTATTTACGGGGTTGTTTCAAAGTGAAAATGGTTTCGTTTTTTATCCAAAGTCGATCTAAATATCTAAAGTTTTGAATAATAGGAATCGAAGTAATTATTATTATCAACATTTTTTTTCTAGATAATTAAGTTTCTATATTTTCTCGCAAAAATCCGTTCAAATTGTTATATATAATATCATGTGATGTGGTATGACCACAAGCTTCAAATAATTATATTCAATAAATATTAATTTTACATTTTCTTTCTTTCTTCAAAATTGCATATGTTTATATAAATATACAATGTCGTTCATCATGAGAATTGCTGAAACAAATTACTTTATCTTTATATTTGCAGAGAGTTAATGGTATGTGTGTGAAAGATTTATATTGTAATCTATCTTGTCAAGGCGCATAAGCACACTCATAAGAGCTAGAAACTGTGTCTTTCAGTTAACTACTCATATAATGCGTTGAGCTGACCTTGAGCACCACGCCCCTGGCGCGCACCTTTGACAACTTAGTTTTGAAGTTTTGTTGATTTCACTTGAAATTTTAAAAATAAATTACAAATTTTTCTCAATTTACTTTGAATGATAACATTAGAGCTTTTTTATTGGCAATTTTCATTTTTTTATAGATCCTAACATTATTAGGGGATGGCAAAACAATCTGAGCCCGATGAGAAGTTCAGTTGGGAAAATTGTGACTGTGTATCGCATAAGTGTGTTCGATAGGAAGTTTGGTTGGGCCAATTCATGGGAAAAATAATCTTTGTTGTGTTAAGAAAAACATTACAAACAAGAATAAGATTACAACTACGACTCACTCATGTAAATAAAAGAAGAAACATAAATGATCAAATAAGACATCTTACAATCAATTACATCTTTGTGTTTTTTTAATTTACAAGTATGTGTATTGGATCTTTATGACACTAAAGTTGAATTTGCCAGGTAAAATTTGTTTCCTAGAAGGATTTTCTTCTCAAATTCTGGTGTTGCTTTAATTGATCAATGACTGTGTGTGTGTATATAAGCAAGAGGAGGACTTGCTTAATAAGCGTCAAGAACTACGCTCACCATATCATTTTCTTAGAACTTTATACAATAAGTCGACCAATATGAACCAAACTTTAAGGAATACATGTTTGTTGACAGGATTTACCCGCTGCAATACGCGGTGGGAAACCTGCTAGCGTATTACAAGTTTTTTGGATCCCCGCGAGTAAACCCACTAGTTATTATCAACGTTTTTAACACTAATTGTTTCACAGTTCCAAGCCATCGTGGCAACGCAATCTTGTTCATACTTCATACTAGCAGCAACTAATTAAGGAATCCATTTATGTGCATTGCAAAATTTATACATGTGGTCCATTTTTTTATACTTAAATCATCATTCATATTTTATAATTTTAGTTCCAAACTCTTTTAGTTCCTCTTTCTCAATACAGTCTTTAGTAGGGCTGTAAACGAATCAAACGAACACAAATAAGGCTTTGTTAGTGTTTGTTTGTTAAGGTTTCTTGGACAAACGAACCGTTCACGAACACACTAACGAACATAATTCTATGTTTGTGTTTGTTTGTTAAGAAATCCAGTTGTTTGCGAACTGTTTGTGATCACGGGTCTTGAACACAAACAAACAATAACAAACATTTAATATGCAACTAACTAAAAAATCATTGTTAATATTAACCGTTAGACAAAGTACATCCACTAAACGATAAGTCAAATTGTACTAAGTTAGACATATATATATATATATATATATATATATATATATATATATATATATAGGGGAAAGTTAATTTGAGAACACCTATATTTCGTGTGAACCGTGAGAACGGCATCTAAAACCATTCAAATTCCAAATTTCTTTTTACACTTGTCTTTATTACTAAAATTCCATCTCAAAAACACAAATTACGCGTAAAAATTCAAACGTATACGAAAGTAATTTGTTTTTACACATGTGTAAATTTACTGTTTATACATGTGTAAACTGTTTCACTTACACATGTGTAAAAAGTTAATTTGAAAGTGTTTTTGCAAGAAAAGATGAATTATTTGGAAAGAAAATTCATTTATTAATGTTGTATTTTGATAATAATGAGGTTTGCATTAAAAAAAATTTGATTTTGATTGATTTTTTTACTTGTTCTCACGGTTCTCACAATATTTAGCGTTCTCAAGATAACCCTCCCCTATATATATATATATATATATATATATATATATATATATATATATATATATAAATTTACTTAGGCATGAATACATGATATTCCTAATTCAAAAGCTCATAATTATCCTAAGTTTTAACTAGTGATGGAACATAAACAAACATACACGAACGGATATAAACAAACGAACGTAAACAAACACATTGTCGAACGTTCACGAACGCAATCGAACGAACGAGACATTTGTTCGTGTTTGTTTGTTTAGTTAATCGAACGAAATTTTTTGTTCATGTTCGTTCATTTATTAAACAAACGGACACAAACGAACTTCTCGCCGAACGGTTTACGAACTGTTCACCGAACGTTTGGTTTGTTTACAGCCCTAGTCTTTAGGCCATTTGCCTAACTTGTGACTTGTGAGCGCATTTTCATCATGAATTTCATCATTTCATATTCAGTATCTTCACAATGTTTTATATAAACCTTAAAAACAATAGCATTGTCTAACTAGAGACGTGAAATTTGTTTTAAGGGAAGCGCATTCAACACGTACCTTAGCCATAACTATCAACACTTGTTTGTTCTTTCTTGTAGCAAAAGATAGTACCAGAATACACGGTTCAAGTTCTCATTAAAGACGAACTGAAAATCATACGAGAAGATGCGGTTCATTATTTTTTTTTTATAAAAACCAGTGGTTTGATTTAGTTTATTTACATAAAGTTGTATTTCTGCTTATTTTTCATTCGGATTTGTGCATGCTTATGTACTAAAATTTCTCAAATCGATAAAGAGAGCATCTTTATTAATTGTATTGATATCTTTTTAAAAAAATTGTGATTCATCTCCTACACTTTCTTAGAAAACTTACTTTCTTAGACCCCGTAGTGGGGCGTGATTTGTCAAAATTTTTCAAAAATAGCGCCCCCCATACCACTACAGGGGGCGCTATATTCCAAAAATCAAGAGGGGCTTTATATTTATAACGTCAGCTGATTATTTAACCACCCAATCAAACCTTGCCATGTGGCAAGGTCAAAGATTCAAAGATAACTTTTTATTTTTCATAATAAACATAATAATAATAATAATAATAATAATAATAATAATAATAATAATTTAAACATAAAATTTATTAGATTAAATAAAATAATAATAAAAAAATAATTAATATTAAAAAATAATATTTATTAAAAAAATAATAAAAAAATTCTATTGAAACATTTGAATTTTAAACGGTTACTGTTCCAAACCGTTTGAAATTCAAAATCCCCCCCCCCCCAAACGTTTAAATTTCAAATTTTGAATTTCAAACGTTTTCCCTCCAAACGGTCATATTTCTAACCCTATAAATACAACACCAAAACTGATTTTTCAGTCACACCTCCAATTCCTCATTCTCAAAACAATGAATAATATGGCCGGTTTTCAACCAGGAGCTGCCGGACCGTCTAATGTCCGACAGTACTCTCGCCTGGTCCGGGGACGGGGCCGCCCCCGGAGACTACCATTCACCTCCTATCCTCCTCCTACTGCTGCACAACCTCCTCTTCCTCCTCCACAACATTGGTTATATCCCCCTCCTCCTGCTGCTGCTGCACAACCAACCTTTCCTCCTCCTGAAGTCGATGATGACTGGACGGATGAGGAAATGGTCCGGGCCATGGATTATGTCATGGCTGTTAACGAAATGGACCGACTAGTGTTGTCGGCCCCCACCCCGTGGACTGCTGCTGCTATCCCCACCCCCACCACCAGACTGCTGCTATCCCCACCCCAACCCCCACCCCCTACCACAAGACTACCCCAACTGAGGAGGACTTGGAAGCCCTCAGGGAAATTGAGGAGTAGGAACGCCTCTGGAGCCGACTGACGGGTGGTTCAACGAACACCCTTGAATAATGTTAAAATGATTATATTATCCACATTTATTCGTGATATTGCTTGGAATTGGGTGACTACGGATGCTTTGGTTGTAGGTATAATAAGGAGCTAAAAATGACGAAATACGGGCTTTGGGAATGGACCGGAACGCATTGGAACAAGGTGGAAAGGAAGAAAGAAAAAATGAAGATTTCAACAGGCCCACCGTACCCTTACGGCCCAGCCGTAGGGTTACGGTGGCTTCAGGCCACAAATTCCACCGTATGGCAGTCCTGAATGGCCGTCAACATTCCTAACCCACCGTACCCTTACGGTGGGACCGTAAGGGTACGGTGGCCCCTGCACATTTTTGTAACTCCTTCATTTAAAGAGCACTTTATGGTGTCTCTTGATTACCACTTCCATTGTGAACGTTTCTACTCATCATTGGGGCGATTTTTGGGCTGAAAAAACACATTGGAGACTTGTCACAACATTGGTTTATGTCTTTGATTCTTATGAACATTGCTATGATTGTTTTGATGATTCACCAAGTCATGCGAGGCTAAACTTTTGGTGATCATTTTGGGTGAAGGTTTTTCTTAAACTCTTGTGTGTGATTTCTTGAATTTCTAGAATAATAACTTGGTAATTTCTCTTTGTTATTATGATGTATGAACAATTGCTTGTAGTGTGTTGATTAATTTACCAATTTTTAGTCTTTATCGTTCGTTCTTGGTGTTGCTAACAACCGAGATATCACGGGAAGGATTGGGGTTGGTTATTGATTAATTGGTCATCGGGAAACAACCTCGCGTTAATTTAATCCGAGTACTTTGTTCCCTTTTATCACAACAATTGCTTTTACATGAGTTATGTCTATGTAAATCTTTCTAGTGGAAATTCACACAAGTTTTTAGAGAAACCGGATCCTTGAATGATCATTGTTCCATAATTTGAAGAAACAAACTCACTTTAATTAAGAAATTAGTTTATAATCTAGTTCAAATCTAAACAATCAACAACTCTTGATCTTTATTTCTATTTAGTAGATTAATTTTAGTTAAATCGCAAAGTTATTAGTTTACACACATTCCACAAACTCCCTGTGTTCGATACCTTCTTGCCACTATTTATTAGTTGTAATTGGGAAATTTTACGTGTACCACGACAATCACGTCAAATTTTGGCGCCGTTGCCGGGGAGTAGTGCGCAACGTGTGTTAAGCTTTTAGTTTTGTTTGTTAGTTTCGGGTTTACACGGGTTGTGTTTAGTGTGCAGGTACTTCAAGTGTATGCATACTAGAGGCTCTCACGAGTCATCACCACTTTTGTTTGATCCGGAAATTGAAAGAACATTGAGAAAGAACCGAGTTTTGATTAGAAGAAACAAAGTCATTGATTCACCTACTTCACCGTTCACCCCAAGAAAAATAATGCAAGACTCTCACATACCAACAACGGGTCAAACGACCTCGTCATTCATGCCTACTTCCTCACAAATTTCACCCAACACCACATTACCTAACTTTTCCACTAGTCCTGAAACACCAAGCCATAGCACCCAACCGAGTTCTACTCAAGTTGATCCAAACCTTACCTTTACTCCATCAAACACCATACCACCATTTTCCCATTTTTCCCAACTACGGGTCAATCATCTTCTACCATCCCACAACCACAAGGACAAGGTTCAACAATTGTCCATACCACATCTACTTATCAACCACCTAACCAATCGGGTTTTTACTATTCATCTTTCCAAGGTGGTCAAAATTCAAGATTTCAAAGAGATGTGTATGACGATGGGTATGATGATGAGGAGTTTAGTGGGTACAATGAAGAGGGTTATTATTATGGAGGAGAAGGTGCATATGTGGGTTCTCAAGCTCAAACGGGTCAAGTAAGTCAACCACTTTTACCATTTCAAGACCCGGGAAGACTACCGGTTGGTGTGCAACATGTTAGACCGCAAGGATTGCACTTGCAACGTCCCACGCCACTTAATCAAATGCGGCCTCCAAACATGCAAGCTCAACATCAAAGGCCGAATCACCAACAACAACCACTTATGCATCCAAATCAACATCAACAACAATTTGCACCACAAGGTGCAATGCAAGGACAAATGGGTCAACCAAGAGCGCCATTGGGAGCACCTAGAAGACTCCACCGTGATGTTGTACGGGGAATTGAAGCACATTTTCGGCCTATTATCACTAATAATCCATCACCAATAGTGATTCCGCAAAATGCAAATGGAAGAACTTTTGAAGTTAGAACAACCGCACTCCAAAGTCTACCAAAATTCAAGGGGCTAGCAACGGAAGAGCCTTACTTTCATTTGGAAACTTATGATTCTATTTGCAACACTATTGGGGGTCAAGGATTTACTCCGGATGATGTCAAGTTGGTTCTCTTCCAATTTTCATTGGAAGATAAAGCAAAAAGATGGTTTCACACTCTACCATCCGCATCAATTTTCACATGGGCCGATATGCAACAAATCTTTTTGGATGAATTCTATAGTTCGCAAAAGACCAATGATGCAAGGAGGGGGTTGAGAAGCTTTCAACAACAGTCGGGAGAGATGTTCCATGAAGCATTTGAGAGGTTCAACATGATGCTACGAAATTGCCCTCACCATGGTATCCAACTATGGGAATTGTTAAATGCTTTTCATGAAGGTTTGACATCGGAGGATGCACGGGATCTTATGTCCATCACAAATGGCACTTTTGGTACAAATTTTGAACAAGATGATTGGGCATATCTAGAGAAAATGGCGGTGACTTCGAAAAGGAAGGCCCAATCTTCAAGAAGGGCAAGACATGTGATTCAAAGACCACAGGTGCATGCGGTAGTAGGTGGTAATGTGCAGAATACTAATCAATTGTACAATGTTTGCAGCACTTGTCAAGAGATAGGCCACACTGCGGAGGTTTGTGGAGTGGGTGTTCAAGAAGCACCAAGTGAAGAAGTGAATGCTATTCAAGGGGGTGGGAGAAATTATGACATGAACTCCAACACTTACCACCCCGGGTTACGAAATCATCCCAACTTTAGATATGGGAATGCTTCTAATCAAGCCAACCCGAATTTTCAAGCTGCTCAAGGTAATTATGTGCCTCGCCAACAATACAATCAAGGGAATTATAGAGGCGGATACAATAGTGGCTACCAAGGGCAAGCTCAAACTGGTCAACGAAATTCGGGTCATGATTCGTCAAGCGGAAATGAAGTCATGGAGATGCTTAAAGCTATGCAACAAGACATGCAAAGGCGAAACCAACTTGATGAAGCACGGATACAAAAGGATGAAGTTCGTGATAAAAGCATTCAAGCATTGACAACTCAAATAGGGCAATTAGCAACTGATGTGGCGGAATTGAAGAAAGGTAAAGGCAAGCTTCCTAGCGATACTCAGGTAAATCCGTCACATGGCTCTTCACGAGGTAACAATGTTAATGTTAATCAAGTGAGTGTTTTAAGGAATGGGAAAGAATTTAAAGCGGATTTGTCACCGGGTTTTGTCGAGGGGGTGGTCGAGGATGTCACGGGTGAGGAAAGTGAAAATGATGAAGTTTCACCGGTTTTACAAAAAGAAATAAATGTTAAAAAACCGGAAATGAGTGAGGGTGAAAAAACTGAAAATGAGCCGAATCAAGTTCCATTTCCATCGGCTCTACTTGACCCGGGTAAGAAAAATTTTATTGCATCAAGAGGTCCCCAAAAAGAAGAAATGTGGGACATGTTTAAACAAGTAAAAATAAATCTTCCTTTACTTGATGCAATAAAACAAGTGCCCGCATATGCTAAATTTTTGAAAGAATTATGTACGCAAAAGAGGCAACAAAAGAAAAAAATGCCTAAGCGGGTAAATGTTACGGGTCAAGTGAGTGCAGTTTTAAATGGGGAGCTCCCTCCTAAGCTTCAAGATCCGGGCACGCCATTAATAAACATTCAAGTTGGTAATTTTCAAATGGCAAAGGCGTTGCTAGATCTTGGAGCCGGGGTGAGTATTTTACCGGGTGGGTTGTATGATCAATATGACTTTGGTCCATTAGCTAGGGTTGAGACAATGGTTGTTTTAGCCGATTTGTCCCATAAGTTACCCCGGGGGATGGTTCAAAATGTCATTGTGAAAATTGATGAATTTTATTACCCGGTTGACTTTTTGGTATTGGATTACTCATCCGCAGATTCAAAACAGCAACAAAATGTCATATTGGGTCGACCATTTTTGAACACCGCGCATGCGGTAATTGATTGTAGATTGGGCACGGTCGACATGACATTTGGAAACCGGAAAATGCGGTTAAATGTTTTTACTAACAATACTAATGATTCCGGTGTTGAAGAATGTTTTATGGCAGATGTCATTGAGGGATGCAATCCATGTGAGTATGAGAAAGATGGAATGGAATTGTGTGCTTGTAATTTTTCTGAACAGGTACATGCATTTGATTTGGAGAGTGAAGAAGAAAAGCAAGATGTGCTAGCATTGAAGGAGGGTCGACCACCATGGTCCCACCATTTTGATAGTTTGCCGGTGGAAATTGATTCGGGCACCAAACCCTCATTAGAAGTACCACCAAAGTTGGAACTGAAAGACTTGCCAAGCCACTTGAAGTATGCTTTTCTAGGGGATAATGACACATTACCGGTCATTATTGCCTCTAATTTGGAGATGGCTCAAGAGCAAGCTTTGTTGGAAGTGTTGAAAGAGAACAAAGGGGCTATTGGGTGGACGATTGCCGATCTCAAAGGAATTAGTCCATCCATTGTGATGCACAAGATTATCACCAATGAAGATGCAAAGCCCACAAGAGAAGCGCAAAGACGGTTGAATCCTAACTTAAGGGAGGTAGTTAAAAAGGAGGTAATTAAGTGGTTAGATGCGGGAATTATTTATCCAATTTCGGATAGCTCTTGGGTAAGTCCTACTCAAGTGGTACCTAAGAAGTCCGGCATTCAGGTAGTCAAAGATGAAAGTGGTGAACAAATAGCCACTCGACCCGTAACCGGGTGGCGAGTGTGTATTGACTACCGCAAATTAAATGCCGCCACTTCTAAGGATCATTTCCCACTTCCTTTTATTGACCAAATTATTGACAAATTATCGGGTCAAAAATACTATTGTTTTTTAGATGGGTATTCGGGGTACAACCAAATTGCAATCCACCCGGATGACCAACACAAGATCACCTTCACTTGTCCTTATGGTACTTTTGCCTTTAGGCGGATGCCATTTGGCTTGTGTAATGCACCGGCTACTTTTCAACGATGTATGATGAGTATTTTCTCGGACATGGTTGGAGAGTCGCTTGAAGTGTTTATGGATGATTTCTCAATATTTGGCACTAGCTTTGAATCTTGTCTCAACGAGTTACAAAAAGTTTTAAAAAGATGTGTTGAGAAAAATTTAGTGCTTAGTTGGGAGAAAAGCCATTTCATGGTGCAAGAGGGAATTGTGTTAGGTCACGTGATTTCGGAGAGAGGTATGGAGGTGGACAAGGCAAAAATTCGGGTTATTTCATCATTGCCACCACCAAAGAACGTGAAAGGGGTAAGGTCATTTTTGGGACATGCGGGTTTTTATAGACGTTTTATTAAAGGTTTTAGTGTCATTACCAAACCTTTATGTAATTTGCTTTTGAAAGATGTTCCATTTGACTTTACTAATGAATGTTTGCAAGCTTTCACTGTTTTGAAGGAACACTTGGTCAAGGCTCCTATTTTGCAACCACCGGATTGGTCGAAGCCATTTGAGATTATGTGTGATGCAAGTGAAACTACAATTGGAGCGGTTTTGGGCCAAAGAGTTGATAAAAAGCCGGTGGTGATTTACTATGCGAGCAAAACCTTATCCGAAGCGCAACTGAATTACACCACAACCGAAAAAGAATTATTAGCGGTGGTGTATGCTTTGGATAAGTTTCGTTCGTATATTTGGGGGAGCAAAGTGGTGGTATACTCGGATCATAGTGCGGTTCGTTATTTGATGGAAAAGAAAGACGCCAAGCCACGCTTGATTCGGTGGGTTCTATTGTTGCAAGAGTTTGATGTGGAAATTCGGGACAAGAAAGGAAGCGAAAATGTAGTGGCGGATCATTTGTCTCGAATTCCTGTGGATAAAAATGATGATTTTGGAGAAATAAATGAGAGGTTTCCCGATGAGCAATTGATGGCGACATCTACTATTCATGCACCGTGGTTTGCTCATTATGTTAACTATTTAGCCACGGGGGTCATTCCGGATCATTGGACCAAGAAACGAAGACAACAATTTATGGTCCAAGTGAAGCAATACATTTGGGATGAACCGGATCTCTTCAAGGTTGGACCCGATCAAGTGATTAGAAGATGTGTGCCCAAATCGGAAGTGAAAGATATTCTTACACATGCTCATTCATCCGCTTGTGGGGGGCATTTTAGTGGACACAAGACCGGTTACCGGGTTCTATCATGTGGGTTCTATTGGCCCACCATATTTAAAGATGCTTGTGAATTTGCCCGGAATTGTGTAAATTGTCAAAGGATGGGAAGTATCTCCAAGAGGGATGAAATGCCTCTACAACCAATCTTGATTGTAGAAATATTAGATGTTTGGGGCATTGACTTCATTGGTCCCTTTCCAAATTCTAATGGGTTTTTGTATATCTTGGTAGCTGTTGATTATGTTTCGAAGTGGATCGAAGCAATTGCTACAAGGACTAATGATCATTCGGTGGTTTGCAAGTTTGTGCAATCCAACATTTTCGCTCGTTTTGGTATTCCTAGAGTGATCATTAGTGATGGTGGGTCACATTTTAAGAATTTCAATTTTGGGAAGTTGTTGAAGAGATATGGAGTGAATCACCGGGTTGCAACGCCGTATCATCCGCAAACGAGTGGACAAGTTGAAGTGTCCAACCGTCAAATCAAAGAAATTCTCATGAAGACGGTTCGTGTGGATAGAAAAGATTGGTCAAGTAAATTAGATGATGCTTTGTGGGCATACCGTACGGCTTACAAAACTCCGATTGGCACGACACCTTATCGGATGGTGTATGGGAAAGGTTGTCACTTGCCAATGGAGTTGGCGCATCGAGCACATTGGGCGATCACGACAGTAAATGCGGATTATGATGAGGTGGGGCGAACAAGAAAGTTGCAACTAAGTGAATTGGAGGAGATTAGAGATGAGGCTTATGAATGTGCATCGGCGTACAAAGACAAATTAAAAAAGGTTCATGATGCCAAATTGAGAAAAAAGACTTTTGAAGTGGGGCAAAGAGTGTGGTTGTACAACTCAAGATTGAAGATGTTTGCGGGTAAGTTGAAAAGTAAATGGATGGGTCCATACATCGTTTGCAGGATTGGTAAATTCGGTGAAGTTGAAATATTAGATGAAAACACCAATAAGCAACAAACGGTGAATGGACACCGCTTGAAGCCATACTTGGATGGAAGTGACATCAATGCGTTGGAGATGGATAAAGCGGGCTATTTCTTAAGCCCGGTGGAAGAAGTGCAACCATGAGAGGCCAGGTTTGGTAGTGTAAATAGTTAGCGTTTATTTTATCTTATTTTTCTTTTGTGTGTGTTCGAAAACCGTGTTTGAAACAAGTGTGGGGACGTTCGGGTCACGAAACGGTTCTAACATTGTGTTGAGGACAACACGGGATTTTCGAGGGGGTAGGGTAATTTTCAGGTTTTCAAATTACTAGTAAAAAAAAAAAAAAAAAAAAATTTGCCCAGGTCTACCGTACCCCTACGGCATCATCGTAAGGGTACGGTGAACATAGAATCCCAACGGTGGTTAGCCTCTGCCGTACGGTGAGAAAAACAAGCATTTAGGCCACCGTAAGGGTACGGTCTCACCGTAACCCTACGGTGGACCTGCAGCAGCAGCGAGTTTTTATAAAAAAAAAAAAAAAAATTCACATGTGAATAAAACCGGCCCATCATCTTCTTTTTTCACCTAACTCTTTTATTCTTCTTCTTCTTCTTTTTTTCCACAACCACACAAGAACACCCACACCTTCTTCACATTAATTCATCCATAAAACCTTCAATTCTTCACCAAATCACTTGATTTTTGAGCCTATTTTGCATAAAATCTTACAAGGAATCCGATTTGTGGGAGAATAGTACAAGAAAAACACGTTTTTGGGGCTAAAATTCGAACCCTAAAAATCGCAAGTTTGGGGATTTTTCTTGTTTTCTTGTTTTCTTGTGTTCTAGCATCTTCTAATCCAAGGTATGTATCCTATTTGTTAATTCTGATGCTACATTGTAAGATTTTTAGGTTTTTGTTTTTGCCTAGTTTTTTACCCACTTGCTTGTTAATAATGTAGTATGTGAATAGCTTTGTGTGATAATAATGTGGTAGTAGATGTGTTGTTGAGATGAAAATTGTGAGATTTTGGTAATGTTATGATTGTAGAGGCGTCATGCCCAATTTTTTGTCAAACCAAAGAAGAAGTGTATGGTCAATAACATCTACTACCATAATAATAAGCAAGTGTGGGGATGTTTTGTCATGTTGGCTAATGTGTTTTGTTTTGTTTGTTTTTGGTTTCTTTGTTTGTTTGTGCATTGTATAGGGAAATGGCACGCACGGGCGAAGCCGCTGGGTCAAGTTCATCTGCTGCCAAGGCTAAGGGAAAGCAACCGGCTCAGCAGTACAAACGAAGGAAGTATGTTTCCCACAATACTGAGTCTGATGTAGAGATGGAACAAGCACCGGAGCCACCAAGGTTAGACCCGGCTGATAAGCCGGAATGGAAGACTGGCCCTTTGAACGCAAAACCAAGGATCTGGCAAGCTACTTTATTTCATGATCAACTTAAAAAGTTGTCAGATCGGCCAGGGGCATTTATTTATGAAAGAGAGGTAAGCAGAAAGGACTTTGAACCATTCGGGGTTTTTGATAGATTTAAGGCGCTAGGTTGGGAAGCTGCACTCTACTGCTATGATCAAGAAGAGAGGAGGGTGTATTTGGATGAGGTCGAGGAATGGATGGCAACATTAAGATGTCCGAGATATGATTCACCCTCAAAGATGAAGCTAATCGGTGAAGTAAATGGGATAGAAGTGGAAATGTCTTACGAGACATTGCGCAGGCTTGCAAAGTTTGACAGTTTACCGGAGAAAGAATATAAGAATCCGAGCATCGACGAGTTGTTAATTAATCCAGACAAGCATCCACGTTGGATGGACATGTTGAGTGATTTATTTTTGCCGGGTACATATCATGGTACCTTATATCGAAAGAATTTGAAGATAGAGCCTAAACTGTTGCTGAATTTTACCATCCTGAATGTATTACCGAGACGTGCTGATAAGGAACAAGTGCGTTTTTCCGAGGTTCCTATCTTATATGCTTTGACGCACGGTGGTCCGAAATTCTCTTTTCGGTACTTGGTCTTGAATCATGTGTGGATATGTAGAAATTCACCGGAGAGGACAATCATTCCTTACTGTCGAATAATTACTGGGTTGTTGAAGCAGCAAGGTGCGATCACTGAAGAAGATGAAGGAAGAAAAAGGAAAAAATTCAAACCTATTGATCTAGCAATAATGGGGTCTGGTTGGGTGTATTCTGAGTCCGAAAGATATCATAAATTGAAAAGTGGAGGTCAAAAGTGGAGAATGTTAAAGAAATATGCGCGGGCACTGTTGCTCGGTGAGGAGGATGAAGCTGAAAGTGGAGGTGAAGCGCCACCAAGTGATGATGAAGAGTACGAAGACAATCCGGCGGGAGGACATTTGGATATAGGCCAGGGGAATTCGAGTGGATACCATGGTGGAGGTTTTTACGATTTTACCGAGAGGGCGTATGTTGATGGTTGGGCCTTTGGGGGATCGATGCAGAAGGTAATTGAAAGTCAACGCCCCCAACCTCGGTATTTGACACTTGGTCGGGTTCGGAACGAACATTATTTGATCATCAAACAATGATGGGAGCTAGCATGGAGCGAAGGATGCAACAAGGTTTTGATCGTCAAGAATTATGGAACCGAGGACACGCTTACGCTCAGCAAGTGGAGATTAATCACAGATACATTGATGATCAGAATAGGAGAATGAATGATGATTGGCATGCGGGGAGACCCGTAGTCGCAAATCCACAACCGGTGGATTACGGGTCCCTACCGCCGTATGATGGAAGCATCTCCTATACGACCCCACCAATCCACCATTCTCAATGGGTCAACCCACAGCAGCAACAGCAACCCACAGATCAAGGAGGAAGCAGTGATGGAGCATTCGGCTTTGGCGAATGGAATGATTTGTTCACTTCGGTGTTCGGGCTGCCTCAGCCGCGCTACTACTGATCAGGTCGTGCTTCTTGTACATAGCTTTATATTTTGTTTGTTTATGTTTGTGTTTTTACCTTTGGTTTTCGGGTGGTTGGGTGGTGTATTGAATCATGTTGAATTGTTGATGAGTTCGGGTTGTGGTAGTAGGATGTTTGTTTTTGATTAAAAAATGAAAAAAAATCTAAAAAAAATTACAAAATAAAAAAAAACCCAAAAAGAAATTTGTGGTTTGAGTATATGAGCGTTTCTTTTCAAAGCCATGCATTGGGACAATGCATCCCAAGTGTGGGGATGGGAGGAAATTAATTTGTGGAGATTTGAATTTTTTTTTTTTTTTTTGAGGTCAAGTGCAATGTTGTAAAAATTGGAACACCTTGATTTAACCCCCATTAGACACACCGACAACCCTTAATACCCGTTTCTTTTTCTTGGTGAGAGTTGAAGCCACATATGTAAATAAATAAATTCTTCCTTTGTGAGAGTGGCAACGGGTGGGGGTACACTAGAACTTGTGCCTGAATACAGCTTGAATCCTTGATTGGGCATGGGTGTAGAAATGATAAGGGCATTAGGTAGCCTCATCATGTGAGTGCGAGTGTGGGTTTTTGGGGGGTTGGACCTCATACATTACAGATATGAGCAAGGTAGTGAGAGGGGCGGGGGTTTGGACATTTAGTTGCCCATTTTTGAGCCTTAAAGCCTATTGTTTGATGACCCTTAAACTAGCTCCTAAATTTTACCCAACTTGACCCGGTCTTTTTAGTTTAGTTTAGTTTTATATTAATAGTATTATTGAAGTGTTAAGTTTAGTATGTGTTAGTATGTTTATGTAATTTCTTTGGCAAGAAAAATGAAAAAAAAATTGAAAAAAAAACATAGAAAAAAAAAGAAAAAAAAATGAAAAAGAAATGAGAAAAAGAAAAGAAAAGAAAGAGCAAGTTAAGTTATGTTATGTGTTTGTATATAGTAGTGTTTCTTTGTTCGCGTGTGTTTGTTTTGTAATAAAAAGACCGGGTAAAGTTTGCGCTACTTATATATATCCTATTCCCTACCTTCACACTTAGCCAAGTTACAACCATTAAGTCCCTTTGATTTATACTTATGTTCATGTTAGGAGGATGATTGATTTAGGTACAAGCTTATGGTTGTGCAACCACCCGTTTGCCTGTTGTGTGTCTAGCTTATCTTTGCTAGAGCTTACTTGATACCGAGAGGAGAGATATTGTGAGGGGTGTGTTGATTGGGGTGTTGAGGATGGGTTAGTATGAGGATTGCATATTTAACTTGACTTTGAAATGATCGCTTATTTGTGAAAAGAAGTTGTAATAAATTGCTTGGGACAAGCAATGGGTAAGTGTGGGGATGTGACGGGTGGTTCAACGAACACCCTTTAATAGTGTTAAAATGATTATATTATCCACATTTATTCGTGATATTGCTTGGAATTGGGTGACTACGGATGCTTTGGTTGTAGGTATAATAAGGAGCTAAAAATGACGAAATACGGGCTTTGGGAATGGACCAGAACGCATTGGAACAAGGTGGAAAGGAAGAAAGAAAAAATGAAGATTTCAACAGGCCCACCGTACCCTTACGGCCCAGCCGTAGGGTTACGGTGGCTTCAGGCCACAAATTCCACCGTATGGCAGTCCTGAATGGCCGTCAACATTCCTAACCCACCGTACCCTTACGGTGGGACCGTAAGGGTACGGTGGCCCCTGCACATTTTTGTAACTCCTTCATTTAAAGAGCACTTTATGGTGTCTCTTGATTACCACTTCCATTGTGAACGTTTCTACTCATCATTGGGGCGATTTTTGGGCTGAAAAAACACATTGGAGACTTGTCACAACATTGGTTTATGTCTTTGATTCTTATGAACATTGCTATGATTGTTTTGATGATTCACCAAGTCATGCGAGGCTAAACTTTTGGTGATCATTTTGGGTGAAGGTTTTTCTTAAACTCTTGTGTGTGATTTCTTGAATTTCTAGAATAATAACTTGGTAATTTCTCTTTGTTATTATGATGTATGAACAATTGCTTGTAGGTTGTTGATTAATTTACCAATTTTTAGTCTTTATCGTTCGTTCTTGGTGTTGCTAACAACCGAGATATCACGGGAAGGATTGGGGTTGGTTATTGATTAATTGGTCATCAGGAAACAACCTCGCGTTAATTTAATCCGAGTACTTTGTTCCCTTTTATCACAACAATTGCTTTTACATGAGTTATGTCTATGTAAATCTTTCTAGTGGAAATTCACACAAGTGTTTAGAGAAACCGGATCCTTGAATGATCATTGTTCCATAATTTGAAGAAACAAACTCACTTTAATTAAGAAATTAGTTTATAATCTAGTTCAAATCTAAACAATCAACAACTCTTGATCTTTATTTCTATTTAGTAGATTAATTTTAGTTAAATCGCAAAGTTATTAGTTTACACACATTCCACAAACTCCCTGTGTTCGATACCTTCTTGCCACTATTTATTAGTTGTAATTTGGAAATTTTACGTGTACCGCGACAATCACGTCATCGACCTTCCCCTCCTCGTGAGTACTGCTATTTCCCCTCGGATGCGAGATCTGATGGACGGGATAGCTCACGTTCCGTGTCCCGCGAGTACTACACACTCGAGGACTGGGACAACTACTCTTCATAGTGGAGAAAATTAGGATTAAATAAGTAATTTAGGAATATGTAATGTTTAAATAAGTAATTTAGGAATTCTCTAGTAGGTAATTTAGGAATATATAATGTTTAAATAAGTAATTTAGGAAGTGTGTAACTTTTTTTTAATATTAGTTGTGTGTTTTTAATATTATTTGTAAGTTTTTATATTTATTTGTCTTTTATTTTAATTATTTTGAGTTAAAAGATTAAAAAAATAATAAAAAAATCAACCAATCAGAAACAGGGGCTTTATAAATAAAGCCCCACCATTGCACCCATTTTTCAGTTTTTCTCTCCACACTGACTTAGCAGCCACGTAGACCAATCAAGAATGAGGGCTTTATATATAAAGCCCCCCACTACACATGGTCTTGGAAAACTTAATTATGTTAAGGTAAAAGGAAGAGACGTGTAAGATTTGTAGATAGGGCTGCAAACGAACCGAACGAACACGAACAAGGCCTTGTTCGTGTTCGTTTGTTAAGAAAATTAAGTGTTCACGAACGGTTCATGAACACTTACCGAACGAGATTTTCTGTTCGTGTTCGTTTGTTAAGAAATTACTCGTGTTCGTGTTCGTTTGGTAATTTTGTTCATGAACGCACACAAACATAAACGAACATTAATGAACACAAACAAGTGTTCATGAACACGAACGAACATAAATAAGTGTTCATGAACAGAAACAAACACAAACAGATATATATTAACTTTCAAATAAGATTGAATTCACACACATTAAGGCGTACATTAGCTAAAATCGCCCAAAATATAACCTAATTATCCATAGATACTTAGTACTTAACATAATATTGGTAAACATAATGAAGTAGTGTCTATTAGAGGTGGATGGAGGCGGGTGTCAGAGGTGGCCGGATGGTAGAGGGCGTCAAAGTTAAAGGCCAGCAACACTAGAACGTGGAAATATAATGAACTTGGATACTAAAAGTAGGTTTATTAATCTCATGATAGTCATATATTTACCTCACAAATATTATTTATTTGGATAAAATAAATAAAAATATATAAGAATATAAAAAATTATAAAAATTAAAAACCTATTAAACTATCAACACAAACGAACATAAACGAACATGTTACCGAACGTTCACGAACATAAACGAACGAACACAGCCTCTGTTCATGTTCGTTCATTTATTAAACGAACGAACACAAACGAACTTCCCGCCGAACGGTTCATAAACTGTTCGCTGAAAGTTCAGTTCGTTTGCAGCCCTATTTGTAGACATAAGGAATTTCTGTCAGTTTCAAAGGTTGTGGTGTCATAGTGTAGGAGGTCCTCACCTACAACAACCATGAGCATGACATTTCACACATGAATCATTTCATAGGGTGCTTTTTAAGTAGAAAGCATTTTGGATTCTCTTAGTAACACTTTTTGAATAGTAGGATTATTATTATTTTAACTAAATTTTTATCACAAATGACTCACCCTTTAAAAAAAGTCAAAACCTTATCTAACACTTTGATACCACTAGATCAAATGCCCTTTTAAAGGCCACGTTTATTACTTTATATTGCTTAGGTACCTATTTTTAATATATGTTAAGATCTAGCTTTTTGCTAGATTTGCTATTAGACCATGTGTAGTAGTAAAGGGAAAAATACAACGCCCCTGATTCTGATTGGTCCACGTGGCAGCTGAGTCAGCATGAGGCTTGAAGTGAAAATGGGGTGTAGTGGGGAAAAAAATTTGGGGCGCTATTAAAAAAAAAACTCACGTGGACAAATTTCATTGGAACAATCAAACACATTAAGCGCTATAAATACCACGCCTAAACCATTTTTGCAAATATAGAGCCCTCATGTAATGGTGTTGGGGGCTCCATATTTTGATTTCTTGCACACATAACGCCCCATTACAGGGGGTCTTAGTATATAACATATGGTGCCAAGTGGAAGTGAGGTCTCAAGTTTGAATTTAATCTCAATTGAGTGTAGTGAACTTCGGCCAGCAGGTTTTCCCCAGAACTGAAGATAGTGGTTTTGGACTACACAACAATATTTGCGATTGAAGACATATCGGATCGCCTTTAACCATTAGGTTTACCGACTTACCCTAAATATCCAGACTTTTATTCATTGGTCATTCAAAAAAATATATACATATATAATATGCTATCTTTCTACGTTAACAAAAAAAACATGTGTTAAGATGTAACAAATAAATTAATGTAATACAATATCAGAGAACAATAAGACTACCGGGTGTGGATGCGGCATGAGGGCCGGCAATCCCGGCAAACACCCCCCCCGGGCGGCAACGGCAAGGCAAAGAGTCCCACGTCGGGCATGCCATGCCTATTTTTGAACGTTGGGGCTTGAGAGACGTTAGGCAACGGTCATTTAAAAAAATGTTTTTTTTTTTAATTTAAATATACCAAACCACACCAATTTCATTCACATTTTTATAAAAACTCTCTCAAACTCTCTCAATATATTTATACAATACCATTCTTTATAAAAATTCCAAACCCTCAAATAACAATGTCATCATCATCTTCTTCGTCTTCGTCTTCTTCGGGTTCATCTTCTACAAACGAAGCGGTAAATTTTGTTATAAACATCGTGGCGGAAGTGGCGCAGATCATTGCCGAGGAGGAAGGAGATGAAGTCGACTCGGTACCGCGAACTAGGCAAGCGTCTATAAACAGAAACCGAGAAAGTACGTTTTATATTTTTTTAGTTTATTTATGTGTATTATATATTTTTTTTAAGATTGTAGTTGTTTATTCCATTTAAATTTTTTAAGATTATAGATGTTTATTGTGTTTATATTTGTTAAAATATGTGTAGGTGCCCATGATAGATTGGTAGCCGTTTATTTTGCTGACACACCCTTGTACTCGGCGGCCATATTTAGGTGTAGGTTCCGAATGAGTAGAAGACCGTTCTTACGTATAGCCGATGACGTGGCGAATTTTCACCCATTTTTTACCTTACGATATGATGCTAGAAAGAAAATGGGGGTCACCACTATACAAAAATGCACAGCGGCACTTCGACAACTAGCGTACGGGACTGCGACGGATGCGTGGGACGAGTATTTAAAGATGCCGGGAAGAATTGCACGAGAATGTCTGTACAAGTTTAGCAAGTGTCCGGTTAAGCTTTACAACAAGAAATATTTGCGAAAACCAAACTCCATTGAGGTCCAACAATTGTATCAGTTCCACCAACAAAGACATGGTTTTCCAGGAATGCTCGGAAGCATTGATTGCACGCATTGGCCTTAGAAAAATTGCCCGAATGCATGGCGAGGAATGTTCACACGAGGGGATCATGGACATCCATCAATAATCTTGGAGTCGGTGTGTTCACAAGATCTATGGGTTTGGCACGCTTTCTTTGGCATTCCTGGTTCGAACAACAACATTAATGTCATTAACCAATCAGAGGTTTTTGACGATGTCATAAAAGGAACCGGTCCATATACTAGGTTTACAGTATCAAGGGTGGAATACAGGCGCGGGTATTATCTTGCTGATGGGATCTACCCACCTCACGCTACGATCTTTAAAACTATTCACCACCCGTACGACAAAAAAAGAAAGAAATTTGCTAAGTTTCAAGAGGCGGCAAGAAAGGACGTTGAACGGTTATTTGGGGTTCTACAGGCAAGATGGCATATCACTGCAATGTATGCTTGTATCTTGTTGCATAACATAATACTCGAAGACGAAGGGTTGGCCATCTGCGAGTATGACAAGAATGCCCGTCGGAGAATACTGTGCGTGTTGACCCACCACATCAACAAGATTTAAACGAGTTCTCGTTACATAACGAGTTCACGCATAAAAATCTTCAAGCGGACTTGCTTGAATATATTTGGAACAACGGACAAGAGTAGATTATTTGTAATTGTTTTTATGTCGAATAGTTTAATTTAATTTTAGTTGTGTTTTTTTTAGTAATATTTATAATGTAATATTAACTTTTTAATATAAAAATATTATAAGAGAAAGTATAGATTTCATAAAATAAAACATTAAAAACGCTCTCTAGGAATGTCTGGCCAGAAACCACCTATTCCGGCAAACATTCTTTGCCGTATCACTAAGATTTTCATCACGAATCTTCCCGATAAGTGCAGCGGCAATGATCTTTCAGAGTTCATTCGAGGTTTTGGGGATATTTACGATCTTTATATAGCTCGTAAAAGGGATAAAGCAGGATATCGTTTTGGGTTCGTTTCTTTTCTTGATGTTAAAGATCATAGGGATTTGATTCAGAATATTTCTAACACTCGCATGGGGGATTTCCGGTTGAAGGCCAATCTTGCAAGGTTCACCCTTGAAGAAGGTGAAATCCGTCAAGAATCGGCGAAAGCTAAAAAAACCGGTTTCTGAGGATAATGTTCGGAAAGAAGATAGGCCATCATCGTCATTCTTCAATGGTACCCGGTCATACACGGATACACTCTTGGGGAGACAAAGTACTTTGAACGAGGGTAAGGCGGTGGTCGTGGATGATCGTGTGGAAGCCTTTTCTGAGTTGCATGGGAAGGCTTTGGTGATGAGGATGTTAGACTTAGAAGCACTCAAGAATATCTATATCATTTTAAATGAATTATGTCCAGGATTGGGAAAGGTCCAGTATCTTGGTGGTTTGTCGGTCCTGGTTTCGTTTGAGGATAAATTGGTGGCTGATGGGGTTCGGGATGCAGCCAAGGAAATAGTGGGCAGGTTTGCTTCGATCGATGTCTGGGAGGGTCAGGTCTTTGGTTTTGATCGTCTAGCATGGATTAAAATAGTTGGCTTACCGTTACATCTTGTGGCGGGTGAAGTTATTGATGCTGTTGGCGGGACGTTTGGGAAGGTGGTCCATAGGCCGACTAGATCCGATGCGGATCACGATTTATCATATGACTATATAGGGGTATTGGTCGGAGATGGAAAAAGAATTGATGAAGAAGTATCATTGACTTGGAAGGATAAGAAGTTCCATATATGGGTGTCGGAAGAAGCGGGGATTTGGGTGCCTGAGTTTTATGCGGTTCCTGAAGCATCATCGGTTCCAGATAATGGTGATATGAAAGGGGTAAGGAATTCGCAGAACGAGGCAGATGGTAATGTGGACGTGATGAATTCACCGGAATGTTTTCCGGATTCCGGTACGGTCAATGATGATACAATTTTGGAAACGAGGAATGGTTTTAATGATGATAATAATGCTGACAATAACTCCCCATTAAGTGTGCAAGACTTTCCTGAAATTGTGGAAGACTTACCCGAAAAGGGGATTTTATTTCAGGTAACCTTTTCAATTTTGACCAACATTTGAATGCGGATGATGAGTTGGAAAAATTGTTGGGTCTGCTGACCTGGAGAAGAACAGATGATTGAAAAGCCAAAATATGCTAACAATTGATTCCACAAATAAACAGTCTTTACAAACATACTCTTCCCAAAAGACTGCTGACCCTAACAACTGTTCCATCCAAACAACTGCTGTGACAACTACTGATACAAAGGACTGATAGAGAACAACTGTTGACCAAAGGTCTGATGAAGAAACAACTGCTGATCAAGTACTGAAGACTAAAGGTCTGTTGGAGTCAACAACACTTAGACTCCAACAGATGTTGCAAGACCATCAGAGTTTTCCCTTAGCAGTAGTTTACTTTACAGTGTTTTGTAATATAACAGTAGATTGTATAGGGCAGATGTTTTATGTTGTTATTCTGTTAGAGGTCACTATCTTAGGTGACGTCAGCACATGTCACCAGTGGTTTAGGTTTGTCTATAAATAGAACAGTGCTTGTACTATTCTATTACATCACACACAAACATTCTCTCAGACAAACAATCACTGTGTGATCAGGCTGAGGGGGAGTATTTGTACTGATTGTAATCTTTCAATTAATGAAAGCATTTGATCATTGATAACAATTATTCCTGTTGTTTTGATTATAGTTTATCATTCCGCTGCACTTTCCATATATACATACATCATTCATTTCTCATCTTATTCTAAATATATCAAAACAATCAAACTCAGATCCTAACAATTGGTATCAGAGCTTGGTCAATTAAATTCGATCTAATCAATCAATTTAATATAAACAGATCAGCTCACAATTATTGATATCGTTTGTCTGTCGGATTGAAAACAGAGTAATAGTTTAATTTCGATTCAACCGTTTTTAAACAGACTTTGTTTTTGAAAAATCAGAGAATGGCTTCAATCAATCACGATCCACATAACACTGGCACGAACAACAAGCCACCGATGCTTGTCAGATCTGAATACAATATCTGGCAACGTCGGATGAGCCATGTTCTAGCTCAACAGAACACTGGGTGTTGGAAGTCGATTATCTTCGGACCACATGTTCCGATGGTGCCGAGTACTGAAGATCCCAAGGTTCAGGAGCCAAAGAAACTTGAAAACTACTCCGACCAGGATTTTCAGAAAATTGAGTTAGATGCCAAGGCCTTCAGTATTGTGGCCATGGCTCTACCCAATGATATATATGCTGGGCTGTTACACTGTAACAGTGCAAAGGAGTTGTGGGATGCACTGAAAGAACAATTTGGTGGGACTGAAGAGGTTATTGAAAACAATCGTGAAATACTTAACCAACAATATGAAACATTCAGTCATGTCAAAGGAGAGTCATTAACTCAACAATTTGAGAGGTTTAACTGTCTCATTAGTGAACTAAAACTGGTTGGTCTAACTTACCCTCATTCAACTTTGAACCATAGGTTTTTAAGATCATTACCAGACAAATGGGACACTATTGCCATTGTTATGAGAAACTCAATTGGATTTAAGGACCTATCACTGACCCAGCTTCATGGTAAGCTCTTGACCTATGAGAGAGAGCTTAACTAGAAAAAGAAGCTCCAGGACTTTGGAAATGTGTCTGATGATTATGTATTTGGGAATACAGCACTTTTGGGTCATGATGAGGTGCCTGGAAATACTAAGGATCAGAGTTATGATCACTTCATAGACATAACTTCAGGTTTTAACTCTGATTCTTATTCACCAAACTATGCTTTCACAGCAAGTGGTGGTGATATTCAGGCATCTGATAACATATCCTTTGATTATGATGACCTGAAATACTTTGACCCTGATGATTTGGAGGAAATGGACATTATGCACCAATTGGCCCTTCTCAGTGTAAGAACTAACAATTTTTACAAGAAAACTGGGAGAAGGTTTCCAGGGTTAACTGGCAGATCAAAGGTTGGGTTGGATAAATCAAAGATAAAGTGTTATAAATGTCATAGACTTGGTCATTTTGCTAGGGAATGTAGGAGTCAACATGGTACACCTATAATCACCTATCCAAATCAAAGACCTCAGACCAACACTTATCAAAATTCCTATAATACCCCTGGACCAAATGTGCAAAACACTGCTCATTTGGCACAGTCCTCAAACACTGTTCCTGTCCAGTATGTCCAAACCACTGTTCCTCAGATCCACTATGTGCAAACACCTGTTACTCAAGCACCTGTGCAAATGACTGCTACTCCATCCTCTGCTCCTGCAGAGACCAGTCAACAGAGCTTCTTCACACAAGGCTTTGTTGATTGGAGCAGTCTACCAGATGAGTTAACAGATGAAAATTTTGCACTAGTTGCCAAAGCTGAAAATGAACCAGAAAACTTTTGTTTCATGGCTATGGTAGAAGTAGTTGAATCTGAGGAGGTGGTGACTGAATCTAAAGTTGTGACTGATGATGTTGTTGATGAAGTTGTTGCAGGTGAAAAACCTGAAGAAGAGGTTGTGAATCTCTCAGATCCCTGGGGTGCATCTGATGATTGTGAGTGCAAGTGTGATTGTGCATTGATGGCTGCTGCTAAGGTATCTCCTCAAATTCTTAAGGATTTATGTTCTGACAGATGTGTGATAGCATTTGCTAACATCAAAGAGGTGAATGAAAACCTTAGAAAGAAAATTTTAGATGATGAAGTTAAATTTGAGAAACTTTCAAAAGAATTAAAAACAAGTTTAACTGAAAAAGAATCTAAAATAAGCAGCTTAAAACATGAAGCAACCATAACCAAAGAACAGCTCCTCAGGCAAAAATCATTCCCTTGAAAAACCTTCCAGCAGATGCTCAAACATCTGCTGAAAAGAAGGCTGAAAAAGGGAAGAAGAAAGAAAAGACTGTTCACTTGTTCTGTGATTTCTGTGAAAAGAAGAATCATGTCACTAAAAACTGTTTTCTTCTAAAAGCATATGACATTAACAAAGGAACAAGTGTATGTGATTCCAAAGCCACATGTTCAATATGTGGGAAAAAGAATCACAAAACCAAAGAGTGCTTGTATCTCAAAAATTTTGATGTGAAAATACAAGAGTACAAAGCTAAAACTCTTGCAAATCCTGGGGTAAGTACTTCAAAAGGAAAGCCCAAACAGACCTTCACTCATGTCCAAACATCTGTTACTAAAAGTCTTGAAACATCTGCTCCTAGGGATGTCCAAGTAACAGATGCTCCACCCACAAGCAAGTACCCAAGAGGATATGGACAACCACCCTGTCATAGTCTGTCACATGTTTATGAGGAGCCAAAAAGACCCTCTAAACCAAGAGTGAACAGAAATCCCTATGGGTATTATCATCTGTATGGAAGTGATCAAACAACTGTTGCCCCAAGTGTTGACATTCAAGCACTGGCAAATGGTCAGCAGCAGTTGCTGAACTTGATTCAAAAATTAGTTCAAACCACTGATCATCTTCCAAAGCTTGAGTCTGAAAAGTCTGAGGGCCCATCCAAAGCCAATCTGGCTTTGGACACTCACCAAAACTAATCCATTACTGATGTGCAGGGAGCTTCTGCTTGTTTAGATAGTCTTTGGTATGTAGATAGTGGAGGTTCCAGGCACATGACAGGATGTAGAGCCCTTCTTCTGGACTTCTTAGCTCATGGAGGGGGTGATATATCCTTTGGTAATGATTCAAAAGGTAAGGTGTTGGGTTCAGGGACTGTACAAGCCGTGAAACTCAAGTTTGAAAATGTCAATCTTATTGATAATCTCAAGTTTAATCTTCTGAGTGTTTCACAAATGAGTGACAAAGGTCATGGCTCATTCTTCACAAAGAAAACTTGCAAGATTATTGGGCCAGAATTGGTGAAAAAGATTGATACCATCATTGCTGAGAGCAAAGCACAACTTGTTGCTCATAGAAGTGGCAATGTGTATGTTGTTGATATGTTAAAAGACAATCCTATGGCAAATGTCTGTTTGTTTTCTGCTGCCTCCACAAAGGAGACAGAATTGTGGCATAGGAGACTGGGTCATACCAACCTTAATACTATCAACACACTCTCTAAACAAAGTCTTGTCAGAGGCTTACCATCAAAAGAATTCAAATGTGATGAGCATTGTGTTTCCTGTTTAAAAGGGAAACAACATAAAAGCTCTTACAAATCCATTGATGAGTCCAAAACCAGTCAATGTCTACAATTGTTGCACATGGACTTGTTTGGCCCTGTTAAAATCATGAGTCTAAGAAGAAAAAGATTTTGTCATGTCATAGTTGATGATTTTTCTAGGTTTACATGGACTTACTTTTTACATTCTAAGGATGAGACTGCAGGTCTTTTGAAGGACTTTATCACCAAAGTTGAAAAACAATATGACTTGCCAGTAAAAGTCTTCAGGAGTGACAATGGAACAGAGTTTAAAAATAAGGAGTTGGATGATTTCTATGTGTCAAAAGGGATTGTGAGGCAGTACAGCATCCCAAGAACACCAGAGCAAAATGGGGTGGTGGAAAGGAAAAATAGAACTCTTATAGAAACTGCAAGAACCATGCTAGCAGATTCTGGTTTGCCATTGTCCTTCTGGGCAGAAGCTGTAAACACTGCTTGCTATGTTCAAAACAGAGTTTTGGTCAACCCTAGACATCAAAAAACTGCTTATGAAATTTTGTTCAAAATCAAACCATTAATTTCATTTTTCAAAATCTTTGGCTGCCCATGTTTCATCTTAAATCTCAAAGATTCCATTTCAAAATTTGCAGCCAAAGTAGATTGTGGTTATTTTCTGGGATATTCTTCTACTGCCAAGGCTTATAAAGTGTTTAACACAAAGACCAAGACAATAGAAGAAACTCTGAATGCAAAGTTCAATGAACTTTCATCCCTAAAAATCCCAGCAAATCCTGTTGAACTGTTTGATTTAGATAAATTCAAATTTGAAGATATCACTGTTAAAACTAACAATGCAGGTATTCCACAGTCTCCACAACAAGATTACAGAACAGATGTTGTGATCCCCAGTCACTATAAAATCTATTCTGCATCAGAGGAAGCAGCTGTTCAAAACAACTGTCAAAACTCTGTCACAGCTTAGTCAACCACTGTTGGCCAGTCTTACCCTCAAACCACTGCTTCACCTCTCACAACCACTGAACAATCATCTGTTGACAAAAGTCAAACATCTGTTGACAAAAGTCAGTCCAGTTTTACACCACTTGGACCCATTCCCCCACCT
The DNA here is from genome assembly GCA_028751855.1 of Ambrosia trifida. NCBI lineage: Eukaryota > Viridiplantae > Streptophyta > Magnoliopsida > Asterales > Asteraceae > Ambrosia > Ambrosia trifida. The sequence continues at coordinate 108,669,559 of CM054129.1, read as the reverse complement.
CCATTCCAAACATCTGATGGCACTACAGAAGTGCAAACAGATGTTACATCAACAGAGTCACCAAACCTCTGTCCTTCACCTCAAAATGCCATCATACCATATCAGGGAGATCTTATCTACCTAAGAGCTCATCCACCAGACCAGATCATTGGCAACATCAGAGAGGGTGTGCTCACAAGAAGCCAATCCTCCAATATCTGTCTTTTTGCAGGGTTCCTATCTCTCACACAACCTGTCAAGTACCAAGAGGCACTGAAAGACAACAGTTGGGTAGAACCTATGCAAGAAGAGCTCCTTCAGTTCAAAAGACAACAAGTATGGGAACTTGTACCACTACCCAAGGATGTTTGTCCAATAGGCACAAAGTGGGTCTTCAAAAACAAAACTGATGAAAAGGGTATTGTTGTCAAGAATAAAGCCAGGCTTGTGGTTCAAGGCTTCAGACAAGAAGAAGGAATAGACTATGATGAAACCTTTGCTCCTGTAGCAAGGTTAGAAGCCATCAGACTCTTTCTAGCCTTTGCTGTCAACCACAACATCAAGGTGTATCAGATGGATATCAAATGTGCCTTCCATTATGGCAAAATTCAGGAGGAAGTCTATGTATGTCAACCACCTGGTTTTGAAGACACATTCCATCCTGATCATGTCTACAAGCTTAATAAAGCTTTGTATGGACTCAAACAAGCACCAAGGGCCTGGTATGAAACTCTTTCCACTTTTCTCTTATCCATTGGCTTCACAAGAGGTAAAATTAATAAAACCTTATTTTTGAAATGGAAAGGGAAAGACTTAATGATTGTTCAAATATATGTGGATGACATCATCTTTGGATCCACATGTAACAAAATGTGTGAAGAGTTAAGGAAACTCATGACAGCAGAGTTTGAAATGAGTGACATGGGTGAACTTCAGTGTTTCCTTGGTCTCCAAGCGAAACAACTGCAAAATGGCACATTCATCCATCAAAATAAATATGTAAAGAATTTGCTAACTAGATTTGAGATGAATGACTGTAAGCCATGTAGTACACCCATGAGTACAGTCAAGCTACTCACTATTGATGACAAGGATGAACTGGTTGATCAAACACATTATAGATGCATGATTAGGTCTTTATTGTACTTAATTGCATCTAGGCCAGACATTATGTTTGCCACTTGTGTCTGTGCAAGATCCCAGGCTTCACCTAGAAAGTCAAACCTTATTGCTGTGAAAAGGATATTCAGATACCTAAAAGGTGCTCCCACACTTGGTATCTGGTACCCTGCTAATGGAAACATTGAGCTTTCAGGTTATTCAGATAGTGATTTTGCTGGCTGTCACACCACAAGAAAATCTACATCAGGAGGGTGCCAATTTCTAGGGAATTCCTTAGTCTCTTAGCAAAGCAAAAAGCAGGCTGCTGTTTCCACCTCAACAGCTAAGGCTGAATACATTGCTGCTGCAAGCTGTACAGCCCAACTCATGTGGCTTCAAAATCAATTGCTGGATTTTGGGATAACTGCATTACAGACTCCACTCATGTTGGATAGTTAAGCTGCTGAAAATATCATCAAAAATCCAGTCTCTCACTCCACTACCAAACACATTGACATCAGACATCATTTTGTCAGAGATAGCTATGAAAAAGGTTTGATTTCTCTGCACCATGTTCCAACAGAGGATCAGTTGGCAGATGTGTTGACAAAAGCTTTAGACACATCTACCTTTACAAATCTGATTTCTAGAATTGGTATGCTAAACATGGATTAAACAACACAAATGTTTTAAATAAAAGCATTAAAATGTTTCAGAAAATCAAAATCCATCCTTAAAAATAGCTTTTTGGTTGAAAAATCTGTTTCAAACCTCTGATTAGATAAAACAACCACTGTTTCATTCATTTTATCCACTGTTGGTTGAAAAATCTGTCTCAAACCTCTGATCAGATAAAACAACTGTTTTATTTTCCATATATATATATATATATATATATAATAATGATAATAAAAAAACTGCTGTTTGCATCAGTTGTTTGCATCAGCTGTTTGCCAAAACAGCTGTCCTCCACCAGATGTTTTACCCATCAGGTGTTTGCCACGTCTGCTCCTACAAGCAGAGTTTTGGCCACATCAGCGGTTTCACCAGAGCCTATAAAAACCCTGTTTTATCACAACAGTCGTTACACTGTCTCATTGTATTCAAAATACTGAAACCGCATTCTTCATTCTCAAACCCTCAATCAAATTCCACTCATTCTCAACTTCGAAATCAATTACAATGGATCTTCAAGCTAAAGCCACCCACAATTACCTTCCATATCTGGTAAAAACAGATGAAAATACTCCATTCCATTCCACCATCGACATCATCCTAAAATCCAAATACCTGACAATCCTAACCGCTGATGCCCCTATCTATCTTGATACTCTCCAAGAATTCTGGTTGAATGCTGAGTTTTTGCTTCAAGACAAAAAGCCTACTTCCATTATCTCAAAAATTGGTGAAACAAGTATCGTCATTACCCCTCAGCTGATATCCACAACCTTCTCACTTAATGACCTGTCAGGTAAAGACTCTTTCCCTAAAACAGAGCTTCACACAGAGTTTCAGGAAAGGGGGTATGATGCTTAGATGACTGGGTCAACACTTTTCAAAATGTTTTTCCCACCAGTCATGAAATTTTTCTTCCATACCCTTCTTCTCTGTGTCTCCGCTAAGTCCACCTCCTTTAATGAAATCCCATTGAGGATTCAGTACTTGGGCTATGCTATGTTTTCAGATTCTGACTTCAATCTATCCTAGGGACTGTTTATGGATTTAGTGTCAAATGTGAAAGCCATAAAGTCTGGGTCAAATAATGCTTTTCTAATTTACCCAAGAATCTTAAGTGTAATCCTTCAAAAGGTTTTGCCAGAAAAAGTTTTCAAAAAGGGTGAGTCTATGCAAATGAAAAGTGTAACTGATGAAACTTTCACAAGAATGCTGGGTTCAAACACCCAAGAAAAAGTATTAGAAGTGTCAAAGGTTTCAAAAACACAAACAAAAAGGACTAAGACAACAACTGTTGTCCAAACCTCTGTTGTTGAGCTCACTGCTCCTGGTGATCATGGCACTACATCTAGTGCTGTGAAACCCACACCAGCCATTTCCAAAAGAAAACGTCCATCCACAAAAACCACCACTCCACCACAAAAGAGACTTCTGGAAGATGATATACCAAAAGATAACTCTGTTGCAACACAAAAGCAACTAGAAACCACTGTTGTTACTTCCTCACAACAGTTGGAAATATCTCAACCTGACCAAACTCCTCATGCATCCTCACAAAAGGATCATGTTGTAAGCCAAGGGGAACCACATCATGATACATTTGAGTCACTTGGCCATATGTTCGCAAGCCCCTCTCCCAGGGCTAATTCTCTTTTTACTCCTCCACCTTCACCATCACATGTTCCACAAACCATGCAACCTCTGTTTGAGGCTATTGACAAAACTCAGGAAAATCCCATTTCCTCTCTTTCACCTGTCAATGAGAGTATACCTCCACAAGTGACTGGGACTGAGGAAATTCAATCAGCCATCCCACAAACAGATGAGGAGGTTACACCCCTAGAGTTCAATGCAACTCTAGGTGAGTTTTCAAGTGGAGCAGCCACTACTGATGTAGAGACCATTGTCTCACACCAGGACAGTGGTTACATAACTAAGACTCCCTTGAAGGCAACAACTGATGAGGCCACTATAGTGTCCCCAAAATCAGTTGGAAGTCCCCAGAACCAAGAAAAAGGGGCATCTGGTTCTCATCCTTTGGATTCACCTCCTAGGACTGAATCAGTTAAAACTACCACTGGTAGGAATTCAGATGATCCTATTAACTTAGGTGATGGGTTAAAATACCAAGAATTGACGGCCAGAGTCCAAACCATTGAAACCTCTGTTGCTGACATCAAATCTGATGTCAAGTTAATATTGGAATCCTTGGCTACTCTTTCCAAGAGTCAACCATCCACAGCTGATATTGCTAGTGAGCTATGAAAATCTGTTTCCCCCATCATCATAGCTCACAGAAAACTAGCAGATCAGAATCATGAAACCTACATGGCTGAAATCAGAAACATGGTAGATGCAAGGTACAAAGATACCCATGCAGACATTCAAGCCATCAAAGACCATTTGCTGAAGACCACTGGCTTTGCCCCTACCACCATTCTTAGGGATGAAGATGATGATGCATTCACAGCTGATGATGCCAAAAAGGGGGAGAGTGGCAGAGATAGGTTGCCAAAGCTAGATCCCTTTGGTTGTCCACCTTCACAAAAAGGTAAATCAAAGTCTGCCAACATACCACCTTCACAAAAGAAAATGACAATATGTGGCCTGGTACTATGAACGATTCAGCTGAAGTGGATTGTGGTAGTAATCGCGAGTTCAACCTTAATACTAACCCGTGTGAAGGTATTCGGAATGCATTAATGGTTGAAGCTCATTCTGTTAATATTTTGGAGGAGGCTAATGTGCGGCCACTTGAAGGTGAAGTAGTGGCAACTATAGCGTTGGGAGAAAAGTTGGGTGCCGATTTATCCGATTCACATGTTTTGATCCAGGATTCTATTGTTATTGAAGGGTTACAAGGGGTGACGAAATGAATTGTCTCTCGATTAATATTCGAGGGATAGGGGGTTGTGGTAAATCGGGTTGGATTAAGAAAATTAAAAATGATTGTGGGGTTTCTTTTATTGGTTTGCAAGAATCGATGGTTAGTGATGTTCATTCGGACGTACTTTCTAGTTATTGGGGAGGTTCGGGTTTCGATTTCGAGTATGTTAATGCGAATGGTAACTCGGGAGGTATTGTAAGTATTTGGGATCCTAAAGTTTTTGTTAAAGACACGGTTAATAAACATCGTAATTATTTACATGTTGCGGGTATGTTTTTGGCGGGAGACGTGCGGGTTAACGTTTTGAATGTGTATGCTCCCCAGACGAACGTTGAAAAGAGGCATTTGTGGTCTAATATCGAAATCCTCATCCAATCTCACCAGGGGTGGTGGATCATTTTTGGCGACTTTAATGCGGTGCGTGATCGAGGTGATAGAAAAAATTCTAGATTTGATACGGTTAACACTCGGGACTTCAATGCTTTCATAGACAATGCGGGCTTGCATGAATATAATCAGCGAGGTATGAAATATACGTATGTGTCCCAGAGAAGAGGCGTTTGTACGTGGAGTAGAATCGATCGATTTTTGGTTTGCGAAAACGTCTTAAATAAGTGGCCAAATGCGTGTGTTCGGGCTTTGGATAGGAACCTTTCGGATCATTCTCCTTTGCTCTTTACGATTATAGACTCTAATTTCGGCCCTAAGCCTTTCAGGATGTTTGATTCTTGGCTTGACCGTCCCGGTTGTATGGAAGCTGTTAAGTTAGTCTTTGAAAATTGGATTGATTTTGGCCCACCAGACAAGAATTTGTTGATTAAATTGGGTGCCTTGCGTGGAAAATTGAAACAGTGGTACCAATCATATAGTGCTTCGGAACAAGCTGAGGAGACACGTTTGAGGTTGGAAAAAGAAGATATTGAAATCCAAATGGAAAATAAAGATTTGGACAAAACAGATTATTGGATTTGGTCGGAATGTAAGGTTGCGTTGGAGAATATTGAGAGACATAAGGCGCGTGATCTTAGACAAAAGTCTCGTGTCAAATGGGCCTCTTTGGGAGATGAAAATTCTAGTTTTTTCCATTGTGTGGTTAATGGTAGAAAGGCGTGTAATTCTATCCCGGGCTTAATGATTAATGGCGATTGGGTCACAAAGCCTACGCTTGTTAAGAAAGAGGTTTTTCGCTTTTCTAGAATTCATTTTTAAAGAAGCGTTTCCAGTTCGGCTGGCTTTGGTTTGTTTGGGGTTGAAGACTATCGATGATCAGGGGAGTGATTTTATAGTTGGTTCGTTTTCAAAACAAGAGATTAAAGATGCAGTTTTTGAGTGTGGTTCTAATAAGGCGCCTGGTCCCAACGGATTCAACTTTCGGTTTGTCAAACGTTTTTGGAGCTTGTTCGAGGATGATTTTTATAAGATTATGACGGAGTTTCACACCTCTGGTAATATTAGTTATGGCTGTGGGTCTTCTTTTATTACTTTGATCCCTAAGGTTAAAACTCCTATGGGTCTTACAGATTATAGGCCTATTACTCTTATAGGTATGATTAGTAAAGTTATTTCTAAAATTCTTGCTAATCGTCTCAAAAGGGTAATGGGTCAGGTGATTTCTGAGACCCAATCGGCTTTTTTGTCTGACCGCTTTATCCTTGATGGGTCCCTTGTGGTTAATGAGATTCTGGCATGGTTGAAGGAAAATAAAAAGAAATCTTTTTTGTTAAAAATTGATTTTGAAAAGGCCTATGATAATGTCAATTGGAATTTTTTGATCTCTATTATGTCCCAAATGGGTTTTCCAAAGAGGTGGTGTGATTGGATTAGAGGTATTTTCCTCTCATCAAGAGCGGCAGTTCTGGTTAATGGTTCTTCTACGTTTGATTTTCGGTGTGAGAAGGGTCTTCGACAAGGCGACCCATTATCTCCCTTTCTTTTTCTGATTGTAATGGAGGCCCTCTCGTGGATGATTAACAAAGCCAAGGATCTTGGTGTATTTAAAGGTATTAATTTTTCTGTAGACGATCCAGCTTTGACCCATCTCTTTTATGCGGATGATGCATTTATTGTGGGGGAGTGGTCTTGTGATAATATTAAGAGCATCGCACGTGTTCTCCGCATTTTTTACTTATGCTCGGGCCTTCGGATAAATCTCCATAAGTCTAATATTTTTGGTGTTTGCACGGAAGATTTTGAGGTGGACAACATGATGGAATTTCTAGGTTGCAAGCGTGATGGTTTTCCCTTCACTTACCTAGGAATTAAAGTTGGGGCTAAGATGACGCGAATTAATAGTTGGGAGCCAGTGGTTGAAGTCATCAAAGGGCGTCTAGCTTCTTGGAAAGCTAAACATTTATCGATTGGCGGCCGTTTGGTTCTTATCAACTCGGTCCTTGAAAGTATTCCGGTATATTATTTATCCTTGTATAAAGCTCCTAAAGCCGTGTTAGACTCTATAGAGATGATTATGAGGCGTTTTCTTTGGGTCGGTTCGATTGTTGAGAAGAAAATTTCTTGGGTGGCGTGGGATATTGTCACGTTACCAAAGAAGCAAGGTGGCTTGGGTATTTCTAAATTACAAAAGGTGAATGATGCTTTATTATTAAAATGGACTTGGAGATTTAAAAAAAGAACATAATTGTTTGTGGAAGAAAGTTATTATGGGGTGTCATGGTTCGAGTAGACCTTGGGCTATGTTGCCTTGTAATGCGGCGTCGAGTGGTTGTTGGAAATATATAGTTAAAGTTGGTGATACTAAAGTTTCTAACGGTATGACTCTAAACTCGTTTTTTGTTGGCATGCTCGGTGATGGGAACTCGATTTATTTTTGGGGGGATGCTTGGTTACGTGACGCTCCGCTCCGCATAATATACCCTAATCTTTTTAGACTTGAAAAGAATAAATGGATTAAGGTTGCAGGTCGGATTCATTATGTGAACAATGTTATAAATATGGTTTGGGATTGGAGATCGATGCCATCTTCTCAGGAGGAGGTGTCGGAGTTATTCCACTTGCTTGATGACATTCACAATTTAGAGTGGCGTGGTGGAGAAGATCGGTGGAATTGGAATGCGTCGAATGATGGTCTCTTTACGGTGTCCTTGGCTAAAAAATTATTGTACAACAACTCCCCGGATGCTTTTAGTCCGATAGTTAAATGGAAGGGGTGGCCGCCTTTAAAGTGTAAAATTCTAGTTTGGAGAGCCATGATTAATAGGATTCCAATTGTCGCTGAGCTTCTCAAACGGGGAGTTGATATCCGTCATACCGCTTGCTCGATGTGTCAGAATGACTTGGAGACAACCTTGCATCTTTTCACTGGATGTGCTATCACTAATGAAGTTTGGTTTCGAATTGAAAACTGGTGCCGCCTTAGTCATACATTTATTTTTGATGTCGCGGATCTTCTTCGGCTACCGGAGTCGCAATTATTATCGAAAGACAAAAAGCGCATTTTAAGGGGTGTTGTTATACTTTTATGTGGGTGATTTGGATTGAACGTAATGATCGTATCTTCAACAATAAGAAGCGAAGTCCTATTCAGATTGTGAAGAACATTAAATCTACAGCGTATTTTTGGTTACGTAATAGGACTAGGTGGAAAGATATAGATTGGATTACTTGGTGTACTTTCCCTTTGGGGTGATTTTTTTGCGTTTGTTTCTTCTTGTAAGTCCTTGCTTTGAGGCCTTGCGAGTTGTTTAATGAAGTTATCTTTTCAAAAAAAAAAAAACTTTTTAATATTAATATTAACTTTTTAATGTAATATTAATATTAGAATATTAATTAATTAAAAAAAATAAAGAATGATGAGCCTCCTCCACATCTTTGGACCATTATCATATTGATTCTTCTACCCCACGATAATATGACAGTTGAGGTGGAGGACCATCATGAATGATGGGCCTCCTCCAATAGTCTAATTTAAATCATATGAATAAATTGAAAATGTATATTAACTCCATTGACCAAAATGAAATATTTATGGGTTACGGAATTACATACCCTGTGACATCACATCTTGGGGGTATGACATCACATTCTAAGGTATGTGGCAGACTTTTATTGATGTGTAATATGAGCCGGGGTGTATGAATCCTAAATAGGGGGTGTATGATTCCTAAATACCAATATTTAGGCTATCCGGAGTGGGGGGGGGAAGAGAATAATATTATATTGTGTTAAAGTTAAAAAAAAAGTAAAATAAATAAAGCTCCACCAATAATTTAGTGCCAAGTGTCCCAAATAATTGCCCCACGCCGGTGAGTTGCCCCCCGCCCCCCCACGCCAGGACCGGCAGCGGTGTTCCCCCTTCCCGCCCTTTTCCCGCCCCCAATCCGGATGGTCTTATATAAGATCGCGACGACATTAATTGGTTTTCTTTAATGCATCGACCAAAATTAACTATTTATATAAAATCGTGATGATATTAATTGGTTGTCTTTATTACATTGACCAAAATGTACTCTTTTTATAAGACCATAAATACTGGATTTCGACTTGATGTATATATTTAATCAATTTTCTTTTATCCATCCATAGTGGTGGAGTGGTGGAGAGGCCTTATGTTCACTTAGGTGATCAAGGGTTCAATTCCCACTTCCAACATTATGGTTTGGTATCCGGGTAAAGATCGAATACGGGTGGCGCCGGTTCGAATCTGACGGGCGGCGAAGTTTTACCGAGTTCTATAACACTGTCGTGCCTTCAGGCAGGTGGGGCTCGGGTTTCCGCGCATCGGGAGAAGGCGGGGGCTGCTGGAGGTCGAGTAGTCGATTCTTGGGCACGGCGCCCCGCAAGGGTAGTTGCCACACAGTTGTTCGCCGATCAAAAAAAACAAACAGGGTCAAAACTTTTGACCTAGAAGCTTAATCAATTTCGTTTATACAAACATCTTGATTTATTTATTTCTTTAATTATTTATTTTTTGTTCATAAAACAGTGATCAGAATTATTTATTTATTTATTTTTTTTTGAACAAACAAAAACAGTAACGGCAGTATGTCAGCGACACTTGTCTTTAACTATTTGAGTTTCAATATTGTTCAGTTCGAGGGTACCAAACTACCAACCGATCGTAATCAATATAATACTTGGTACGAAGATTAGTTCATATTCGTTTTTTCGTACTATCAACTATGCGTCACGGCACTAGTTTGGTTCGGTTTGGTTTGGTATTAGTTGGATACTTGTATCTCATCGGTGGTGTAAACTTAATATAGAAGAAATCGAGGGTCCCATATAAAATGATATAGATATTATTTTTGCAATATAAAAACAAATTTTTTTTTTGTTTTACCAACCAGCTTATGGTGGAGTGGTACAGAGGCTCAATGATAGAAGATACATGACTGAAATGTCATGAGTTCGATTCTCGAGAGCGCCGGGTTTTACCAATTATTCCATTGTCGTGCTTTCAGGCGGGTCGATAGTTGGGTTTTCCGCGGAACTGGTGAACTTGGTGAAACCAGAGCTCCATTACATGTCTGGCTATGACTGGTGGAAGAAGTCCTGATTTGATTGAATAGGGACTTCGAAGGAAGTTCTTAGTGAATTTCGTTGGCTGTTTAAAACAAAACAATTTTTGTTATTATTAAGTCATACAATTTGCAATAATACACACCTAGACTTGAAGATAACACGAACCTACTATGCTACTAAAATAACAATATGGCCCGTAAACTTTCTCATATCCCACTTCCTATCCTTTTATTTTTGGCTTAAAGTTAGACAACTCCTTGACAAGTCTTTCCAAATCCATTGATGAGCTCCCACCTACCTTTATTGCTTCAATTGCTTTGTTTTTCATTTCTTTTGCTTTCAACTTCTCAACTCTATCCCCACTCATTGACTCAACGATTGTGCGAGCCAAATGGGCCGAATCAGGTACAGTATTCGGCCCTTCACAAACTCGCACCGCTATACCATGGTCCTCAACCAACAACCTAGCATCAATATATTGGTCGGCCTCCATGGGCCACGCCAGTATCATCACTCCCGCTAAAATCGCTTCCAAAACAGAGTTCCACCCACAATGACTCAAAAACCCACCGACCGCACGATGACTCAATATCGCCACTTGTGGAGCCCAACCCTTTATCACAACCCCTCTGCCCGACCCGGCCCGAACCAAACCACCTTGTTCCTCTTTCACCACAAGCACATAACTAATCCCACTATCTTCAAGCCCATTAACCAAACCCTCCAATTGGTCACTAGTTAAAAACTTTTGACTCCCAAAGCACACATACACCACACACCCATCACCTTTCCCATCAAGCCATCCCACCACATCAAAATCCGACCCATGACCCGAATGCCCACGGGTCATCGGATCCGACCCGCCAAGCAAACTAACCGGCCCGACCCCAAAAACCCGCCCATGACCCAACAACTTCCTCAAATACTCCAAGTACTCCGCCTCCAATGCATCAAAAGTATTCACAACCCATCCCCAACTCGACCGATTCGCGATATTCCCATCCACACTCACTTTCCAATCCGGGTCGGATTCATTTCCGACCCGAACCAACGACGGAAGATGTTCCCATGCAAAAGTTGGCGAATTCGGCAAATCGCGAAAAACCGTCATGTCTTGTGATCGAACCAACGACATATTATGGCAGCAATGATCAAGAACCGCGGTTAAGAATGCTCCTGATGAATAAAAACATATTCTAGGGATGCCCAACTGGTCAGCTAAGTGTTGTGTCCATCCAAGGAAGAAGTCAGATATTAATGCAACAGGCGGATTAATATGTGAACTAAACCATTGCATGATTTGGTCATGTAGTTTGGAAAGTGAGGATATTATAGGGAGGTTACCACGGTTACCAATATCTTTAACATTTTCTACACCCTTAGGGAGGGTTGGGTGGGGTGGGAAGGGTAGGACCAAGGTTTGGATGTTGGGTGAAGAAGAGAGGAGTGGGCTCAAGATAGGGAGGTTTTTGGGTGTGACCAAGATGGTTATGGTTAGACCGTTGGTGGCTAGATGGTGGGTTAGGTCTAGGAGAGGGAGCATGTGACCTTGGGCTGGATATGGGAAGACTAGTATGTGTGAACCCATGGAGTGTTTGGTATGTGTTTGTGTGATAGAGAGAGGGCAAGGAGAGAGGTATAAGAAGATATTTATTGAAAATACGAAAATATTATTCTTTTTTTTATTTATTTATATAACGGTAACAATAATGTGTATTTAACTTTTAAAAGTTACTGATTAGACGGGGTCCATATTTGCTTTAACATCGTTGGTGCCCAATGTGATTTCCAAAAGGGCAAAAAGGCATCTTCATGTTTGAAACAACTTTCTTTTTTTGGTACAATTTCTTTTTTTTTTCTTTTTCTTTTTTTATGATGACTAATTAGAAATTCCAAATTATAACAACTTAATTGTTAGTTGGATCTAGGGCTGAGCACTATATGGCGCAGAACCGTTAAAATCAGGGAACCGAAATCAAACCACTAGATCTGAACCGTTTCTTTTGTTTAAGGTCTAGTTCTTACATTTTAGTGAAAACGGTTCCCAACCCAACAGAAAGACAACCTTTTCATGTTAGAAAAAAAAATATCTACCGGAAGAATGTTTGCTTCTAAACGTTTTGTCATTCATCGCCTCCACCACCACGAAACCATGAAAATGTATTGAATAATCCTTTTCTTCCATTTATTCCATTTCAGCCCTCTAGCCACTTCAAGCAGGTCCCGAATACTAAAAATAATTAATGGATCCAAACCGTACCATGACCCTATTTGAGCCCAAACTTCTTGCACCAATTTGCAATTTGAAAAAAAGATGCTCTGGTGTTTCAATTCCCCAATCACACATAGCACAATCAATGCTACCCCTATGCACATTTTGCTTACTCAACTCTGATTTCGTAGGAATTAGACCCATCTCAATCCGCCATGCCAAAACATTACATTTAAGCGGCACCCAACCCGTCCACGGAAACACAAAAGTGTCAATATTGTCTCTTTCTTTCTTGAACATATTCTTTATTTCTTTCACTGTTCAATGTTCTAAACCTTTTCTCTCCAGCTCCATTTATCCGACCCATTTCTTCTACGAAGGATTGATATCATCGATTCATTTATGTATATTCTCTATCAGCCTCTTCCACCATAGGGCCTGCAAAAAATTGACTAAAACAATAAGAGTGGACACCCATCCAGCCGATTCTTTCAGCGACAAAACTTAAATTTTCCATCTCCCTATTATAAAGATTTGGCCATTTTATGAACAGAGGTGATTCACTTAACCAAACGTCTTGCCAAAACCGTACACCCAACCTATCCCCAATCTCCGCCCTGAAGTTAAAAGACAATGGCCGATTTTTAATAATTAAGTCTTCGCATGTTTTCACAATGAACCTCAAACAGCTTCTAACTTGTTTATTCTTAGGTAAAGAGTAATATAGTGTTCGATTTTTATGGCACAACTTAACCACATTCTTTCAAAGATCACTCATATCTCTACGAAACCGAGCACTCCACTTAACCAATAGAGACTCATTCACTTGTTTAACCGAGGTACTCCAAGACCTCCCAACTTCTTATCCAAAGTCACCCGATCCCAACTAACAAAATGAATCTTTTTAATGCCCAAACTTCCCTGTTGATCAATTCTTGATATTTAATATAGAAACATGAATAAGTAATCGGATATGTACCTTATTAGCCAGTAACCACTAAAAAGGAATACTTCATGATCTACAGGATGACCGGGTTCCTGTTTAGGATGTACAATAATGATGGCTAAGGAGATCAAGGATCCCAGTTTTAGAGTTGAGGGGAGGAACGAATTAGGTTGTGAGTAATGGTGTTTCATTAGTCTCTAATCCCTCCTAATGATCTCTATTTATACACCCAAGGGCAAACCCTATTTTATGGATTAATAAGGGTAATTACGTCCATCACATAAAGACCAATTAAACCAATAGGGGTATTTAGGTCATTGATCATCTATTAGATAAATGATTATAAAAGGCCATTTAATTAGAATATATAAATATATTCTTACATTCTTTCACTTGGCCGAGTAATCATTTATTATGAGCATTAGATAAGCCTTATCAGGAGTTAATACTCATTTTAGTTCTAAACCAAAAAATGTAGCAGAGAAATACATTTGTTGAGTTAGTATTCAACTTCGGACCCCCATTAATCATACTACATCCCAAATTTAAAACTTAACATTAGAATCATGACAATTAGGCCCTTAACGTTAATTTGTATAATTAGTGTATATACGTCCTTAGGCATGCATGAATGTATTTAGAGACAAAAAGTGTTAAATGGATGAGGATTAACTAATAATTAGTCATTCATAGTGTAATATCCATTTGTGCATAGTCATTAGTAAAACCCGTCTCTATTATAGGCCCTTAGGAGACTTATGGGTGACAGAAATTTAGTTATTGGATCCATAATCATATCATGAATGTATTCGATATAAAGAATTAGTTTCCTCTAGTTGCTCATAAAATAAGTAAAAAATTAATTTCGTATCGAAATTCTAATGCAAACAGGGTAGCTGACTTTATCACAGTAAGTCTTCAATACAGAATTTAAATGGAGTTATTAAATCATAAGTCTACTGATAAAAATTCCAACAACATTTAGTGACAGCTGCGTTGTGATAAGCAACATATTATGTCATAATTCCTCAGGTTGTTGCTAACAGTTCATTATGACTCCTTCATGAAATAAGTTTTGTCTACTGAAATAAGGATATGTCCTGAAGTTGACATATTGTTTTCTCTGAATACAACAAAGTTAAAAAAAGATTATTCAACTGTTTTAAATTCTCACTTCTTCTTTAAATTATAATATCTCATTTCTTAAAGATAATGTGATATTTTATTAGATGTTTCACAATAATCTAGACGAGTATAGTGTCCAGTAACACAAGCAATATCCAAACGAGTATAGACTTAAACTTACATAAGACTTCTAATTAATGAAGCATAAGGTAATAATCTCATTTATCCTATTAGCTTCTAAAAGAGAGCAATGTTGTATGCTACATGTGTAAGGACTCACTTAGAGGCGAAAATAATGTCTCGTTGAGTCTAAGTCTATCTCGGTGAATTTTGATTCCAATAACATAAGAGGTATCTCCGAGATTCATTATGTCAAAGTATGCGCGAACAATGATTTAACTAATGTAACATATACTTGTCAAAAGAATGCCATTTATATAAGGACAAGTTTGCATTAGTTGCTCCTACTCATCTTGAGGTACGTATATTAATCCACTTGTTACTTGATGAAAGAATTGCATTATAATTTCATCATGTTTAAAAGCTTGCATAACCCATAAATGGATTTCATTGACTCAAAAACTAAGTAATCCGGACCTTTAGTTTAGAACTTTCCGGTTATTTTATGAACATGTAGGTCACTGTTAGGGAAAGTTGTCTAATTGTCCATCTAATGTAGCTATTAAATATTATTAGCTGCTAGAACGGTAATGATCCTCAAAGATACCTTTTTACAAGACAAGTAAGAAGGTTCTTTGATAATTTATTCCCTCTTGAGTATAACCCTCGACAATCAATCATAGTTTTAATGTGATAATGTTTTCATTCAGATTCAGTTTAGTTATGAACACTTTTAGGTAATTCAAATAAATTAGAAGGGGTAGGTGATGTGTTATCAAACACACCTTGTTAACATGTTTGTTTGGTATATATTTTAGTGTTTAATTGATTGGTTTATATATTATATGAGTCATGAAAGAACAAGGGCTAAAATGACGAATTATATTAAAAAGACACTAATAATCAACAAGTCAAATTACAAACCATGTTTGCTTATGATTTACAACCTTCACCAATTTAGATATAAATGGTTATAAATAAATAAAACAAAGGTGTTGATTATATTAAAAAGAACATAAAGTATAAACATAAGATTTGATCATGTGTACCTAATATGCTTAACATCTGGACTAGCATGTAATGCGCTATAACAATCAAACCTCAACTGTAAACAATGCACATATCTAAAGGACTTACAGGTTTTGGGCTTAGGGTAAAGGCGGTGAACGGTTAGGCTAAAAAGTGGCTAAAACAAAGACAAGTACCAACCCATGACAATCTTTTATTCATACTAAACACAATAACTAAAACTGCGGGTTATTTTCGACCCGTATTACATAACACTAACATTTTTTTTTTCTTTCTTCTTTTATATTTTTTTTTTCTTCTTCTTCTTCTTTTTTTCAGTCGCCTACTTTGGTATATCGGCCTCATGAATTGACTGATTTTTTTTTCAGCATATAAATATTAAACATCATAATAACTACACTTAGATTGTCAAGGTAACACTGGTGACACAAAAGGTCGGTTCAAGAAACTGATTTGGGTTTAACAAACGAATAGGTAAGGGCTCAACATAGCTACTAGGGGTAATATTGTGTGTAAACAGGTTAATCACGTAAACAAATACATGAGTATCAAATGAAAAGGGGAATCCTAAATTGACTTTATCATCTATGTGCATATTTAGTCTACAACCTCAGCATGTATCAAATCACACAATTTCTGCAACAGAGAAACATCTGGCCTACACTCAACAAATGAAAATATATATGTGTCAATCTATCATCTAGTAGGCTCAAGATCTCACAAAGTAGGGAAATGGGTTACCGATGTGTGCATGTATTTATTACCAATAGCTTGTTAAACCTAGTCAGGCAATTCTATACTCTTTTTTCTTAAAAACACCTGCTGAAAACGGTTCATATTACTTTTCCACAAATTAGACCATGACTAAGGATCTACTACCAAAACAATCAAGAAATAACTGTATGTAATGAAAGAGCTGCTTTATGTCTTATTATAATGTTTTTTTTATGAACAATTTTCAAGACATTTTCAATTTTCAATTTTTTTTTTGATTTTTTAAAGACTAAAAAATAAATAAAAATGAAATCTCCCCGCCCCCACACTTGAACGACACATTGTCCTCAATGTGAGCTAGGAATAAAATAAAGCAGGAATAAAAATAAAATACAACAGTAAAAGGAACGGATTCCCCTGGATAAGCAATACGCGTATGAGTCCGTTCAATTCTTTCCAATGTCAGTCGTATAGCATTTCACTCGCAACCGATAAACAAACCTGAAACAAAGAAACAAGAAAAACAAACAAAACAAACAAATCTGGAAACCTGCAAACAGTAGTTATTCCGGATCGTCCTCGCCCGAATGGAGATTGAGTACGGGCGGGACAATCTATTCTTGTAGTTCAAATCATAACAAGCAATCCCATGACTCCAACAAAAATAAAACTAACACACTTGAAAATTAAAATAAACTAAAATAAAAACAAATAAATATACAAAATATACAAAAATCATGCCTGATGTTCATTCATGGTGGTCTTAAAGCACATTTTCCTACCAAGTTTCCAATGTATGCCCGATAGTTGACATATCAAGTTTTCATCTTTTTTCCTGTCTTTGACATGTCTGTAGAATCATTGCTGGGCCACTTCACTATACTTTGTCCAAGGTCTTCAATGTTCACCTTCTTCTTCTGCCCCCTCGAGCCATCATCTTCAACTTCGTCTATTTTATTCATAAATATGGAAGGATGGTTAGGATACACCATGGTTACCTTGTTTATGGGTTTTTCAATGGGTATGTCTTTAGGAGGTTGTATGCAAGTAGTCGCATGCTCTATAAGGCCTGCATCCCCCTCTTCTTCTTCTATGGCCTCAACCACTATGGAGTCAAACATTAGTTCTTTGGAAACTGAGAGATTTTGTTTTATGTCTTCAACTGGCTTCATACATCTAACTTCATGTTTTGGAAGGTCCATCACTTTTTCAGCTACATTAACATTAACTATATCTGCTTCAACTATCAAATCTTCAAGTGCTAATTCTTCTGCCACTTGACCAACATGCTTAAACAATGCCTCCACAGTTTTGTGTCTAACTTCATTGTCCTTTTGAATCCCCTTAACATCTTCCTGGATAGCCTTTACATCTTCCTGAACAACCTTTATGGCCTCTAAGATTGCATTCAGTTGGGCATTGCTTCCCTCTTCACTGTTTTGTTGCGGTTGATAATCATAGTCAACACTCTGGCCTCCATTAACAATCGGATCAGGATTCGTGTAGTAACATATAGTTTGTTTCCTGGATTGGTAGATGGCTTGTAGTATCTTTGCTGAAAGTTCTGATATTGTGGCCAATAATAAAAGGATGATAAACAAGAGCCTTCATGTTTTTCTAGCCCAAAGATAATATGATCATGTCGTGCCTTATATGCTTCAACTCTTTGACGGGAAATTGGACAATCTTGCATCACATGATATGGGCTCTCGTAACACCTACAAGCATCATAATCCACCCAGTTCATCCTGAATTCAATTTGCCTGCAAAAACAACAAAATAGAGAAAAATACAGGACAAAAAAATATATATTTTTGTTTTTTTTAAAACTTTTAAAAACAAAGAATTAAACTAAAAACATTAAGCGTACGAACTCCCCGGCAACGACGCCATTTTGATCGCGTGTTGAGAGCTAATCAGTAGGATCGATAAACTTTCCCAACATCCATTTCAGCTTTAGTCAGGTAAGGTATTTAATCATCAAAGCTAGTAGACCTTTTAGACCTAGATGACATCCTGCGTTAACTATTGTGTTTATTAGGTTACATATGCAATTTTATGAATTAGCTCTTGGTTAGGTGCTTTCATTCTTAGGTAAATAATGAGCAATATTAGTTTCTAGGTGCGTAAGAGTTGGTGCAGTACGATGTACAAGAGGTGTAATCAAAGTTAAATTCGGAGTAGAATTTAGTGAGTCTCTCCCCCCGCCTCTTGTATTTATGACAAGTCATGATAAGGACTTTTACTGCTCCCACTTACCTTAGAAATCTTTAGGAACTTAGCATGCATAGGGTCTAAGATTGGGAGACCAATAGATTCTAATAGAGAAACAACTCAATGATGTTTATGTTAGTTTCTCAATGATGTTTATGTTAGGCATCAATGACACTTTACTATGAGTATCATTATATTCTAAGGAGATAAGTTGTGATTGAGAAGTGTCATATACAAGAGGTGTAATTTGAGGTAAGATCAAAATTGTCATTCCCCCACATCTTGCAACTTTTGAAAGTTATAATCAGGACACATAATGCTCCCACTGATCTTTTAGGTCTCTAGGAACTCCATATGATAAGTTTTATTCCTTTTGCCATTTAGAATTTAGGGCATTTAACACATGGTTTAAAGTCATTAAGAATGAGATTTGATAACAAATCATCCTTCATTAACCTATTCATGTGCTCATAAAAAATTTGGTCTCAATGGATGAAGTGCATAGGTCTCATTATCCTTTGTTAAATTTTAATTTTCATGATAACAAAGTTGTGAAAATGTATGTATCATCTTGTTCTATTTTATAAGGTTTCTGTTTAGATAATGACAACCAATAATATGAGAGTTTTAGTTACTAGTGACTTTGTTTTGGTTATAAAAACTCATAATTGTCAAAATTTAACTTTAGTATTGATACTAAAAATTTTGAGTAATCTCCAGAATATTGTAAGGTATCATAAAGCCTAATACAAAGATCAGTTATTAGTGGTTCTTTCAACCTTAATATTAAATTCATCACTTACTCTCATCTTAAGTATTTTTTGATGTAACAACCCAGAACGGACCCCAAAAATTTTTCGTGCATAATTATTGTTATCGTGTAATAAACAAGTGACCAAAACAAATATTAAGCGAGACGATTATGTGCGAAATTAAAAACCGAACCGTCGTATATATAAAATATTGTTAGAATACGTGTATGAGATCGAATTTAAACGCAAATACGAACCCGAACCTGTGCCCATTCGGAAAGGATGAGTCACCAAGGGAGAGGACACTTGTCCTCCCCTCTTGGTGACACCTCCCTTGGTTTCATTTATAAAAGCCTCAACACACACATCTGTGTGTTTATATTATACATCCCACACACACATACATATATTAAGAGAGAGAGAGAGAGAGAGAGAGAGAGAGAGAGAGAGAGATAGAGGAGGAGCCGGAGGCTCCTCGCCGCCACTCCGGCGGAGCTGCGGTCACCACAGCCCTAAAAACCCCTCACCTCCACAATACCTCTGCACCGATTATTATTATTATAGAGAGAGAGAGAGACGCAGAGAAGAGAGAGGTATAGAGAGAGAAAGTGACGAGCAGAGAGAGAGAGTAGGTCGGAAGGAGGAGGAGGAGTCACCGGCCTTGGCCACTGACCGACCTACTCCGGTGGCAGCAGCAACAGAAGGCGGCTCACGGTGGTGCTTCTCCGGCGACTGCAGAGTACGCCAGTGACGGTGGTGGTTCGGATGCTGTGTTCGGATCGGGTCAGTCAGGTTTCTAAGGTAAAAACCCCAAACCCACATCTATTATCTTTAATAATAATCGGTGATGGATTCTTGTTGATGACCGTGTGATGATGATGACTAGTCTTGGTGGTTGTTTCCGATGAAGAGGACGACGGTGGATCGTGGTTACAGACGGAGCTGGGGCGGAGATCGGATTACGGTGGTGATCGGTGTGGAGGAGAATTATTCAGCGGTTATTATCTAAAGGTGGGTTATAACCGGGCCAGTCTCGGAGTCGGGCCATAAGACGGGTCAGTAGGAGTTGGTCAACAAAAGTCAACCAGGTCAAGGTGGTCAACTGCAGTCAACACAATCAACCGGGTCAGACCCGGTCAACACGAACCATAACCCGATACGTGAGGTATAACCGAACCTAATAAACCGATAATTATATTTATTTATAAATTAATTGAGTATAACTTCACGTGTGGGACTTGACGAGCATGCTAACAATATTCGGACATAGGAACATATGGAGTATCGGCTAATGGTTTGGATATGTTGAACTTGACAATAGGAAGTATAGCATTTGGGATTTGACACTTGGAATGTTGGACATTTGAACTAGATATGAATTACATATACATTGAAGATTATTAGGTTGGACACTATGACATAAGACTTGGACATTTGGACTAGTCACATATACATTAGACAATTCAGGACTTTGGACATTGGACCCTCAACACTTGAGTATTGGAAACTAAGACTTGAAACGGATTGAAGCGACATATATCTCAAGTATGAATTGGAACTAGTTAATGATAGCGGTTCTTGGATATAAACTTGAAACATTAAGATCGACATAAACCTTTAGTGACTAGTGTAGGCCATAGCATTGAATAGACGAACCTAGATATGAAGTATAAGCATGAAGTCTTGGAGATGTTAGATTTGACACCTTTGACGCCGAAGACTAAGACGCAACCTAAATACAATAATGTGCAAACACACATACCTAGACCCTATGCACCTAATGACTCAGATCTATTAAACAATATTACTCAAGATATAAACTCCAGACATTGGGACTTAGCAATAGACGTGATACGTGATATAAGAATAATAGAATGCGATACTTGAACTATAAGTGCAAACATAGTTATAGCTACCACTTGTCAAGTACAAAGGGATAGGTTGAGGATTATTGGAAACCGAACGTAGACGTGGTACTGTAATAAATAGAAACCATACGCTCGAGCTCGTCCCCACGTATGACCAGTTGTAATTAAGACCGAACACTAAATAATATTTGTCGATTTAGGATTCACTCAGGAAGATACCGGAATACGATGGCAGACACTCATTCTCATATTATTACGACCGTAATGCATCCAGGTGAGTTCCGTGAACCATCCCCCCTATTTTTGTATTTTAAACTGTTTTGGGGTGAATACATGCTTCCAGGAAAGAACCAGTAGAATGTGATGAACCAGTGATGTGACAAGATGTGCTCCCGATAACCAAACCGTCACACTCATTAACCCAATGGGAGATTGGGCAGCCTAATATGTGGGTAGCGCTACTTGGGGAATCCCCCGCACGCAATGGACCCGGAAGCCCGGGAAACCCTCCACTGAGGTATGTGTCATGTATTTTGCCGAGGGAGTCCATAATGGGAGCAGATGGATCCAGTGTTAGGATTGAGGTGTGGCTTGTACATCACCACGTGTAAACCTGTTTTAACTTATTAAACTTGCTTTTTGAATGATAACTTGTTTGAGACGATAAACCTTATTTTAGAACTAATTAAACACACACACGGACTCACCAACATTATTGTTGACCCAAAACTATTTTAAGCATGTGTTCAGGTACCTGTTCTGGAGTTTCGAGGATTATGCAGCTACAACTCAGAGTATCCCCGACTGACGAACCAGAAGGCAAGCGAGAACCTTAGTTATTACCTAGAATACTTGTGTTAGAGATTGTATATCACTGTAAATGTAACTAGATGTTTATAAAAGATTAGTCATTTATATTACTTCCGCTGTTTGCTTGCATTACGAGATGTTTGGTAACAATCTGGAATTCCGTCTAGGCCCACCTAAGTCGGGGTGTGACAGATTGGTATCAGAGCAAACAGCCGAAGCAAATAAGAACTCCATTAGGCTTCAACCGTGAACCTTAAGATCCTGACCTTTGAAACCACATAATTCATCTCGGTTTGGAAAACCAAAGCATGGCGAACAAACTAGAGTTGCAGCAAGGAGATACCGGATGAGTCGACCATGGGTATTGAACACATTAGGATGAACCTTTCTAACCGACGATACCATGTGCATACGAACGACACTGCGAAACAACCAAAGTATAAGATGAGACATTATGATTTTGATAGGAATATGCTTGGATGCTTAAGTGAGGCGGACAAGTGATTATGGTTGCAAACATAATCATGAATCCGCAAGCACAAGGGCATTACGGGCATATCTTGTTAAAGATCATAAGTGTACGAGTCGAATTAATGCCCTTGAATGTAAAACTAGGTAAAGTACCTCGGCTTGTTACAAAGGACTTAGGAATATCTCTTATCTTGAGTGCTTCTTGGGTTCCTTACCATAATATTCTCACTTGATGGATTGTTGCCTTGAACCTATCAAGTGATCCTTCATCCTTCTTTTAGCTTACTTTGATCGAGCTATCCTTGAGAAGTCCTCGTTTATGAGACAAACATCTCAAGCACCCACTCTTGAACACCAAACAGACGCTCGATAACACATAAGTAGATGCCGAATCTTAGTTTACATTCCTTTGAAGTTCGAAATGTTTTTGTTGGATCATCCAAAACTTCGTGTGAAACACTCCGGATAAGACGAAACCTTGGAGAAACGTCTTGATGAACATGATTGGACCCCGTTCATCATAGTTCCTTCGACCATTTCTCATTAATTTTTGGAATTTCCTTCGATATTTTGGCAAAGTTGTTTAATCGAATCATTTAACTTCGTTTGGAAACCCAGTTCATACCCCGTTTTACCACTAAGAACTCTTGGACACCATGCTCCAAACCTTTCCGATAACACTTTAGTACAATAGGTTTTGCACTTGTTCCTTGCCTCGTGAATATTTAAGCTCTTTCGGATTGAACGACTTCATAGAACCATAGGTAAACGCCAGGAAAGCCTTGGATTATTCAATAATTCTCCTTAGTAAACTCTCTTCGTTTACGATGAAACCATTAATTCAATCCAAACAAAATGTTTGTTCGTCCCCTACACCATCAAAAGTTTTACTAATCTTTGCATTTCGATCATTCCTGTTCTTTGAGTTAGTATCCTCGGAAGACGTAACACCCTAACGTAAGGTAAATTGGCAATTATGATCCGGAACATAATCGCGAATCTACAGGTACGTTATGGTGGTATAGAATTCCACGTGGATTTTCGGAAAAGATTCCAGTCCGTTTTTGAAGTACCAAAGGTGTGGTGGGTTAGCTGCGGTACATCCTATATATAAACACCGATGGCGCATCAGGAATGGAACTGGGAATCAATCCAAAAATAAATCATACTCCTTGAAAAAGACTTCCGGTACGTTTCTGGAGTATCAAAGGTGTGGTAGGTTAGCTGTGGTACACCCTATATATAAACACCAATGGTACGTCAGAGATGAGACTGGAGGCCTGATCTAGAGTAAATCATAGACTGTTTTCTAGTTCTGAACGACCCAAAAGATTGAAGAAGTTACATGTCCTGTTTCCTTGATTTCCATATCCTAGCTGTTTATATACCCATTTGACGCCTATCAAACCACTAATTTGGTAAACCACCCTTTTGTTTAAACACCCTGTCCGATGAATAAATCCCTATACCTTCCTCTTGTAAGTAGAATTGTTAAGATTTAAAGCCTTCCCGTTGCTCGTATGACCCGTAAAATTAGTTTTGAAAAACGTAGCACGATCTGCACAGCGCCCTTGCATATGAAGTTTCTAGTGATCTCATAGTGTGTTTTGAATTAGATCCCTTGATTTTCAAAAGTACGACTGGTTTACCTAATAATATAACTATAAGATCGCATCCATGAGTGACGCTTGCGAGTCGAATAACCTTAACCAGTTATGAGAACCGTAATGGAAGTACAGAATATAACCCCAACCTTAATTTCGCGGACGAAATTCTTGTAAGGAGGGGAGAATGTAACAACCCAGAACGGACCCCAAAAATTTTTCGTGTATAATTATTGTTATCGTGTAATAAACAAGTGACCAAAACAAATATTAAGCGAGACGGTTATGTGCGAAATTAAAAACCAAACCGTCGTATATATAAAATATTGTTAGAATACGTGTATGAGTTCGAATTTAAACGCGAATACGAACCCGGGCCTGTGCCCATTCGAAAAGGATGAGTCACCAAGGGAGAGGACACTTGTCCTCCCCTCTTGGTGACACCTCCCTTGGTTTCATTTATAAAAGCCTCAACACACACATCTGTGTGTTTATATTATACATCCCACACACACATACATATATTAAGAGAAAGAGAGAGCTCGAGAGAGAGGAGTCGGAGGCTCCTCGCCGCCACTCCGGCGGAGCTCCGGTCACCACAGCCCCAAAAACCCCTCACCTCCACAATACCTCTGCACCGATTATTATTATTATTATAGAGAGAGAGAGAGACGCAGAGAAGAGAGAGGTATAGAGAGAGAAAGTGACGAGTAGAGAGAGAGAGAGAGAGAGAGTAGTTCGGAAGGAGGAGGAGTCACCGGCCTACTCCGGTGGCAGCAGCAACAGAAGGCGGCTCACGGTGGTGCTTCTCCGGCGACTGCCGAGTACGCCAGTGACGGTGGTGGTTCGGATGCTGTGTTCGGATCGGGTCAGTCAGGTTTCTAAGGAAAAAACCCCAAACCCACATCTATTATCTTTAATAATAATCGGTGATGGATTCTTGTTGATGACCGTGTGATGATGATGACTAGTCTTGGTGGTTTTTTCCGATGAAGAGGACGACGGTGGATCGTGGTTACAAACAGAGCAGGGGCGGAGATCGGATGACGGTGGTGATCGGTGTGGAGGAGAATTATTCAGCGGTTATTATCTAAAGGTGGGTTATAACCGGGTCAGTCTCGGAGTCGGGCCATAAGATGGGTCAGTAGGAGTTGGTCAACAAAAGTCAACCAGGTCAAGGTGGTCAACTGCAGTCAACACAATCAACCGGGTCAGAACCGGTCAACACGAACCATAACCCGATACGTGAGGTATAACCGAACCTAATAAACCGATAATTATATTTATTTATAAATTAATTGAGTATAACTTCACGTGTGGGACTTGACGAGCATGCTAACAATATTCGGACATAGGAACATATGGAGTATCGGCTAATGGTTTGGATATGTTGAACTTGACAATAGGAAGTATAGCATTTGGGATTTGACACTTGGAATGTTGGACATTTGAACTAGATATGAATTACATATACATTGGAGATTATTAGGTTGGACACTATGACATAAGACTTGGACATTTGGACTAGTCACATATACATTAGAAAATTCAGGACTTTGGACATTGGACCCTCAACACTTGAGTATTGGAAACTAAGACTTGAAACGGATTGAAGCGACATATATCTCAAGTATGAATTGGAACTAGTTAATGATAGCGGTGCTTGGATATAAACTTGAAACATTAAGATCGACATAAACCTTTAGTGACTAGTGTATGCCATAGCATTGAATAGACGAACCTAGATATGAAGTATAAGCATGAAGTCTTGGAGATGTTAGATTTGACACCTTTGACGCCGAAGACTAAGACGCAACCTAAATACAATAATGTGTAAACACACATACCTAGACCCTATGCACTTAATGACTCAGATCTATTAAACAATATTACTCAAGATATAAACTCCAGACATTGGGACTTAGCAATAGACGTGATACGTGATATAAGAATAATAGAATGCGATACTTGAACTATAAGTGCAAACATAGTTATAGCTACCACTTGTCAAGTACAAAGGGATAGGTTGAGGATTATTGGAAACCGAACGTAGACGTGGTACTGTAAAAAATAGAAACCATACGCTCGAGCTCGTCCCCACGTATGACCAGTTGTAATAAGACCGAACACTAAATAATATTTGTCGATTTAGGATTCACTCAGGAAGATACCGGAATACGATGGCAGACACTCATTCTCATATTATTACGACCGTAACGCATCCAGGTGAGTTCCGTGAACCATCCCCCCTATTTTTGTATTTTAAACTGTTTTGGGGTGAATACATGCTTCCAGGAAAGAACCAGTAGAATGTGATGAAACAGTGATGTGACAAGATGTGCTCCCGATAACCAAACCGTCACACTCATTAACCCAATGGGAGATTGGGCAGCCTAATATGTGGGTAGCGCTACTTGGGGAATCCCTCGCAAGCAGTGGACCCGGAAGCCCGGGAAACCCTCCACTGAGGCATGTGTCATGTATTTTGCCGAGGGAGTCCATAATGGGAGCAGATGGATCCAGTGTTAGGATTGAGGTGTGGCTTGTACATCACCACGTGTAAACCTGTTTTAACTTATTAAACTTGCTTTTTGAATGATAACTTGTTTGAGACGATAAACCTTATTTTAGAACTAATTAAACACACGCACGGACTCACCAACATTATTGTTGACCCAAAACTATTTTAAGCATGTGTTCAGGTACCTGTTCTGGAGTTTTGAGGATTATGCAGCTGCAACTCAGAGTATCCCCGACGGACGAACCAGAAGGCAAGCGAGAACCTTAGTTATTACCTAGAATACTTGTGTTAGAGATTGTATATCACTATAAATGTAACTAGATGTTTATAAAAGATTAGTCATTTATATTACTTCCGCTGTTTGCTTGCATTACGAGATGTTTGGTAACAATCTGGAATTCCGTCTAGGCCCACCTAAGTCGGGGTGTGACAGTTGAAATCCGGTAAGGAAAAAAATAGAACTAGACTCAACAATCATGTGTTAATTGGAATATACATATCCATGGAGTCAAATATCATTGATTTTCTACTACTTAACTTACCTAGTTGTTTCCTTGGCTTATGGATTGTCTCTTTGCTTGTGCCCAGTCTAATGGCATAGTTTTGCACTGAGATATCCGCATGGAGAACTTAGAGCTAGAAGCAGTACTTGTATTTCGTTTTCGGACTTTAAAACTATCCTTTCTATTATAAGTTATCTTCCACTTTTAAGTTTTAGTGGTTGTAAGGTGAATAACATCTGATTTTTTCAGTTTTAGGCGTTTTTGTTCTTGTACATATATTGATATCAACACACTCATTTTCATTTGGTACTTCTGAGTGTTGTAATTAATTCATAAGGCATCTAATCGTACTAATGGAAAAGTTATTCTACAACACATTGAAAATCTTTATCGATTCCATGAATAAGCACTTAGTTTAATAGGCCATGTTATTCAATATTATAATGTATTCACGAATGTCACCTATCCTTTTTATTTGAGTTGGATTTATTGCATGCTTCTTTAATAGTTCTTTTAATTCTTCCATGGAAACAAAATTAGTCTTACGAATTTCAGAATCTTTAATGGCTCCCCTGATAGCAATCATTAATTTGAGTTCTTGATTACCATAACTAACATTATATTTGATTTATCCCACTTCTTATTGAAGATAAATTTTAATTTGTTAGAAAATTAGCAGGAGTGTCATGTCTTAAACAATAATCAAGACTCAATAAGAGCAAATTATAGTAGGTTTTGGAATAAGAGTGCATTAGTTAGTTTGAGATATAAACTTTTAGAAGAAGAGTGATTTATGTTTTAGGATATTCAAGTAAGGCAGACAAAAAATTAGGATCATCATATTAATGAAGGATCATTAATATGTGAGGATCATTGTTTTGATGAAGATATGATAACATCTATTATAAACACCAAACTATAATAGATTAATTAAAATGTTCTACTTAAAATAATAGCACATCACCTTTGGGCATAAGTGGGACACTTAATTTATTAGGCACAATTTAGTTTTACAGGACACGAATGTAAGAAATCATCTTTGGACAGAAATGAGACATTCATGTTAATTAGGCAAAACTAATTTGGTATGTTTAGTTAAACGTAGATAACTGTGTTAAGGTAGCATATCACCTTTTGGGCATACGTGGGACCTTTTAGTGTTATCAAGGTAAAGCAAAATGTTTATTGATTTAGGTTTTGAAAACATATTAATGAAGGTTTTACAAAAATAATAAACTAATTAATAGTAAGACCCATTTTTAGTTCACCATAGAGGCAGTTCTCAGAAAAATAGGTTTAGTTTCCGGGTAAAGATTCTCGTGAAGTAGTTTAGTTCCCGAAAAAAGGAAGTTCTTGTGAAAAAGATTTAGTTCCTTGAAAATGGAGTTCTAAGAAAAGTTTAAGTTCCCGACCTTTCATTACTTTATGGTAAAAAGTGAGTTCTTGGTTTGCTTTATAGTTCACAGTAGAAAAATGAGTTTTTGAGTCACGTCATAGTTTGCGATAAAGGGTTGCTTCTCGGTAGAGTAAGGGTTCACGGTGAAAGTTAGGCTTCTCAGTAACTAATGGGTTTTTGAAATTTGTTTCCCGAAAATAGTTTTAGTTTCCGTAAAAACGAAATCGTGAATTGAGTAAACATGAACCATGAACCAAATTAGTCCATGATCCTTAATCCTGCGAAAAATGAACTAGTTAATTTAACTTGTTAAAATTAAATCGTGAACATAATAAGCTGATAAGATTTGATTTCGAAATTTAAGGGATTTGAGTTTATTATGATTTCAAAAATCTTAGGTGCTTTAATATATATCCAAGTCTATCAGTTCGACTATTTAAAAGATATATAAAAAATATTTTTAATCGAAACTTAGGGTATGTTTGGTATGGGGTAATGGAATGGATGAGGGAATGAAATGAACGAGGAAATGGAATGGACAAGGTAATTGAATTGATCATTACCATTCTATGTCTTGTTTGGTTTCCATGTGGGAATGAAACAAAACTTTACTTTTTGTTGTTGGATAGGTAGGAAAAGACGAAGGAATAAAATCGGTGGTTAGTGGCGGTGATGGGTGGTGGTCGTGGCGGTGATGGTGATGGTGGGTGGTGATATGTTGTAACACCCCAACCGATGACGGAAACATCGGGATGTCACGTATTGATGATTGTTCAGTAGCTCATGGTAAATAATAAGTTTCAATAAATGAATAAATAAATTACATACAATTGTTCTAAGAATTTGTACATCAAAATGAAAAAAAGAAAAACACTAGCTACGCATCTTCAAGCATTAACTCTAACCTTCGAGCAAGCTATAACCTGAAACATGTTAAGTTTGAAAATATTTTGGGTCAACAAAAGTTGGTGAGTATTACATAGGTTTGGATAATTGAATAAAAACTTGTACAATTCGAGTGTCATGGCAAGTCTAGTCCATATGTGAAAACAAAACCATCGGGTAAATCGAGTGCATAATCAAACCTTGTGACTAGAATATTGTGGTCCATCCCATACGCATATGGTTCACTCGATTTTGTTATAAATTCCATAACAATCACCCACGCTACCTATGTAGGAGGTACGCGTATCCGGGTGGGATTGTCAATCCAATAGATCTATCATTGTATACCGTCGGCTGATCAATGTTAATGATTATGCTAGAATAATGTGCTTACCCTAGTAATGTTTAAGACATATTGCAACATAGAATAACACATAGACACTTATGATTGAATTGTAAATTGAATTTTGTAACATGTTTCACCCCAAAATAGTGAAATGAAAAAAGGGCTATGTAAACTCACCTTAATTGTTAATTGTGATGATGAACTTGCAAGAAATCAACGAGTGTCAATGAATTATGCGCACACCTTAATAAGTTAAGAATAATGATTTAGGGTATGTTTGGCAAAACTAGCTGGAGGCTGGTAGCTGGAAGCTGCAAGCTGGTAGCTGCAAGCTGTTAGCTGGAAGCTTTTTAATTATATTTTGGTGTTTGGCAGAGTAGCTGGAGCTTTTAATAAAATGTATAAAATGACCAAAATGGTCATAATTAAAAGATTGTAAAGAAGGTTTTTATTTTATTTTTAAAATAGAATGAGTATTTGTGTCATTTACTAACTAAAAGCTTGTAGCTAGTAGAGTTTTTTTCTTAAAAGCTACTACTAGTAGTTTTTCACTGTAGAACTTTTTCTTTAATCTAAAAGCTTCCAGCCCCTTCAACCAAACAAGACTTTTTATTAAGTATGAGCTTTTTCTTAAAAACTTGAAGCTTGAAGCTCCTAAAAGCTCTTAAAAGCCCCTTGCCAAACATACCCTTAGAGTCCATTAATATTATTATATATGTATAGCGTTCACAAAGGAATAGATATGTGAAAGGAATAGATATGTGTGTGTATATATCTATATATTATAGCTATTGATTTATGTTGTTAAAATTGTTATTGTTTTAATATTTTAGTAACCGTTTTATTTAAAACAAGGCTTTCGCTAGATTAATTTGAAAAAAAAGGATAGTGTGCATATGATTCTCGTTTGGAAGGGAATAATATATATCCACTTACTTTAATAATAAAAAAAATGTTTGGTATCAAATATCATGTAGAATTAAGGAAACCGACATTTTAATTGGAAATTGGTATCAAATATTATGTAGCCATATAAAATGAGATCCATAACCATCATGTTTATTCTAACTAAAAGAATATATAAGCAAAATAAGATTGACCTATTAGTAACTAAAGCAATAAAAAGAAAACTTGAATTGAGCTTATCAGCATAAATTTAATCTTAATAAAAATTAGTTGTATTTTTTTTTATAAAGTCTTATGCTCAAAGGAATTTGGGATATGACAGTGGCCTATCATCTCATTTATACTAAAAAAGTGTAATGCAAGTACCTCAAATAAGAAATGGCCAAAGCGTGTAAATAGGCGGGCTTGTTAAGCGAAATCGGAAAACGGGTTAGGTAATGGCATGGTGGTTTCGTTTTGACTGAATTGGGCTGGTTCGGGGAAGATGGCGGTGGCGAAGAATGGTAGTGTCGTGACTGAATTCAATCAAGGATGCAATTGTGATGCTTCATCGGAGTGTTTGCGGTGGCGGCAGTGTATCAAAACAAGGGTGGGGAACTTTCATGGGTGGCATGTGTTGCGGTTTTGGTGTTGAACAAAACAAGTGGAGCATCAGACTGTTTTTATAGGGGTTCAATACTCGGTTAAGATATTTGGAAACTGCCGCAATTTCGGGTCATTGATTTGGAAAGATTCGCCAATTTTAAACGCGTGCGTAAATCATGTTTATTTGTATGACAAGATTTTCGTGATTTGTTTTGGTGTTTTAGTAGGTTGATTGAACGAATTTTTGGTAGGATTTAATACTGTTGCATAATTTACGGGTTCGTGATTTGCTATATTAATTGGAGATTGATTAGGGAAGGTTTGGAGCTCACTAGAGGTCTCGTCGATAAAGCCCGCAAGTTCGCCGGATTTCTCGGCAATCAATGAAGAAGATGAAATGATAGATTTGCCTTTTTGTCGTTTTGCTTTGTTTCACCATCATTTATATGTGTAATTTCCATTAAAAAATTTTTTTTGGTTTTCTAAACACATCATGTTTATATTATTATTATTATTATTTAAATAAAAACAGATAATACACTTTGGAAATTTGCATTGATTTGAACTTATAAAATCTTGAAAATTAATATTGCGATAATGAACAAAAAATGGGAGTTTTCTTTATATAAAAAAAAATTAGGAAAAATACACATTGTCACATATGTGGCGGGTAGCGGCGGTGGTGGTGACAGTGGAAGGTGGAGGTGGATGGTCGTGATGGTGGGTGGGCGACGATGGTGAGTAGTGGCGGTGGTGGGCGGTGGTGGTAATGGTAGGTGGTGGTGTGTTTGCGGTAGCGTGGTAGTGGGTGGCGGCAACAGTGGCGATGGGTGGAGGTGGATAGCGGTGATGGTGGGTGGGTGACGATGGTTAGTAGTGGCAGTGGTGGGTGGAGGCGGTGGTAGGTGGTGGTGGGTGGCGGAGGTGGTGGTGGGTGGTGGTGTTGGGCGGCGACGACGGTGGGTGGGTGGCGGTGGCGATGGGTGGCGGTGGTTGGTTGCGGCAACAGTGGTGGGCGACGGTGGTGGGCGATGGTAGTGGGTGGTGACGGCGGTTGTGGGTGGTAACGATGGTGGTGGGTGGTGGTGGTGGGTTATGGTGTTGTAGTAAAGGGTGAATGAGGGATGAAATGGAAAAAAACATGAGGGGTGGATTGAATGGTTTTGAGGGAATGGAATGCCTTGTGGAATGGGTGATTCCATTCATTTAACCAACCAAACACACTATTTTTAATTACCTCGTAATGGTCCATTCCATTCCCCCTTCCATTCCATCATACCAAATGCTACCTTAGTGATAAAGCAACACAAATTTAAGAAACATAATCAAATCCTAATTTCATCCTAAAATTAGGAATTTTTTTATCACATTATTATTATTAAAGTTTCGATGAACAACAAAACAGTAAGGATGAACATCTCGAAAGGTAATCTATACATCTAATAAACGAAAGTCCATGAGGACACTTGGCACTCCCACATTCATCCTCAATTGTGTAGCCAATCATATTGTGCCAAGTGTCTCATTGTGGGAATTTATAAAATTTTCGTTTTTTCTAAAAATCAAAATTCATTAATTATATTAAATTAGGTAATTATATTAAATTAGGTAATTCATTATGATTTGGTCAAAGCTTCTCATTGAATAATTAACTTCCCTAAAACAATTTAAACTCAAAATTAATTTCCCTGCCCATTATTTTCCTTTCAACAACACACACATACACATAAAACTAGAGAGAGAAAGATATGGTGAGAGGAACTCGGTGGGCTTCTGCCACCGTTGCCGGCGGAGGAGCTCCGGCTACCTCCTTCTTTCCTGATAAAACACACACACATAATCGGATCTTTAAAGGGAAAAGCAGAGATGAAGAACAGGGACTGAATGGATGACCTCTGGCCACCACCGTACTCGACGGCTCCGGCGAAACCCACCAACCTGCTCCCAACGACCTGAGTCACCTGACCACCCCACACCCACTCTAAACCTTCTATTATACATGTACACAAATCTGTTAGAGAGAGAGAGAGAGAATCAGAAAGAGGAAGGAGATCAGAGGATGATCGGCGGCCATGGTCTCCGACCAGCCGTCGTGACGGACGACGCAGGTGTCGGTGGTGATGATAATGGAAGTTGCGGTACGGTGGTGCTCAGGAGGTTCTGGATGGTGAGGGTCACTGTGGTGGTGGTGAGCGGCGGTGCTGGTGGTTCGATGATGATAGCTGGTAAGAGGTTAAGGGTTATGGTGGGATGGTTCGATTAGTTACAGAAGAGGCTGCAATTTTTGGTACACAATTGCATGGAAGGCACCACCGTACATAGAGAAAACTAATTAATTGCTTGTACCGCAACTTTTGTATATTAAACTAAATCCCCTCTATCAAAGTGGTACAATATACAAAATTAATTTTGTATATTAATTCATATAATTCACATATTAGACTACTAGCTTATACCCCGGGAGCGTCCCGGGTTGAGAATACTAAGGTATTGTGTATTCTTTCTGTTTGGAGTTCATCATCTTCTCAAATTCAAACCAATCTTTCACTTCGTTTGGCTGTGACAGGTGACGGTAATAGCAGTGGTGACCATGGTGCGGTGGTTAAGAGCCATGCCTTTATGAGTTTATTCTAATTAATTAAGCTTTGTATTTTATAATATTATATGTTATGGTGCAGGCACAATCAAATAAACTACAAAAGGATGTATAAGTTTGAGTCATTCTACTGGTTCGTTCATCTCCCAATTTATTTTTATTTTTGTAAATTCGAATGTGTATGTATAATTTACAGTATGCTCATTGAGTTCGAGTGTGTATGATTTCGTAATTTCATTTGATTTTCAGGTTAATGTTCTATGGCATGGATAGGTGGCTCGATATTGATAACATATCATACGAGGTAACAATACAAAAATTGTCTCCTTTTAATCAAAATTATTTTTATATCACATTAATAACTTTCTTCTTTCATAATATTAGTCAATCTTCGACAAGTATTTAGGCATCCCCTTTCATTTTAAAAATAGAATAGTCATTAAATGTTTTTTATTTTAAAAAAATTAAAAATCTGGATTATAGTGTTTAGGAAAGTTATTAAACACTTTGACCGAAACATTAATGAATGATTTTTGATATTAAAAAATATTTATTTTTATAAA
Source organism: Ambrosia trifida (assembly GCA_028751855.1). Taxonomy (NCBI): domain Eukaryota; kingdom Viridiplantae; phylum Streptophyta; class Magnoliopsida; order Asterales; family Asteraceae; genus Ambrosia; species Ambrosia trifida. The sequence continues at coordinate 108,635,273 of CM054129.1, read as the reverse complement.
AACATTAATGACTCTTTTTTGACTTTTAAAAATAGAATACTCATTAAATGTTTTTTATTTTAAAAAAAGTAAAAATTTGGATTATAGTGTTTAGGAAAGTTATTAAACACGTTGACCGAAACATTAATGAATGATTTTCGATTTTTAAAAAATAAATTCTTTTATAAAAACATTAATAACTCTTTTTTGAATTTTAAAAATAAAATAGTTATTAAATGTTTTTTATTTTAAAAAAACAAAAAATGTGGATTATATTGTTTAGAAAAGTTATTAAACACGTTGACCGAAACATTAATGAATGATTTTCGATTTTTAAAAAATAAATTCTTTTATAAAAACATGACTCTTTTTTGAATTTTAAAACTAGAATAGTCATTAAATGTTTTTTATTTTAAAAAAAAATAAAAATCTTGATTATAGTGTTTAGGAAAGTTATTAAACACTTTGACCGAAACATTAATGAATAATTTTCGATTATTAAAAAATAAAAAAATTTATAAAAACATTCATGACTCTTTTTTGAATTTTAAAAATAGAATAGTCATTAAATGTTTTTTATTTTAAGAAAATTAAAAATATGGATTACAGTGTTTAGGAAAGTTATTAAACACGTTGACCCAAACATTAATGAATGATTTCGATTTTTAAAAAATAAATTTTTTTTATAAAAACATTAATAACTCTTTTTTGAATTTTAAAAATAGAATAGTTATTAAATGTTTTTTATTTTAAAAAAACAAAAAATGTGGATTATATTGTTTAGGAAAGTTATTAAACACGTTGACCGAAACATTAATGAATGATTTTCGATTTTTAAAAAATAAATTCTTTTATAAAAACATGACTCTTTTTTGAATTTTAAAAATAGAATAGTCATTAAATGTTTTTTATTTAAAAAAATTAAAAATCTGGATTATAGTGTTTAGGAAAGTTATTAAACACTTTGACCGAAACATTAATGAATAATTTTCGTTGATGTAAAATAAAAAATTTTATAAAAACATTAATGACTCTTTTTTTAATTTTAAAAATAGAATAGTCATTAAATTTTTTTTATTTTAAGAAAATTAAAAATCTAGATTACAGTGTTTAGGAAAGTTATTAAACACGTTGACCCAAACATTAATGAATGATTTCGATTTTTAAAAAATAAAAAACATTTATAAAAACATTAATGACTTTTTTTTGAATTTTAAAAATAGAATAGTTATTAAATGTTTTTATTTTAAAAAAAATTAAAAATTATGGATTATAGTGTTTAGGAAAGTTATTAAACACCCGGCTGTGGAGTAGTTCGGGAAGCAAAATGTGGAAGAAGATTTACACAATGTGGGGTTAGCAACGATTTCGCAGATATGGAGCGTATAATTAGCATTTATCGTTAGTTACACAATATTGGAAACATCTAATGTTAATAATTATGATTACCATTTAATTAATAATCTTTAAACATAAAATTATTAATCATATATAAATACATTTATAAATTTATTTTTAAACATTCAAACTCAAAATTTAAAAAAAAATCCAGTTTTTAAAATTAATGACATTTAAACACAAAATAAATGCTGAATTATTTGATTTGTCACATTACTATTTTTAGCGTATAAATAACATCTATAAGGTAATAGTCGGTTAAAATTATTGAGTAATGCTCCTTGATATGATACATGGGTCACTTTAGATAATGTTCCTTCCTATAAACGGGTCAAATAAGGTAATAGTCGGTTAAAATGTTGTTTTAGTGGTGTAGGTTCATGTTTGTTTACTTATAAATCGGTCGATTTGGGTAATGTTCAACTTTTCCAATGGGTCAAATAGGGTAAAAGTCGCCAACAGTGTGTTTATGGTGTTTTGATTAGATTGATGTTCCTTTTAGTTATACATAGGCCATAGGTGAATTGGGGCAATCTTCGCTTTTCTTAACGGGTCGATTTGGGTAATGTTTGCCTTTTCAAATGTGTCAAATAGAATAAAATATGCTCGAAGCTTTTTTAGCGGGTCGATATGGGTAATGCTCATCTTCTCAGACGTGTCAAATTAAATTGTGAAATTTAGGTGTTAGTTAGTTTCTTATTTTCATTTTTATTACTTTCTTATTGTTGAATATGCCATAAGTCTATTTTTAACGCATACCATTTAAGTCGCCTTATTCAGGTTGGATTGTATTTAAGAAACCCTGTATTCTCACATGGCCAGCTTTCTGTCGCATTGTCAAGAGTTAAAAGCAGGGCAGGCGTGAAGTTACTTATACTTGATGCTGGTGGGAAAGTGATGACTAAAACAAAAAATGTGGTTTATAAGGAAATTTTCAGCGATATTTGAATAGATGTGTATTCGTTGCTTTTAAATTTTAATAAAATGTTTCTACTTTATTTTTCTTATACGTTATACTACTCTAAATAATCGTACGTTGTTGAACTGCGTGTCAACGCGGGCAAATATCTAGTAACTAATATTCAAATCTTCTAGAATCAAAATTATAGAACACATAATAATTAATGTAAGATTTTCTAAGAACCATTCAATGGATGAAACATAAAGCTTTATTAATTGATTAGACTTTTGTCCGCGTTTACATGCGGTTCAATAACGTACAATTATTTTGAGCGGCAAGACGTAAAAAAAAATTAGTAGAAATATTTTATTAAAGTTTAAAAGAAGCCAACACACATTTTATTCAAATATCACTAAATATTTCTTTATACACCACATTTTTTGTTTTAGTCTTCACCTTCCCATCAGCATCAAGTATAAGTAACTTTACACCTGCTCTACTTTTAACTCTTGACAGTGCGACATAAAGCTGGCCATGTGAGAATACAGGGTCTCTTAAATACAATCCAACTTTAGATAGAGACTGTCCTTGGCTTTTATTGATAGTCATTGCGAAACATACGCTTATTGGGAATTGGCGCCTTTGGAACTTGACTGGAATCTTATTATCAGATGGTATCATATTTATTCTAGGAATAAGAGTTTTGTTACCAATGTTTCCACCTGATATGATTTTGGCTTCATTAACACGCTTTGCAAGTTTGGTCATTCGTAACCTCGTGCCGTTACATAAACTATTTTGTTGATCTATGTTTCTCAAAAACATAATGGGAACACCGATCTTTAGTGCTAATCGATGATTAGGCAATCCAGAAATTTTTTAACCATTAAGGACATCAGGAGAATATAAATATTCATGTGAACGGTTATTAGCATTTAAAATTTTAGACATAATAAAATTTTAATTTTATAAATGTATACTAAATCGAATTCAAATTTTTTTAATTTCATGTAATTCAAAATTTTTAAATTTCAAAATTTTTATTATAATTAGTATAAATATGTATAATTGATACTAATTATAACAACTTGCTTAATTTATGGTAATCACTTAATTTGGTTTTATTAATATTTTGTAAATCATAAAGTTATAATTTTAATTTAATTATAATTTTGTCAAAATTGTGTTATTAATATTATTGACTTTATTAAAAAATGTTGTCAAAAAAATTTCTAATAATAATGTTACATCATAAAAATATATTGCATAATTAAAATTTTTAACAAAATAACAAAAAACAAACATAAAATGCAAACACACAAATTATTTAAATGAAATTTGTCCAAAAAACCAAACCAAGCATAAACGAAACGAAATTGTCCAAAAAACCAAACCAAGCATAAAAATAATGAAAACAGAAAAATGTTTAAAGAAATTGTTCATTGTTCCTATTTCTCAAGCTTAGGAACCAAAAGGGGGATCTCAGGTGATTTCTTGGCAACTTTAGTTGTAGATTCACTTGCATCATCGTTGTTAGGACAAAGAGGATTGGTGAAACCACTTTTGGAAACCTTAGTCTAATTCACTTCTGTCAATTTTGGCTAAGTATAGAAGTACTGAAGAGAAGACAAGAAACTGCTGAAGAGAAGATATGAGAAGTGCTGAAGAAGAAACTTCATCAGAAGTTCTGAAGTCCAAACCAGACAAGTTCACTTCAGAAGTACTGAAGACAAACTACTCTTCAGTAGTTTGTCATTCATCAGCGCTTAGCATCAGATATTTTCCACCGCCTTTTGTATCAGTAGTTTATTGTTTATTATTACTTTTAGCTGTAATTGTATGTTTCAATGTTGCAACTTGTGCAACTTGTTTCTGATGTTTCTGTACTTGCTTTATAGGCAAGATACATGTATGTAAACGTCTATAAATAGGAGGCTTCAACCTTCTATTTTAGACATTGATTTTAATAGAAAAATCCTTCAAACACTTTCACTGTTCTATTCCATTTCAGTATTTATTGTGAATCTGCCTAAGTATCTAATTCTCATTTACTGCTTAGATTCATAATAAATACTTGTCATTATTAGTTTCAATCATCAAGAGGGAGTAATAACTCCTCTTAAGTATAAAAAGTGTTGCTTTAACTTATACATTCCGCTGTGCATACAATATGATATACAAGAGCTTGCTAAACACTTAAGTGTCAAAGATAGCAAGTTCTTACTTAAACAAAGAGCATACTGATCCAATAATTGGTATCAGAGCATTGGTTTATCTGATCACATATCAATCTAACAAATTGAGAATCAGACACAAAGCTCTTATTGATACTCAATAAAAGATCAAAAGTTCACTTTTTATCAACATCCATCACTTAAAAGAGTCATCTGACAAATCAATACTCTTTAAAATGGATCCTCATAATACTAGTTCTGCCACTAAACCTGCCATGCTTGTAAGAAATGAATATAACATATGGCAAAAGCGAATGGCACATACCTTGTCACAGACCAACACAGGTTGTTGGAGATCTGTGATATATGGTCCTCATAAACCAGTAAACATAAATCTTGAAACTAAGGAAGAGATTCCAAAACAACCAAAAGACTATACTGATGATGATTTCCTAAAGCTTGAGCTTGATGCAAAAGCTTTCTCTATGTTGGCAATGGCTCTCCCAAATGAGATATACTCTGGCCTTTTACATTGTGAAAGTGCCAAAGAACTCTGGGATTGTCTTAAAGAATAGTTTGGAGGAACTGAAGATGTGATTGCCAACACCAGAGAAATCTTGGCTCAACAGTATGAAACTTTTGCTCACATTAATGGAGAAACTTTAACTCAGCAATTTGAAAGATTTTCCTCATTAATATCTGAGCTAAAACTAAATGGTCAGACCTATACAACTGTATCTATGCTTCATAGATTTTTAAGGTCTTTACCTGACAAATGGGAAACATACTCAATAGTCTTAAGATCTTCACCAGATTTTGGCTCCCTCACTCTTACAAAACTCCATGGGAGATTACTTACTTTTGAGAGAGAAATTGATCAAAAGAAGAAATTACAATCATCTGGTAAAACTACTGATGACTACCTACCAGGTAGTACAACACTTTTGGGACAAGACTCACCAACTTGTTCCTATGGATCTTATGACAACATTGACATAACATCTGGGATCTCATCAGAAAGATATTTCCCAGGTTATGACAATGATGACCAAAGTCAAACTGCTGATAATCTATGTTTTATCATGGATGATTTGAAAAACTTTAGCAGTGATGACTTAGAAGAAATGGACATTTTACACCAACTGGCCATGCTAAGCATTAAAACTAACAAGTTTTATAAAAGGTCAGGAAGGAAATTTCCAGGATTGACCAGTAATACAAAAATTGGTTTTGACAAATCTAAACTGAGATGTCACAAGTGTCAGAAGTTGGGACACTTTGCTAGAGAGTGTAGAAACTCTAGCTTTAACCAATCACAATCTGGAAATAACTTTAACCCCAATTATAATAGGAATATTGGAACTCAAGGGAGTGCTCATTTTGTACAGGCACAAGCTCCTCAATAGCAATACATGCCACAAGTACAATATGTTCAAATGCCTGCTCAACAGATGCAGAGCCAACAATCAATCCCTCCCTTTCCAGCTGCTCAACAACCTCCACAGCCTCAACAACCCTCTCAACAAAGTCTTTTCACCTCAGGGTATGTTGACTGGAGCAGTCTTCCTTTTGACACCACAGAGTGCAATCCTGATGCAGACAACAAATTGTTTGACATCAACTGGGGAGAACCAGACAATGGCAGAAAGAACTTTGCCTTAATGGCATTTGAAGGCTGTACTTCAAAATCTGCATTGTCACAGGTATCAAAAGAGTCTTTGACAAAACTTTGCTCAAATTCTTGCAAAGAAACTTTTGCTCTCATAAGAGAGACAAATGTGCACTTACAAGGAAAAGCCAATGATTTAGAAAGAAAATACACTCAGATGAAATGTGATTTAGAGAGAAAACTTACTGCTAAAACAAAAGAAGTCTCTAAATTAACTAACTCAGCTATTGAAACCCAAGCACAAATTAAAATGATGATAGAAGATCTTGGGAATGTCAGAAAAGAGCTTGCTGACACCAAGGTCAGTTGTGAAAAATGGGTGGATTCTTGTAAAGGGTACCAACTATTGCTAGACAAACAGAGTGCTTCAAATGTTAAGTTTGGCATAGGGTACCATCATGTTGAAACACCAACAGATTTCTCTCCCAAAACTACTGAAGATGGGAGAAAAATTGTTTCAAATGAAACTTCTGAAGGGAAAGACTGCACATCTTTCCATGAAAACTTTCTAAACAGAAATCCTGGTATTTTCAAAGAAAGTACTTCAGAAGTATTAACAAAATCTGACAACAAGCCATCAGTAGTTTCATCTACATCAGAAGTTGAGACCCTGAAAACTACTGATGAGCAAAATCTTTACACTAATGTCAGAAATTTGCCTTTAGATCAAAAACAAAAGGCAAAAGAGTGTGAAATTTGTGGTCTGTTCAACCACAAAACTGAGTTTTGTAGATACAGAAAAGGAATTCAGTTCAATCAAAAAATTAAACAACAGGTTGTGGGAAATCAAATCAGAAATGATTATGAAAGAATCTTTAATCCCAAGAAACAACAACCTGAAAACACCTTTTCTCAGAAAAAGATAAAATCTCAACTAAAATCTTTTTCTCAAAATTCTTTGTCAGTAGTTAGACCTGAATCATCAGCAGTTTCACAAACTGCTGAGATTCAAAATCTAATGAACTTGGTACAACTACTGATGACCAAGGTTGATGGTGGTCCTGAAAAGGATACCACCATGGCTCTTAATGAAAAATCCATTGCCAAAAAGACATGGATTTCTCAACCTGGTCAAAAACAAACTGTAACTGTTCTCAAGAGCAAACCCAAAGCCAAACAGGCTTGGGTTCCTAAATCTAACTAATTTGCTATTGTGTGCAGAGAGTTTCCAGGGGCTTAAACAGCATATGGTACGTTGATAGTGGAGGCTCTATGCACATGACTGGATGCAGATACCTGATAAACAATTTTATCAGCCAAAGAGAAGGATCTGTATCCTTTGGGAACAATGCTAAGGGATATGTGCTAGGACATGGAAATGTCTCCTCTGGCAAAATACAGTTTGACAAGGTCAATCTGGTTGAAAACCTTGAATACAACTTGCTAAGTGTGTCACAAATGTGTGATAAAGGATATTCTTCTTTTTTCACAAAGACAGCATGCAAGATCATCTCACCAGAAGGCCAGAAGTTGATAGAGAAGATCATTGAAGATCATACTTTGCTGATTGCCAAAAGATGTGGCAATGTCTATGCAGTGGACATTGAGAAAGACAAAGTATTGAACAACACTGCCTGTTTCTTCTCAAGGGCATCAACTTCAGAAACTGATCTCTGGCACAGGAGACTTGGCCATGTGAACTTTAAAACCATAAATAAAGTCACAAAAATGGGCTTGGTCAGAGGTCTACCTTTGAAAGTATACCAGTGTCAAGAACACTGTGTATCCTGTTTAAAGGGAAAACAGCATAAGTCCTCCTATAAGTCTATTGAAGAATAAAAAACAACTGCATGTCTTCAACTACTCCATATGGACTTATTTGGACCTGTCAAGATTATGAGCCTTGGTAAGAAGAAGTACTGCTTAGTCATCATTGATGACTACTCAAGATTCACATGGGTATTCTTCTTATTCTCCAAGGATGAGGCTGCTGAAATCATCAAGTTCTTCATTCTACAAGTGGAGAAACAATATTCTCTACCTGTCAAAACCATTAGAAGTGATAATGGGACAGAGTTCAGGAACAAAACTCTGGATGAATTCTGTTTGTCTAAAGGGATTATTAGACAATACAGTGTTCCCAGAACTCCTTAACAAAATGGTGTAGTAGAAAGGAAGAACAGAACCTTAATAGAGGGAGCAAGAACAATGTTAGCTGATTCTGGGCTACCCTTGTACTTTTGGGCAGAAGCAGTTAACACATCATGTTATGTTCAGAATAGAGTTCTTGTGGTCAAGAGACATTGCAAGACTGCCTATGAAGTTCTTCATGGCATGAAGCCCCTTATCTCCTTTTTTAGGGCTTTTGGGTGTCAATGTTTCATCTTGAACATCAAGGAATCTATTTCAAAGTTTGCTGCCAAAGTTGACTCAGGTTACTTTCTTGGTTACTCTTCAACTAGAAAAGCCTACAAGGTTTTTAATTCTCACACCAGGATAGTAGAAGAAACATTGAATGTCAAGTTCAATGAGTCAAAACACACTCTTATTCCAGCACATCCTGCTGAACTTTTTGACCTTGACAACTTCCATTTTGGACCTGAGAAGGCTGTTACTTCATCAAAACCTACTTATTATGGTGACAAAAGGTTTGATGATGAGGATCCCACACCATGGACTCCTCAAACAGTTATCAAGTCAACTTCAAAATCATCAGAAGTTCCACAAACTTCTGATCAAACAAGTACTGAGGAACAAACTCAAACTTCTGGTTTAGTAGATCCAACTACTGAAGATCAAGGAACATCTGAACCAGATATTATAGACCTCAGTAGTTTGTTTGAAGAACATGAGCCACCTACACCTGTCAGTGGTTTACAACAACTGATTGAACACAGAGATCATCCACTTGATCAAATCATGGGTGATATAGCTTCAGGTGTTCTTACCAGAAACCAGCTCTCCAACTTTTGCCTATTCTCAGCATTCATTTCATAGTTGGAACCAAAGAAGTACCAGGAAGCCCTCAAAGACAATAATTGGGTGCAAGCTATGCAAGATGAACTGCTTCAGTTCAACAAACAACAGGTCTGGGAAATCTGTCCCTTACCTCCAAACAAGCAACCAATTGGCACAAGATGGGTTTTCAGGAACAAACAAGATGAAGCTGGTATGATAATCAAGAACAAGGCACGACTGGTAGTTCAAGGGTACTCTCAAGAAGAGGGAATTGACTATGATGAAACCTTTGCTCCAGTTGCAAGGCTTGAGGCCATCAGGTTATTTCTGGCCTATGCCATTTCCAACAAAATTAAAGTTTATCAAATGGATGTAAAGAGTGCATTTTTGTATGGAAAGATAAAAGAGGAGGTGTATGTCTGTCAGCCACCTGGGTTTGAGGATCCTTCTCATCCTGAGTGGGTGTACAGACTAGACAAAGCTCTTTATGGGCTCAAACAGGCTCCAAGAGCCTGGTATGATACACTCTCCACCTTTTTACTCAAAAATAACTTTACAAGAGGTGCCATTGATAAAACTCTTTTCATTAAACATGTTGGAAATCATGTCCTACTTGTTCAAATTTATGTTGATGATATCATTTTTGGTTCAACAAACACAAAACTGTGTGATGATTTTAAGAAACTCATGCAATCAAAATTTGAGATGAGTACCATGGGAGAACTGCAGTACTTTCTAGGACTGCAAATCAAGCAACAAACAAATGGAACTTTTATACATCAATCAAAATATGTTAAAGAATTATTAAACAAATTTTCTTTACAAGACTGTAAATCATGTTCCACTCCCATGACACCAATCACACAAGTTGAACCTGATGATCAAGGAAAACAGATTGATCAAACCATGTACAGATGCATGATAGGTTCCCTTTTATATCTAACTGCTTCTAGACCAGATATTATGTTTTCAACATGTGTCTGTGCTAGATATCAATCAGCACCAAGGGAATCACACCTTATAGCAGTCAAAAGAATTTTCAGATATCTGAAAGGAACTCCAACACTTGGAATTTGGTAGCCTGCTTCAAGCAATACCAAGTTATCAGCTTTTTCAGATAGTGACTATGCAGGGTGTAAGATGACAAGAAAGTCAACATCTGGTGGTTGTCAATTCTTGGGTAACTGTCTAGTGTCATGGCAATCAAAGAAGCAAACATCTGTTGCAACTTCAACTGCTGAAGCTGAATACATTGCAGCTGCAAGTTGTACATCACAGATACAATGGCTCCAATATCAACTTCTTGATTATGGAATCAAAGAAACCAAGACACCTTTGTTTGTAGACAGCAAATCTGCCATCAACATCATTCAAAATCCGGTACAATTCTCAAAAACCAAACATATTGAGATCAGGTGCCATTTCATAAGAGATTGCTATGAAAAAGGCAAGATTGAGGTGAAGCATGTAGCAACAGCTAATCAAATAGCTGACATCTTCACAAAACCCCTTGACACATCAACATTTCAGAAGTTAGTATCCATGCTTGGGATGCTAAATTTGTAAGTGTTTATTTTATTGTTCTGCACATATTTTTCATTTTTCACTTACAAAAAAAAGACAAAAAGTCTGAAAACAAAACTTCTGAAAAGAGAGAAACTACTGATGAACAAAACATCAGTATGGGGAAAATTTCTGAAAAGTGAATAACTTCTGATAAAATAACCTTCAGAAGTTATGAATAAAAGTATTTATAAAACATTTCTCATCAGTTGTTAAAACTATTGAAGAGGAAATGGGAACTACTGATGAAGATAATCCTTCATCAGCAGTTTAGTCAAAAAGGGCAAATCTGACTTTTCCCATCATCAGAGGTTTTGACCTAGTCGGTTTAAAACTTCTGATAAAGAGATTTTTAACCTAGGCGGTTTAAAACTTCTAATAAAGAAGATCCAAGCGGTTAAAAACTTCTGATAAATATCTTTTTTCAACACTTATCCTTTCAAACTCAAAAATTCCCTCCTTCTCTCTCAAAAACTCTCTTAATAACCTAAACCTGCAAATCAACTGTTCGATCAACAAAAACCCAAACCACATGGCTCTCGTTCTAAAACAGGGTCACAATCAAAGGGCCTTTCTTGAAAAACAAGAAGGCTGGTCCCAATACGATGAGATCATTGATCTTGTCGTAAAATCCCAATATTTTACTGCTCTCACAATCGACCCACCAATTAATACTGAAACTCTAAATGAGTTCTGGGCTAATGCTGAGACGGTGACGGCTGATGGTGAAATTATCTCCCTCAACTCAAGAATAAAAGGGAAACCACTGACCATCACACCGGCCACACTGGCAACAAGACTGGGCCTGAATGATGTAGCTGCCCCTGATCATGTTGCTAACTCTGATATTCACTTAACCATGACAGAGTGTGGTTATCAAGGTACTCTCTCCCATGCTACTATCTTCAAAAAATATTTTGAACCAAAATACAAGCTTTTGTTTCATTATATTATTATGTGTTTGAGTCCAAAGACAGGGTCTTATGACCAGATGCCCTCTACTTTTCAACCAATATTTCATTCCATAGTGAATGAAACCAAATTCAGGGCATCAAAATTATTTTTCAATGAGTTGGTGTTACATCATAATAATACCAAGAAAAAGTTTTTGTTATACCCAAGGTTCATTATGCAATGCATAATAGGGGAACTGGGTAATGAGGTGCTTGTGGGAAAAGTTTCAACTTTAAATCCATTAACCTCACAAGCATACTCTAGGCATAACAAACTGGCTACCTGGCCAGAAGATGATCAAGGAGAACAACAAAAAGTCCCCCTGAAACCCACATCTTCCAAACTCACACCATCAAAAGCCAAAAAGCCCAAGCCAACAAAGACAATAACCCACCAACCCAAAAGAAAAGCTGTTCAGGAGGTTGAGATGCCTGAACATACTCATGAGCAATCTGCTCTTCAAATAGGTGAGACTGAAACACCCTCTGTTGATGCACTTTCTGTGGACGTCACTGTCGAATAAACTAGGGTTGAGTCTTTGTATAGTGTTACATGAGATTGTGGTGATCCATAAGGGCATTTTATGGATCTGACGCATTTGTATAATATAGGACAATACCAAAGCCAAGTTCGACCTATATATACTGGGCGAATGTGGAAGTTTTCCACATTCGACCATTACAAATGGGCGAATGTGGAAATGCTCCCACATTCGACCATTCCAAAGGGGCGAAGGTGGCTCTTGGGTGTTGTACTATAAATAGCAATCTCATGTGGTATTGTTCATTTGGTGATTTGAGTTTGTACTGTGAATGCTCTCAAGGGGGAGGTCATGCCCGACCTCCCCCGGCCCCGAGATAGATGTTTATCATACTGATGACAGTGTCTGTAACCGTTTCTGTATTAATACGAATCTGTGATGACGTTGTTATCGTATGTTTCTGTCTCGTCTCGAATCTCCCGTCTGAAACCGAGTTGTTTTTCGCTTATTCGATCCTTGAATTTGGTCTCTAACCGGATTCTCAATTGGTATCAAAGCCGTGGTACCGATTTGAACGATCTAACAGTCGTTTGAATCAATCACAACTCGTTTTTCATGTTTTCAGACGTAAAATTCATATTTTGATTGAAAGGTTGAAACCCTAAAAACCCTAGATTCTTAATTGAACCCGAAATCATGTGATTTCTCCATGTTTTTGTGAATTCGAGGGTTAGGTTTTCATTTCCGCACCTTTCTGAACAAGTTTCATCATCAAATTCAAAGGATTAGAGTGATTGTGGACTGATTTGAAGAAAATATTGATCAAGAACACGTTCAGTCTGCACATTCGCCCCTTTTAGAAAGTCGGGTGGGCGAATGTGGAATGTTACTGGGCGAAGGTAGTATTTTTTGGTCGAACGTGGAGAGATTTTGGGCGAACCTGGAATTTTGTGATAATATTTTCCACATTCGGGTGACTATGTTCACATTCGATTGATCGCGCGGGCGAAGGTGGAAGTCGAGTGGGCGAAAGTATCTGTTTTTGGGCGAACGTGGAAAGGGTCAAGTGTTATTTTACATTCTGGTTACTATTCTACCTTCGAGTCAACAAAAGTGGACGAATGTAGAGGTAATTTTTGAAGATTTTCGGAAGAATGGTGATGAGGTTTACCCAAATTTGTTGAAGAATTGATGATGATGAAACAGTTTTATTGTGGAGTAGTCATGAGAATCAACAGTATGATAATCAGATTCAAATGACTATTATGGGCCAGAAAATAGACAGATTTTATTCCGCATGATGAGAACAGTCAACCCAGTTCCTGTGTGTTTGAAGGAACTTGTTCTAAAGAGTTGTTATGAAGAAGGAAATCAAGTTTGAGATTTCAATGTTCTGAAAGTAATGAGGTATCCTAGTAGGAGTCATGTGGCACGTAGGTTCAACGAAAGTTTCAAGATCACAGTCCTGAAGAATTTCAAGAGCTATTGGTAGATATTGTTGGCCCCGCCGAAAACTTCAGTTTCTGAAGCATTTCAAGTCCTTCAATTAGTACTGGTAGTTCCTGATGAAAGCTTCTGATTGCTTGTTCCACTCGTCTACGGCTTGTATTCTGTCGAACAGATGAAGTTACTCAAGAACATGATTGATTTATCATACGGGATCTCAGAGAAACTTGGTGAAGCATCAGTCAAGGGGGAGATTTTTGATGCAACAATGTGTCTGATACTTCAACAATTATTGACTGAAGATGCTAGGAATTTTCAAAGAGGAGAATGTGTTGATGTGCAAGAGATTTGTGGATTCGCCAGCAACGTCCAAGGGGAGATTGTTGATGCACTTTCTGTGGACGTCACTGTCGAATAGACTAGGGTTGAGTCTTTGTATAGTGTTACATGAGATTGTGGTGATCCATAAGGGCATTTTATGGATCTGACGCATTTGTATAATATAGGACAATACCAAAGCCAAGTTCGACCTATATATACTGGGCGAATGTGGAAGTTTTCCACATTCGACCATTACAAATGGGCGAATGTGGAAATGCTCCCACATTCGATCATTCCAAAGGGGCGAAGGTGGCTCTTGGGTGTTGTACTATAAATAGCAATCTCATGTGGTATTGTTCATTTGGTGATTTGAGTTTGTACTGTGAATGCTCTCAAGGGGGAGGTCATGCCCGACCTCCCCCGACCCCGAGATAGATGTTTATCATACTTATGACAGTGTCTGTAACCGTTTCTGTATTAATACGAATCTGTGATGACGTTGTTATCGTATGTTTCTGTCTCGTCTCGAATCTCCCGTCTGAAACCGAGTTGTTTTTCGTTTAATCGATCCATGAATTCGGTTTTTAAACGGATTCTCACCCTCTCAGTCTCATCCATCTCAAACCCCACCAAGAGCACCCATAAAAATCTTATTCAAAAGAAAAAGACTTAGAAAAACTGTTGTAACTGACACTTCTTTTGAAACTACTGACCAACCTATTGAACCTATTGCCCAAACTTCTGAACCAACCCCTCAAATTTCTGAACCAGAGGCAATAGAGATTGCCAAGCTTCTCTCTGGGCTAAAAGAGATAGTCCCACCTGATAATGTCAGTCCCCTACAACCACAACAACCAGGGGACATAACCACAGAATCAGACATGGATGTGGACGGACATCACTAGCCCTAACCCAAGAGATGAGGGTGGACCAGAGTCTTTAAGCCCAATCTTAGAGACTCTTGGGGCATCTGAGGCTGCTACTACTCAGTTACCACCCAGTGGTGGATCTGAGGATAGAAGTAAAACAGCTAAGACCTCAGATGTGGCAACTACTGATGAAGGCTTAATGCCTGAAGTAGGAAATCCTCAGAACCAAGAACAAGAGGTTCATGAGAGAACTGAGTTGGGCTCAGCTCATGATTTAACTGAGACAGTCCTCATTGAGGACAACATCAGGGATTCAGATGATTCCATTAATTTGGATGATGATTCAACAACCAAAACTACTGAATTGACGGCACTTTATGAAGGTCCTGTTTCAGGGGTATCAAAGCTCAAGAAGCTAGTCACCCCTGAACAGGTTAAAGTCCACTCAATCCCTAAAACCCCTAGAGTGGCATCCTCTGTACAACATGAGGATCTCCTAAAAACACACCCTTCACATCAAATGCCTACCCAATTCCCTGGGCCTTCAAGCATAGACATGAACCAACTATGCAGCCCAGGTGGTGACCTTTATCATATGATGAATGCCGTCATCAAGAATCACCTCCAAACCTATACAGCTAACTTGGAGCTGTCCATCAAGAACCAATTTGGGGTGATTCAGACGAAAATGAATGATCTGCAGACTAAGATTGACTTCAATAGCAAACAAATTGCCAATCTGACAGATCAGATCAAACCTCTGAAGACTATTGATGAATCCAAAAAGAGGGAGAAGATGAAGGAACCAATGGATACAGTTAAAGCCAGAAGAAAGGCAAGACTTGCTATCCTAGAGAGAGATCAGAAAAACCAGGCCAGAAAAGAAGCAATGGCCAAACAGTTTGGTGTCTCAGTGGAAGATATTGAAGCCACAGAAAAAGAAGATGAGACCCAAACCTCTGAAGAATCCCTAAGGCATAATAAAGAAACCTCTGATGGTCAAAGTACTGATGACTCAGAAGATACTGAAGACAATCCTTCAGTAGTTGACAAACCATCAGCAGTTGTCAACCCAGCAGAGGTTAACACTTCCAAATCTCAACAAACTAAAACTTCCAGATCCACTGAACAAATCAAACCAACTTCTGCTCCTCCAAGGCCTACAACAACCACTACTATGACTGTCCTAACCCCTGCTCCAATCTCTCAATCTACTGAACTTCTTGAGCAGAGGTTAAAGGCAGTTCAACAAAAAGCCAAGGAAGACCAGATTTGGAAAAATCTGGAACAAAGGGATGACTTAGAGTTTGAAGAGAAGCTCCAGGCTTATCAAGCTGAACTGGAAAGACAGGCTGAAATTGATCATGTTGCTGAAGAAGACAAAAGACAACAAATGGTGTCTTACATCACAAAGAACAGCAAGACTAAAGCCTATACACTCAAGGGACTCTCTATGCAAGAGCTGACAAGAAGGGCACAACTAATTGCAGACAAACTAGCCACAAGTAAAGAAGGAAAGGCCAAGAGAGCCCAGATGATAAATGAATTAGTAGCAGATGGCTATGGTTCAAAAGCCTCAGTATCCAGATGGAAAGAAGAAAGACTGGTGGATACTTATCGAAAATATAAGGCTGCCAAGGCTGCAAATCCAGAGAAGTTTCAAACTGCTGATCCTTCAAGATCAGTAGTTAGAACTTCTGGTGTTTTAACAAGAAGGCCTGCTACTCAAAGGAAGAAATCAGAGGACAATGTCAAAACTGATTTCAAAATGGTACTACTTGAAGGAAGTTCAGTAGTTCACTCAGATTTTGACATTGAGGAGAAACCTCTGATAACACAATTCAGGGATCCTTCCACCTTTGCCTACCAAATTCAAAAGACTATCAAAGAAAAGATGCATACCAAGGTAGTGACTGAACACCATCTCCCAACTATTCAGATGCCTGATATGCAACAACAACAACAACAACAAGGAAGAGACTCCCACCTGAGGCTTACTGAAGTAGAAAGCATCCAACACTCAGGATCATCAACCCAAGGGACAAGTCTGGTTCCCTATACCTCTGAATTTAAAAAGTCAAAGGTGCCTATCATCAGATGGTCACTAACTGCTAACAACTCAGTATTATTGACAAGAAGAGACCTTTCAAGCAGGGCTTACAAGAAGATCAGTGATCTAAAGAAACTGTCAACACAAGACCTGCTCACAATTCAACATCCGGAACCTCAGAAAGGATCTCTATTTGATGGACAGTTAAACCAGCTAAAGAACACCATGTATAAAGAAATATGGAAGATTGTTCAAGACAGAAGAAGATCATAAGGAATTAGTAAGGTTTTGGGTTCATCAATCCAGGGGGAGATTGTTAGGACAAAGAGGATTGGTGAAACCACTTTTGGAAACCTTAGTCTAATTCACTTCTGTCAATTTTGGCTAAGTATAGAAGTACTGAAGAGAAGACAAGAAACTGCTGAAGAGAAGATATGAGAAGTGCTGAAGAAGAAACTTCATCAGAAGTTCTGAAGTCCAAACCAGACAGGTTCACTTCAGAAGTACTGAAGACAAACTACTCTTCAGTAGTTTGTCATTCATCAACACTTAGCATCAGATATTTTCCACCGCCTTTTGTATCAGTAGTTTATTGTTTATTATTACTTTTAGCTGTAATTGTTTGTTTCAATGTTGCAACTTGTGCAACTTGTTTCTGATGTTTCTGTACTTGCTTTATAGGCAAGATACATGTATGTAAACGTCTATAAATAGGAGGCTTCAACCTTCTATTTTAGACATTGATTTTAATAGAAAAATCCTTCAAACACTTTCACTGTTCTATTCCATTTCAGTATTTATTGTGAATCTGCCTAAGTATCTAATTCTCATTTACTGCTTAGATTCATAATAAATACTTGTCATTATTAGTTTCAATCATCAAGAGGGAGTAATAACTCCTCTTAAGTATAAAAAGTGTTGCTTTAACTTATACATTCCGCTGTGCTTACAATCTGATATACAAGAGCTTGCTAAACACTTAAGTGTCAAAGATAGCAAGTTCTTACTTAAACAAAGAGCATACTGATCCAACAATCGTCAAGGTCATACACTTTGTCCAGGCTACGCTTCACTTCCTCATCATCACGTACAACACCAACTCTAGAAGATGACTCTGGAGTAGTGTTATCTCCAACAGAATCCTACAATATTAAATGAAATGTAAAAAGTGTTAGAATAAACTACATTAAAAACTTAATTTGAATATATGATTAAATAAGTCAAAGAACAACCTTCAAAGACAATGCATTCTGTGTTGAAGATTCACCTATATCGATGTTTTCAAAAACAGGTTGATCGAGCTGAAAAAAAAATAAACATGTAATACTTCAAAGGAAACGTTTATACTATAAACAAATAACATTAATAAGAACAATAATAAACATGTAATAATGATTCATAAGAGTAATAATAAAGGAATATTTCAATGATAATAATAACCTGAATGTCAGGGAACCTTTGTTCAAGAGAAACAACTATTGAAGAATCATTTGTAAGTTTGCGTATACCATAACCATCAAGATGCCTATCAATGTTGAATTGTCTAATTTTAATCTTGAAAGCAAACTTTTTCTCTTCAAATGCAGCAAACTCAGCAGGAGTTATTTTGTCTTCAACAGAAACCTAGATAAAAATTTTCATAAGTAACATGAAGTATAATAAAATATATTGTTTAAGACAGAAAAAAATAAATTACCTGTTTGGAGATTTCTAGTAGCTGCATTGCTGACATGCCCAACAATTTTTTCGCTTCTTGATCAAACAATGTAAGCGATGTTATTCCAGTACAAACTTGTACCCTTATTGGAATTCTAAACCTAAATTAAGTAATAACAAAACATAATTTACTAAATAATATCGTAAAATTTTAAGTTATGTATATGAAAAATAATTCTTACACCGGATCAGCAGATACAATATGCTTGGGACAGTCATTGTTGGTGCAAACCAAAACCTGTTTAAATGAATTAACATCTTGTTCATCTTCATCATCAGGTAACATCAGAGTTGGCTCAACCTTGCGATTACATGCCTCGCAACCTAGGTAATACCAATCGTCATTGGCATCCACACCCTTCACCGTACCAACAACAATGACTTGTTTGTTGACCTGCAAAAGGAAATAATATTAATGTCAACATTTAATAAAAAAATAATTCCAAACAAAATGATTATTAGTTAATACATTAAAATACATATGTGATAATCTTTTGAATGGAATATAAACATTCATATTAGAGTATTATAAGTCGAAACTGATGTACCTCTGTTATCAACGGAAGATCACGAATACTGCTGAAAGGTGTCTTGTTCAGAAATTTATCTGCCAAATTCATGCTTCCAGAAGATCCGAGAGATCGTTGAGCAGAAGATGATTCAACAGAGATCAACTTTTCAATATAACTGTAAATAAAAAGAAATAACAGATTTATATATTTTTAAACAAAATAACAATAAATACATAAAACAAATAACAACATAAGTATATTACATTTTCTTAAAAGCCCGAATATCATCAATGTATTCATTAATAAAGAGTCGAGTGATATAGAAGCCATTTTGAACGCTCACATTGCCTTTAAAGATAAAAAATACGTAACATGTAAAAATAAGCATAAACGTAAAAATATATAGTATATTCAAAAAACTTAATATATGACAAACCTTTATAATTGTTAAAACTACCGAATTGAACAATCAGGACAACATGAACTTCATCTTCATTTTGCTTGATGTACCCAAACATCTGCTCACTATACTCATCCCACAAAGAACAACTGATTTTGATCCCTCTGCATATAAACATAATGTTGGTTAAAATGAAACTATCTATTGTATAACAATTTATTGATCGTATAATATAAGCAAAGATAGCAGAAATCATTATCAAACAATAAAAGATGATTTGTAAAGATGAAACACATACTCTAAATCAATCAAAATAAGGGTCATCTTGTTTTTCAAACCGGCTTTTGTTTCGGTCGGTTTTGGTGGAGTCCATTCATCAACATAGCCAATGAAATCTTAAAAACTAATTATTAATTTATACAAATACATTATCAGAAAAGTTAAAGAGTAATACAAAATATTAAGTGTGATTAAACAAACCAATTCTTTGTTCCTAAGGCAGGTTGCCACTCTTAATTGACTCAAAAGAAGAAAAATTAAAACCATACTAACTTTCTTCAAACCTGCTACATTTCGTAACGCTTGTTTCAAAAGTAAATGAAAGAATGTCGTTTTTATCAAAATGTTTAGTAGATTTGTTTTCAGCTAATTGGGAGTTATAGATATAGTAAGCCTCATTTTCACGTAAAAATTTTTCATGTTTCTTCATATATCTACTCCACACAATGCTTGCATTTTAGAGCCCTGTTTAAAAATTAAAATCAAACAAAATAAAGTAAATCAGAATTTTTATTAAAAATAATATGTTAACAACATAAATAAAAAAATGAATACGTTAAAAACTAACCTGTTCATCCATCAGAACCATATCTAGACAAAGAGTTTCTCCCAGCATCTTTCGATTTGGTCGCTTCCAGAGTCTAAGTACCTTGACTTTGATTGTGTATTGAGTCATCCGCCAAGTGATGTCATTCAAAAAGGTAATGTTGTTTGGATCCATAAACCTACAAGTTAATAGAATGTAACTATTAAAACAATACATGCAAAAAAATAATTGAATTAATATGTAAAATATGATAGACATACATGATAGAGTTTTCCAGGAAATAGTGATGCTAAACTTTACGAAACAAAATCTGTATTTATAATCTAATTTGCACGATTTATTTATGTTAAGCAATTAATAATATAAAAAAGGTAAATATGAAATGGAAATCAAAATTAATTTAGATTAAAATGTTGCTATAATTAGGCTTACGAATTTTTTTACATGTTTCTATAATTAGGCTAAACGAAATTTTCGTAAAAAAAATTATCAAACATTAATATATGAATAGAAATATTATTCAAATTTTTTTACATGTTTCTATATTTACCACATTTTAATCCAAACAAAGCTACATAAAATAAATGTATTTTGACTTTTGAAAAACAATTTAAAATAATTACATTTAATAAAAAGTCACAAGTTACCAAAATAAAAAAAACGAATATGTTTTGCATTTATAAAATTCAAACCGTTTAATTTTATAGTGTTTCTGTGACACCCGGCATGTTTGGGTCAACATTTGTATAAACACGTAAGTCTACCTTAGCGGGAAACGTTTATAAACGGACTTAACTGGGTTAGTTGAGTCGGGTCAAGTTAGGATTGTCCAGGGTTCAATGATCTGGAGGATCATTGGGAGTCGTTTTGGGAATACACTAGTACCGGGTCCCGTTGTTGGTGACATTACATGAACTAATTAAGTATATGTGTAGATTATGGGTCGTGTGGTGGATTATATGCATATATGTGTTTAAATGATGTGTAAATGATTATCCATGCTTAAATATGTTAAACATAAACTAAGGTTGCATGCTCATGTGTTAAGATGTGTTAGAATGTGTTAAACACGACAAACTGGAAAACTAGATAAATATGGCTTCTGGTTCGACCACTTCGAGTGGTCGAAGGAGAAATTTTGCTTTGGTTCGACCCTTTGTAAATAGGCGAACCTGGGGTGTGGAATTGAAAGAATTCCCTTCGACCAGGACAGGGCTCATTCGACCCTGTGAAAGGGTCGAAGGAGAACACATTCGCCCAGGTGAAAGGGGCGAATGTGGACATAGTGTAAATACCACACTTTGTCATTTTTTCACCATTTCACAAACCCTAAACGCCTCAAAACACTCTCTAGCAACTTTAAACATTGGGGAAGGAGTTTTTGCCCTTGTTTTCTATAATCTAACCTACAAACATCTTCTACACAAAGATCTAAGGTGTGTTCTTCATTCTAAATCATTTTTAAAGCATTTCAATTCGTTTTCATTAAACCCCAAGAGTCCAGATCTGATTCAAACATGTTTTCATGAATAAAAACCTTCCTAATATCTTTCTAAACAAAACCTATTCATAAACAATGAGTTCTCATACAAAATAACATGTGTTAATGGTGTTTTATGTGATGTTATGCATTGTTTGATGATTTATTGCTGTATAGATGTTATGACAATGATCTAGGACTGTTATTGATGATGTTTTATGATTGAGATAGGTTACCATTGATTATTGATGATGTTATGTTCATTTTGGGGATTTTGGGTTAGATTTAGGGCTTGTTCTTGATGATAGTGATAAGGATATGATTGGGGGATTTATTGTTCATGATAATCTGAGTATATTAAGTTGATTATAGATTGATTTCATACAGTTTCCTAATTGGGTAAAGATTGCATGCATGATGATGTGACATATCCATAATTTACTATTTTGGGAAACTTGTAAAACAACTAGATTTTGGTGTAAAATCGGTAGGGTTTGGTAGGGATAAGTTATCCATGCTTGACTGCTGTGTTTGATGATGTTTCGAGTCGTTTTGAATGTGTTTGAAGCGTTTTTAGGAAAATTTGCACAACAGGGGCGAACCTGGCCTCCTTCGACCGATCGAAGGTGCGAAGGAGGGACTCCAGGGTCGAACCTGGTTACTAAGTGGTCGAACGTATTACAAATGGGCGAAGGAGGGAGAAAAGGGGCGAAGGTAGCCACATTCGACCATTTAAAGCCTCCTTCGACCGCTTAAAGCTACATTCGACCCTACGATTACTAAAATGAGATTTTTGATGCAAACTAAGTGTTTTATGCTTGAAACTTATGTGTTAACTTTATGTTCATGACTAATTGATGTAATGGGTCACCAACGGGATGTCGGGTCGGTCTGGGATGTCCGGTTAATGTTTAAACACACTTTTTATCACACGTAGTCAAGATCTGGACAATCGGGGACTAGTTAGCCTTCGGGTTAGTAGTCATCACACTTATGTAAACTCACTAATAGGTTGTTACTAGTCGGGAGTATCATACACGGGTTGGATCTCTAGTTATCAAGAAGACGCAATCTAAGGTGAGTTTCATGGCCCCACTCTTTTACTGGTTTTACATTTTTGGGGGAGAAAACATGCTGTGTTCTTTAAACGTGTTTCAACTATGTTTTCATAAAAGGCGTTTCAACTAAGTTTTCATGAAAGGTGTGTCAACTACGTTTTGGTATTCATGAATTCATTGGGTTTTGGAGTATTCATTATGTTTTCACGTATTCATTATGTTTTAGAGTATTCATTATATTACTATGCGATCTTTGGAAGTCCCGGGGAGAACCATGAATGTGCGGGGATGCACAACGGGGGAAATGTGGATAGCGCTATTTGGGCTTGACCCGCCCCACTCGTCGACTGGAGGTCGGACGGGTGCATATTGTCTCTTAGGTATTCAGTATTCAGTATGCAATATTCAGTATTCAGTATTCATTCGGGCACGTATTCAGTATTCACAGTATTCGAGTCCAGTAATGGTTTTCCAATCGCAGTAGTAACAGGTATTCATATGTTTTGCATGCATGTGGTCAGGATTGACCATGAGTATTCTGTTGGAGTTGATTTTTACTTGGATTTTCACTTGGAGTTGGTATACATTTGGAGTCGGTATTCATTAAAAACCTGTGAACTCACCGGCATTATTTGCTGACGTTTTTAGCATGTTTGTCTCAGGTCGCTAAGGTAGCAGCTGTCGATAGGCGCACGGAGTCTCACGGCGTCTAGGATTCATGTGCATCTCATTTAGTATTTCAGACTTTCGTACTTTTGATTTCGCGTTGTAATAAAGTTTTACGCTTCCGCAGCGATGGATCATTTATGAAAAATTTAATGGTTTGTTTATGTCACTTTTACGTATCATATAGTGTTGTTTATTGTGACCCTTGACTTGGATCCTGGTGTGTCACGCGCCTCGCGGTAAAACCCCGCACGTGGAAACTTGAGGGTGTGACAGTTTCAATTTACCAAAAATTGAGTCAAATTCAAACTTTCATTATTTATAAAAAAAAAAGTCAAAGCTTTTATTTCATAATATTAAAGTCTTTCAATTTACCAAAAATTGAATATTGATTGTTTGGTAAATGTTTTTGATTAAAACATAAATTATTTACATAATTACATAAATTGCAATTAATGTATATTACTTCCTAAACCACCAAATAACCGAAAATAACAAATTAAGGTTTTAAAAAAATTGTATAAAAACACCCTTAGCAAAAAATGTATATTACTTTCTAAACCACAAAATAACATTCAAATATATAACTAATTGTGTAACATAATATGCAAAATATAATGTTTTTTTTACTAATAAACATAACCGAAATATTAGTAATTGTAAACACAAAACACCCCAAAATTCACGAATTACTACATGAGTAGTAAACGTGCAAAACTTTGTGACTTCAAACCATTAAACATGTTCAAAAGTTACCCACCTAAAGTTTTCATCAAACCTAAACAAAGTCAACAACTAAAGCACCTAATTACCGTCACCAACCATCCATTATGTTCAAAACTTACCCACCAAAAATATTATCAGTATACCAAAAAACAACCACCAATAACCAAACTAATTCCCATTACCCTTAACAACATTAGAAAGCTTGAACACACCTTGATTATGGAAAAACAGGAAATGCATTTCATCACCAGGCTGGAGTTCCTTATCAGCTACAAAAGCCGACATACCTTTTATGTAGTAACGAGGCTTTCTTGACTCATCTTCAATCCCAACCGACACTCCCCAAGTAAAGCCCTCTTCATCACGAATGGTCAAAGCCCTCTTCCTGTTCAAACGGTTCTCCTTTGCCCAATCCTTGTTCATACGCTACACAAATAATAAAGAATGGAACGTCATTTAAGTTCATATTAAATTGAATAAACATATCATTAATTTCACATATAAACTCAAGCTGCTAATTGTAATTTTTAACTCATGGTCTATGACGGAGTCATAGCATAGCGACTAACGTGCACTAAAGTCTAAACTATAAAGTCTAAACTAAAGTCTAAACTTAGGGAATGATGGACAATGAAATCATTCCATTAATGCATAAATTGTTGGGCGTAGTTATAATATTGTCTAACATGGTCTCTAAATTAGATATGCTACTGTTCAGTTATAATATTGTCAACAGCCACTACTGTGCACATAAGTTACTTTTCATATAAGTTCGTATCACTATGTGCAACTAATATGCATAAAGTATAGTGCCATCTAAGTTAGTATCAGTTCGCGCAACTAATATGGATACACTGGTCGTGAGTTTAATCGATTAATGGGTCTAAAAGTAGGGACTATGTGAGCGAAAGATTTTGACTAAAACAGGATTAATTGATCATACAAGTTACAAAACCAGGTGCGGAAACCCTAGCTTTGAACAAACTGATAAAAACTCAAATCAAAACACAATCAATATCATTTTCAAAGGTTTTCATAGATTAACTTTTGCATAAACTTGATTACAATCACAATTCGGTTAATCTAGATCAATAACAGACACTTTCAATCTAACCTGGAACCTGACCTCAAAACACACACAACTAATAACTCTCTATAATTCACAAATACACAAAATCTATTTATAGCCACTGCACATTCGCCCAGTTGATGTGGTCGAATGTGGAATTCTTCCACATTCGCCCACTTTATGGTACGAATCTACATCTTCAGTCAAGTCCCATTACACCTTCGCCCACTATTCTTCTACCTTCGCCTCTTTATACTCACATTCGACCAGTACCAATTCCACATTCTACCCATCAGCATCTAACATATGTTAATATCCAATCACTAGTCGCAAAACGCATCTACAAACTCCCCCTCGACTATTGATTGGATTGTCTTCTGTCTTCGTCCATGGCTTTGTTCAACAACTTAATTCTGAGCTGTTTCTTCTGCTCTTTGGTCATTTCAGGCTCTAACTTTCTCTTCACCGGTTTCGACACATTTGCCATCTTCACCATCTTGCCAAGTTTGTTATCCAAATTACTCCCCGCATTAATATCTTATGCAAAGCAAACTCCAACCACTTGAGTATACTTCTTTGCTTGATCAGCGTCATTCGGTTCACAATAAATCGGATTATAGAAAAGCATGATGATGTCTTCAAAAGTACAGTTAATCAACCACATCGGATCAAATACATGAACATGCTTGTATTTGTCCTTCCCGTCTCTCAACACTATCACTGCTTCAGCCTTCCTCCAATCATAATACCAGAAAATAAAGTCAGCACTGAAATGTTGTGGCATGGGCATCAAAGGTATTTTCCTCATCACTTCAGGTGCCTTGTATATCAAAGTAACCCGCTTCAGCTTGGTTTTAGGATCAATATCCCTATGAACTTTCCTTCGGGGATATTGTGGCTTGAATCTATTCCATCTCGTTCTACTTTCCCAAACCAGCTTGTCTGCACACCAACCGACATGTGTATTGTTCACTGAAGCACCTGACATAGGGAATCTACATAAATCTCTGACCGCCCAGTACGGTAGAGTTAGCAAATCAATGAATCTGTTAAAGTACAAGATCCCTGTTTCCCATTTGGCAGATAGACACTTCAGCCTGCCCAAATATGTCCACCCAAGAGCTCTGCCTTTGAACTTGGCATTGTGAAATCTATAGAAATTTCCTTGAGCTTCAGGCTTCGGTTGATTTTCATCCATTTCTCTTAATTTCTTCAAATAACTCTTCAATTCATCAGATTGATTTGAAGATTCTTGCTTATCAGCACCAAACACCTTCTCTACAAACTCTGCACTTCTTTGCTTTGCCTTTTTCTTTGCCGAAATGTTTGGTGTCTCAGTAAAATCAGGAAATATCTCATCTTCATCAGTTTGTCTGAAGTACTGTGGAAATTCTTCATGCGTTATGTCTTCAACTTCCACTTCATCAAACTCAGGTGTATTCTTGTCATCTGAGTGACTTCCAATATCCTTTTCAGAAATATCTGGAATCGACTCATCTACAATAAACTCCTCAAATGTTTTCCCTACTCTCTGTGCAAGTCCATCCAGAATTTCCTTTGCCACAGAAGCAGGTACTTCACCTTCTTCAAGATCAGGATCGTTGTATTCCAATTCATATCTCATGTCATCTGTTTGGAATATCTCAGCAAAACATCCTGTGAACTCAATAGTCCATTCTCTTCTTTCCAACATATCTATATATACTTGTTTAACATCATCTGTTAAAGATCTCACCTTTTCATTCCAGAAGATACTCTCATCTGAATCAACGTTCTCACCTTTCTTTTTCTTCGAACTTGATTCTCCAGCATTCTTCTTTTTAGGTGTTCTCTTTTCAAACGTAAACTTTGACGTATCATCTCCTCCATCATTATCATCACTACTACTACTATCATCCTCTTTCTGACTCCCAGACCCTTCTGCATCATCATCATCATCATTCTTATCATCCTCATCATCACTTTTCTCTGACTCTTCATCATCCTCATCATCATCTTTTTCTTTGTCCGATTCAGACGGTTCAAAGTCAACTTGCTCTTCTTCTATTTCTTTATCTTCTTCTCCCTCCTTCAACTTGGGTGCAACATTGTACAAATTATCAATCAAATCACTAAGGCGTTTGTTCTCAGCCTTTAGTTCTTTGTTGTTTTCTTTGATCAACTTTAGCCTGTTCTTGTTTCTTGAACATTTACCCTCAAGCTTTTTATTCTTTGCTTCAAGCTTCTTAACCTTCTCATCAATCTCATCTTGATTTTACTTAGAAGCTACCACTATCTGAAGCATCTTTTCTTCATTCTGCTTGAACTTGGCTATTTCAGCTTGTTGATCCACTATCATCTTCATCATGTCATCCATTTTCTTGTTCACCTGCTTCATTACATCATCATCTACAATGACCTTCTTAGATTTGGATCTAGATGGCTCAACTTCAACTTCCTTTTCTTTCTGAGGCTTTCTAAACATGTCGAGTACATTATCCAGTGCAACATTTAATTGATCAACTGGTAATGTCTCTGCCTCTTTAGATTTCTTTTGCTTTTTAGTGACCGGTGAAGACAGCTTCGATGACGTACCAGCATCGGGTACTCTTTTTCCCTTCAAAAGTTGGGCTAAATCTTTCTCTCTCAACTGCTTAGAACTTGTCTTCTTAGACATGGTCTTGTGCTTAGGCTTGGGCAAGTTTACTACCACAGTCTCTCCAGTATTCAACTCATCCATGTCAATGCCTAATCCTTCATCTTCAACATTCAACGACTTCTTACTTTTCTCAGCTTCCTCAATTGATTTGTTTAAAGATTCAGACTCACCAACCATAGTGGCCTTACGTTTGGTGGCCCTAACATTCTCAGCATCAGAATCCCATTGTTCTTCTTCCTCAGTTTCTTCTGAATCCACTGATTATTCATCCACCAAACCAATACCTTTCTTAGCAGTTGTTTTCTTTCTCACCACCTGTTGCTTAGAGCTCCCTTGATCAGTCTTTCCCTTACCCTTCCCTTTGGCTCCGGGATTAACTACCTGTCTCTTCCTCTTAGTATTAGCATCTGCATATACTAATGGATCATCATTATCATAATTGCTCTCAGTATGCCTAGCCTTGTTCTTTCCAGGATCAGTGTAATCCTGTTTTGCTAGAGCCCCAAACAATCTTCTGTATGGTGGCCTTTCATTGTCTGGCACACCCTTATAACCTTTCATTCTCACCAAAGTTCGAATGTTCATGTGGTCTTGACCAATGATCTGTGTAGGATCCTTTCTCAAATCAGGATACTTGTGGTCAAATATCATCATCAAAAATCTAGGGTATAACATGAACTGCTTTTTCTTCAAACCCTTTAACATTTCCAGCATATGATCCAGTATCATCCCAGACACGTTGAATGGTTTGTTGAGAGTCAATGCAACCATCAACGAGCTTAGACTTCTCCTCATCACATCATATCCACCGCTCACACATCCAAACACGTGGATTATGACATGTGCAAAATATTTGAATTGCACGCTCAGCTTTCCCTTATGCATGGAACCATTAGTAATCGCTCCTTTATACTTCATCCTTAGGAAACATGCTTTCTGTTCAGTCCAGGATAATTCTCTGGGATCTTCGCTCACTTCAAACTTTATTTGAAGAGCTTCTCTAATATCAGACTCTGTTATAAACATCTCCATTTCTTGTATCTTGCTTTTGATAATTGTCTGATTATCCCAGAAGTCATACTTCGCGTTCTTGTAAAAGTCTTCAACTATATCCTTGTAGATAATAGTCGGAGTAGCTAAAGCATGTACTACCCTGCTTCTCTTCAAGAACTCTATAATTCCAGCAAACTCAGTATTCTTCTCCACGTCACCAAGATATGCACAACAGTTATGGGATCTTTCGAACGGCCAACTGCTTACACTTGATGATTCAGCCTCCTGAACATTCTCTAGAACTGGATCTGTAACAATATTCTCCACTGGAGTCTCAATATTCTCTTGTTCCTCAGCCATCTGTACATCAAAATCAGAAAAACACGTCAAAATACAAAAACGACAAAAATTGAAATTTTTTTTTAAGATTTTCATTTTCCACATTCGCCCCTTTTTAATCAGGTCGAATGTGTGATTTTGAGGTACGAATGTGAAAACTTTGGTACGAATGTGGAAATATTTTTGTTATAAATCACATTCGCCCATTATAGATTACATTCGTCCAGCCAATTTTACATTCGCCCAATTTTCTAAGTCGAATGTAAAAATGAAAAACCCTAAAAATTCAAAAATCTGTCAAACATGTTTTTAACATATAATTCTGATTGAAATGTGTCCTAATGTGGCCGATCAACACTCGTCCACAACCAATTGTTCCTAAATTTCAATTTTCATCAGTTTTAATAAGGAATTAGGTCACGTCTGTTTCAAACGATCAATTAACCCTCTAAATGTTGTTGTTAATCTAATTCCTGGATTATTCTCCCCCTAAAACTGATGGGAATTGAAACGCAATAAAAAACAGGCACTAAGAAACACCCTAGAACCACAGATTAAGAAACCCTAAGTTCGAAGAGTAAATCGATGAATCTGATCTTGTTTGTGCTCCATTACCTGTGATTTAGGTATGAAAATGATCAGTGATTATCAGGGAATAAAAACCACAAGCAAAGGATATTCCAGCAACAAGTCTTGGTTAGGTTGAAAATTTTTGAAAAAAATTGTGAATGAGGGATCGAACCTGGAAAGGCTTATATATAAAAGGCCATGTTCGCCCGTTTATATGGTCGAATGTGGGTTATATCCACATTCGCCCTAAATGAATAGGCCGAAGGTAGATACTGTTCACCCGAATGTGGGATTTGTGTAAACATACCCATATTCGCCCAAAATAAACACACGAAAGTGAAGATTTTTCCACATTCGACCCAATTAAGGGGCGAATGTGAAATGGAAAAATCTGAAAATTTTGCCAAATCACGAATTCGAATCCCGTTCAACATTTTTCAATCTGTTAAACTTCAAAAACTCATATTTGCACTTTTTGAATGATACAAAGCCCAGATGGTGTTATCAAATCTCAGAAATTGACCATCAAGCACCGTCGGTTATCAAAAATAAAGCAGAAATGCAAAAATTTAGGTTTTCTGAAATTTTATCAAAACACACCTAAAATCTTTTTGGATTTTGTATCTTTTTGACAATAAAAGTAAAATGCAACAAAGTAAAATGCATCAAAGTAAATGAAAGCAGTAAACATTTTGTGATATCCGGTAAGAGGATCATATCAGTTTTCTGAGAAATCTGATCACAGCGTTGATCTATTTGATTAATATTATCGTTAGAAACAGTATGTGACACGGCAATTGCTGATATTGTGGTTCACGTAAGCTCACATGAAGACAATTACGCAATGCTTTAAAATGATACGAGTTAGATGTATTAGACTAACACGATGTGGTGCCCACACACACGACATACTCCCGTATCAAGTAATTGCACAAAGCTTCGTCGTAACGCGTGATTATGCCAGAGTTATCCGTAAAAGTTACAAAGTATATTCTGATGAAACTAGGTTGAGGATGATATTAACCACTGATTTGCATCAGAAAGTCAATACGATGTAATAATGATCTTTGATCAATAAAACATAAAGTTCCTCAATTCGGTAACTTTCGGTTTTGGCAATTAAGCTCTTTTAGCAAATATTCTGATGAAACTAGGTCCGTAAATCAATACGACAAAAATTTAATCAGAATATCCCGGATAACCATAACATAACGACCCGAAACCTCAGATTTTGGCAATCCTATCAAACGAAATTACGGTACTAAGACCATATGCCCATGAGGTGTTCAGCCACGAACGCGTAATTCGTTATGTTTGTATCACTAATGCACGCAATATTTAGTCTACGAAGCTTATCAGCATATCACACGTAGTCAACATACGTCTCATTATACTATACAATTCTTTTAGCTTGTTTCAGATTCCCACTGATGTACTATCATTTCCTCTTTTTATCCAGGAAATCATTTTGGATTTTCTAATTTTTAGGTCTTTTGAATTTTTCAATGTTTTTGGTTTTTCTGATAAAATGGCTCCCCCTAAAATAAAGAACATATTTTTGGGTTTTTAATTTTTCTGAAAAACAAAACAAAAATTTGAAAGAAACAATCCACTCGAAAGCATCAACTTCTTTGAGGATTAAACAATCCCCTCGAAAGTATCAACTTCTTTGAGGATTACAATAAAAAAGAGAAATTCCCAATTAGCAAAGAGAAATTCCCAATTAGCAAAATATTAAAAAAACTAAAACTAAAAAGCGATAAACCGAGGTGCCGATTAGTCCTGTTTTTCTTTTATATTGTTTACTTTTAAAAGATATTCAAAGCGGGATCTGTCAAAAGCTTTTGTAAACAAATCTGCACGTTGGTAGTCAGTATGGATTTTGACCATATCTATCAATTCCTTAGCGTAACAATCACGGATAAAATGATATTTGATCCGGATATGTTTCGCCTTAGAATGATTTTCAGTATTTTTAGTTAATGCGATTGCTGCTTCGTTGTCACAGTGTATAGGGGTTTTAAGAAACTGCAAACCGTAATCCACCATCTGCTGTTGGATCCAGAGTACTTGCGAACAACAACTCGAGGCTGCAATGTACTCAGCTTCACAGGTAGACAGCGCCACGGAAGTCTGTTTCTTGCACTGCCAGGTAATTAACCTGCTCCCTAAAAACTGGCAACCAGCTGTAGTAGATTTGCTATCTTTGTCACAGCCGCCCCAATCTGCATCACTAAAAGCAATAAAATCAAAATCATCATCATTAGGGTGCCAAAGTCCTTTTGAGGGACAACCCTTCAGATATCTAAGGATACGCTTGACCGCCGTCAGATGACTTTGTTTCGGCTTCGATTGATAGCGAGCACAGAGACACGTTGCATACATAATATCTGGTCGAGACGCCGTCAAATACATCAGAGATCCGATGATTGCTCTGTATGTAAATGGGTCCGTCAGCTCCCCCTTAGCGTCCACTCCAATCCCGTGATTGGGTTGAATCGGGGTATCCATCGGCTTAGAGTCCTCCATCTGGAACCGGCTCAAGATGTCGGATACGTATTTCGTCTGGTGAATGAAGATCCCGTCGGGTCTTTGGTCCACCTGCAAGCCTAGGAAAAACTGCATCTCCCCCATTGCGCTCATTTCGAACTTTTCTTGCATGATAGTTTCGAATTCCCTGCATAAAAGCTCGTTAGTTGAACCAAATATTATATCATCAACGTAAATCTGCACTAGAAGCAAATCATCTCCCGTCTTTTTCGTGAAGAGGGTGCAATCGACGAGGCCGCGCTTAAATCCTTTGGAGATAAGGTATGTACTTAGCTCCTCGTACCACTGTCTCGGAGCCTGGTGCAAACCATATAGAGCTTTGTTCAGCACGTAGACCTTATCCCGGTGGATTGGGTCCTCAAAGCCTGGTGGCTGCCCGACATAAACCTCTTCCTTGACTTTCCCGTAAAGAAATGCGCTCTTAACGTCCATTTGATAAACTTTGAATTTCTTGTATGAAGCAAACGCAAGGAACATCCGAATAGCTTCAATCCGTGCTACCGGTGCATAGATTTCGTTATAATCAATCCCTTCGATTTGATGGAAACCCTGCACGACCAATCTGGCTTTGTTACGAACAATAACCCCACGATCATCCTTCTTGCACTTAAACACCCATTTAGTGCCTATTTTCTTCCTTCCCGGCGGCAAATCCGTGAGCGTCCAAACCCCCAATTTCTGGAATTGTAATAACTCCTCCTGCATAGCTTCAACCCAGGCATCTTCGTTCAAAGCGTCCTTGTATGTCCTTGGCTCTACCTGCGACACATAACACGCAAACGACCAATCATTTTGACTACCAGATTTTTGAATTTTGGCATATAATGCTAAAGCACCAAAACTCTCTGGCGAGTTAACGCTTCTCAGCTGCCCTCTGGTCATAACACTGCTTCCAGGATCACCGACAACTTGCTCCAGCGGGTGAATACGATGAATCCGAGATTCCGGATAATCAGGTACAGTAACTCCCGTCTGAACAGTCAAGTTTTCTACAGCATCCAGATCATGACCCGTGTTTGATGATGAAGCAACATCTGGAGTTGGAGTTGGGTTCACTGGCAGTGCCTCTGGTTCTTCTGCATGTTCAAGAATGACTTCTTCAAATTGTTCAACTTCAGATTCTGAAGAGTCTAATGAAGTTGAAGCCTCTTGAAACACTTCTTCCTCTTGTATAGGAGCATTGGTATCATTAGAAGCTGGTAGGGGGTTCACGGTGATTGGACGCACCAACGGTGAAGTCGTCGCGTTTTCACACTCGTAAAGTAATCTGATAACAGCTTCTTCAACCAAGCTATCTAGATTGAATCATTCAAAGAAGTCTTTGTAATCAAACATCCAATCAGGACCCGTGCCTTGCAAATTTTGAGTATATCGTTGAACTTCCACGTTAGCCCAATCCTCCACTCGACGAGTTCGCTTGTTGAATACCCGTTTGAGCGGGGTTGCATATCCAACAAAGTATCCCTCCTCAGCTTTAGGACTAAACTTCTCACTTGGATTCAACATCGTGCATGGCGCCCCAAAAGGTTCTAGATACTCTAAGTTTGGCTTTCGTCGGTGTAACAGTTCATAAGTTGTTTTACCAAACTTCTTCACTGTTAGAACCCGATTTAGTGTATAATTTTCTGCATAAATTGCCTCGTTCCAGAACATTACCGGAAGATTTGAATCAGCAAGCATTGTTCTAGCCGCTTCAATTAGAGTCCTATTCTTTCGTTCAGCAACACCGTTCTGTTGTGGGGTGTACGGAGCCGAATATTCATGATGTATCCCTTTGCTTTCACAAAGTTCATCCATCTTGGCATTTTTGAACTCCGTCCCATTGTCACTCCGAATTCTCTTTATCTTCACATTGTAGAGATTCTCCAATCGAGTGAACAGAACTTTCAGGTTGTTAAAGGTGTCACTTTTGTTTTGCAAACACATCACCCATGAAAACCTTGAGTAGTCATCAGTGACAACTAAACAATAAAGCTCTCCAAGATGACTTTTGCGCTTGACCGGTCCGAATAGATCCATGTGCAATCGCTCAAGTGGCATCTCTACAGAGTTGACTTTCTTCACTTTGTGGGACTGTTTGTGTTGCTTCCCCTTCTTACAACTTACACACTTGTCATTCAGATGGAAATGTTTCACGTTTACTCCATCGACAAGCCCATTTCTCACAAGTTGGTTCATTTTTCTCAGATGAATGTGCCCCATTCTTCGGTGCCACATTATCGATTCTTTCTCAGTCGCTTTGGATAGAAAACATGTTATTTGCCCCTGTGATGTCATCGCCTTGGACATATCAAGAATATAGAGATTGTTGACGCGAGGTGCCTTCAACATTATCCACTCCTTAGGAATTTTGAAGCCCGGTTTGAGAATATAGCAGGATTTGTCATCAAAATGCACAGTAAATTGTTTATCACATATTTGACTGACACTCAACAGATTATAATCAATCTTCTTCACATAAGATATCCGCTCAAAGCTCACTATCCCATTGCTCACGCTCCCCTCCATTGTGATATATCCACCTTTATTTCCAGCGAATGCGACATACCCTCCATTGATGTTCTTCACGTCGAACAACAACGCTAGATCCCCTGTCATGTGGCCTGAAGCTCCACTATCAACAATCCAAAGACTGCTAATAGGGCCAGCTGAAGCTCCCTGCACACAAAAAGTAAATCATTTAGTTCTTTCGGGGGACCCAAGCCTGAGTCTTGGGTCTTTGAACATCAGCTTTCAAAGAAACATTCTCATTAACATTTTCAACAACTTTTTGTTTTGGATCAATCTTTTTCTGATTGTTCAAAACAGTTTCCTTTTTCTCATTGACCTTAGAAGTAGAGGCTCCTGGAGTACCATTGGGTGACCAAGATTGTTCAGACCTTTTAAGGATGCGAATCTGAGATTTTTGATTCTCAGTCGGTTTTTGAACATTGTTAACAAACGTAACTTTCTTGGTTACCTTATCTGATTTAACAGACTTAGGTCCAACATTTGATTTGACAATCGGTTTTAGTGGAACCTTTTGCCTGTCAATTGTTGCGTTCACCACAGGCTTCCTCCATGATTGTTCCATAGCAATCCGATTTCTTCGATCATATTGAATTGGACGATTGTTCCTCATTTGATGAAAATTGTTTTGATTATAAAACTGTTGTTGTTGAGGAACAACTCGTCTGTGTGGTGGAACATAATGATCAATCGGTTTTCTCATGGAATTTCTCACTTCAACCTCGTGCCTTTTATGCCTTACATATGGACACTGAGCAAGTAAATGCCCTCGTTCCCCACATTTAAAGCATGCACGGTACTCTTCAAAAACATTTGGAGCATTTGGTTGAGCAAATGATCTAACAGGATATTGATCATTGTACTGTTGATTTCTCAAACTCTCAGGGAGTGGCCCTTTTGAGTAAGTAGGCTCATGAAAACCATTAGCTCTGTTATTGGGTCGAATGAACTCTGTGACATGGACCTTTGGTTCTTGAGGAACATCCAAATACAATTTCTTTAAAATTGCTGGTGGAATCTCATTTGTTCTCTCATGTTTTGGGAACCAAATGGTGCTTTCTTGCCAAATCTTTTCTATTTTAGCATAGTTAGCATTTTTGATTGGAATTCCTCATCAGAGATGATTTTATCGGATCCTTCCATCCGATAGAACACCTTGACAGGTTTGTCACATGGTTCATTCTTAACATCTTTTTTCTCAAGGTCTTTTTTAATCACATTCTTTTCAGACTTTTTCTCACGATGAGCATTTGCCATCGGATGCACATGTTGAGATGATGAAACTGGTTCAGTAGTAATGATGTGATTTTCTTTTGGAATTTCACATGCATTAACAATTTGAACATTACCATTATCATCACTCTCTGAGTCTGAATCCACACTCTCAGCAGTAACACCCTCATCATTCAAACCTAAAATCGGTCTCACATCGGAATGAGGATCACCAATACTCGAGGTATTAGATTCAATTTCCGATGATGAATCTGATTTTACCGAGCTCTCCGGTGTAACTTGGTGACAATTATGATTTTCAAAAAGCACCGGAGATGGCACAGACTTGTAATTAGTGGTTTGATCATCTATGATGTGGTCTACCACGTAAGCAATGTGCTTATAGCTTTCCAACTTTTTGTTTACTTTCTCAGCAAAGCATTTGATGGCTGCCATTTCCAACTTGGTATTTTCAATTTCATTGATATAGTTGTTAATTGCCAATTGTTTTAATGATAAAGTGTTTTTCAAGTCGGAAATGTCCTTTTTGTAGCCATCTAATACCTTGTTGAAAGCATTCAACTCTTTGCGAGTAGATTGACTGTTCATGATAGCACTATCACGTTGAACACGGAGTTGTTTATTCTCCTCAGTCAATCTATCACATGTACCACAATATTTATCACTTTTA
This sequence comes from Ambrosia trifida, assembly GCA_028751855.1. Lineage (NCBI taxonomy): Eukaryota > Viridiplantae > Streptophyta > Magnoliopsida > Asterales > Asteraceae > Ambrosia > Ambrosia trifida. The sequence goes on along the minus strand of CM054129.1, from coordinate 108,598,616 downwards.
ATATCAGTGCTACACTCAGAACTTACAGGTTTTGGCGGATCAGTCATGGCCATCAATGCGAAATGAGCTTCCTTTCTAGTAAAGAATTTAGAATAGTCAATCTTGGTGAAAGCATCATCAGCAATGCACGACTTCCTCGTCATCAGAAAATCCACTTCTGCTAGCAACTGATCAATGTCATCATCTAGTGATGTAACACTTGCTTCCGTATCCGATTCACTGTCTGAATCAGAATAAACCGATTCACACTCCTCAGGAACATCGGAAACAGTATCAATCACCACTCCAGAATTAGCTTCCTCAACCTTAACCTCAACAGGTTCAGTCTCCACATCCATTTCAGCCTCAGACTCATCACTTTCACACTCAGTTTCTTTCTTTTCATCCACCGTCACCGACTATTCAATATCAACCTTGCAAGCAACACAAGCCACATTGCCACCAGTAGTAATTTCCTCCACTCCTATTTGCAATCCCGACCAATCAAACCTTTCATCTTGTTGAGTCACCAATGCTTGATTCTGACTCGTGTTCTGTTGTGTCTCATTCGGTGTAGTGATCGGTATAACTGTTCGGTTAGTGTTGTTAGGAGATTGGTTTTGGTTCTGGTTTGATGTGTTAGGTTGTCTGTTTTGGTTGTTGTTAGAGTTATTTTGACGGTTTTGATAATTGTTGTTGTTTTGGTAAGAAACTTGGTTTTGGTTTTGTTGTTGACGATTCTGGTAGCTTGCATTGAATGGGTTTCTATTACCTTGTTTTGGTGGCTGGGTGCATTCTCGTTTAAAGTGACCTTTTCCTCCACAGTTAAAACAAGTAACTTTCTCCTTGTTGAACCCGTAGGTTGTGTTAGGAGAAGTTCCCAAATCTGTTCTACCCGTCTTTTCAATAAACTCCGTTGCTCTTCTCATAATGCTTGCAAAAGCCCATTGGATATCAATGAGTTCCATCTCTTCCTTGTCGATCTGTGCATAGTCTTCATTGGTTAAGTTGTTATTCCCAATTTGACTAGCAACTAATCCGTTGTAAGATGAAACCATTGCAGAGACTAGTGCAATATGTTGCTGAGCAATTTCCACTGTCACATTGCCCAAGTTAGAAGTCTCCAAAACCACTGGTTGTTGATTAAGTTGAGTAACTTGGTTCATTGGTTGTTGTGATTGGCTAGCAGTGTAGAAAGCTGCTTGTTGCATTGGAGAGAATGGTGGAATGTAGGAATTGTTGTATTGTTGTTGTGGTGGTGGTGGTGTGTATGACGGTTGTGAATAGGATGAAGTTTGTGCCATGTAGTTGATGGTAGGTTTTGGTGATTCCATAACATTGGAAATGCAAGCAACATGTGGTGCAACAACTCCTGAACTTGAGTTACTAACTGAAACTGGAGTGCCTCCAAAGTATAAGCTAGGATTCTGAGGAACCTGTGCTCTTCTAGCTTTTCTCTTCTCTTCCATTTCCTTGTTTTCCAGCTTCTGAATAAACTCTTGAATAGTCCAGTATTGGTATGCATCCTTTTCCCTAAGAACTTCCACATGCTGATCCCAGTAAGGTGGTAGAGCATCTGCAAACTTATCCACCAAATTCTTCATAGGAATCTGTATACCATAACTTGACAATTCAGTTAGCAAATGACTATATCTAGGAGTTAATTCTTTTAAAGTTTCATTTCCAATATAAGAAAAATTCTCAAACTCCTTTCTCAATTCATCCATCCTCAAACTTCTAGTCTTCTCATTCCCATCATGCCTCCTCTTAAGCACATCCCACAATTGCTTAGACGTTGTACAAGTCCCAAATTGATGCAATGGATCATTTGTGATTGCCTGAGTCAATTGGGAAAAGGCTTTCTTTTCCATAGCAAACTTCTTTTTCTCTTCCTCAGACATGCTCTCCAATGGAACTGGTTCACCTGTATTCTCCAAAACTGGTGCTGTGTAACCTTTAGCAATCATACTCCATGCCTCTGCTCCCTCCACTCCCATGCCTTCCAAGTGAATCTTGAACTTGTTCTGCCACTGATTGTATTCTTGTATCTCCATAAGCTTCGGTGGCCGATTCCCGCTACCTGAAGACAAATCATTAATCAGTGTGGAAATAGCATTTGTAGTTTGAGTGTTTACCACCGCTGCTGCTACTCCCCAGTAGTCAGGTTGTGGTGCTGGAGGTGCTACGCTTTGAGGCATCGAGCTCATCATCGCCATGTAGTTAATCGGTTGCGAAGACTGTGTGCTCGTCTTTTGTGCTGCCACTGTCCATGGGTCCATCACTTGCTGTTGTGGTTGCGTTGTTGCTGGTCTCGGAGTAGTCGGAAAATTCCACATGATCACGAACTTAGAAAAATTCAACACTTAGAAAATTTTCCAAACTTTATTCCTAGGTTCGCCCGTTTGTATCTCACTTTCGTCCGTTCTGATTCACTTTCGTTCAAAAACAACTCACCCGAATGTAGATGTTCACCAGAAAGTAAAACAAACTAACACATTTCCACTTTCGCCCAGAAAAATTCTAGATTCGACCAGTATGATTCTAGGTTCGCCCGCCCGATCAATCTGATGTGGAAAATGTGACCCGAAAGTGAAAAATTCAACCAACAATTTCTAGGTTCGCCCAAAATTACCTCAGGTTTGACCAAAAACCACCTAGGTTCGCCCAAAACCACTCAGGTTCGACCACTTATGTTCCAGGTTCGCCCATTTCAGGTTTGAAAAACGGTTACACTTTGAAAAACGGTTATTTTGATCTCTGATTTTCAAAAGTTTGTGGATTTGAATGATCTTAATCAGGTTTTGATTCGGAATTGATTTGGAACAGCTTTAATTCTTGGAATTTTGAATTTTAACCACAAAATCAACTTCAAATCAATCAAAAACACTCAAAAACCATTTAAATTCAAAAACAGATGTATTTTGATCAAAATTAGGTCCAAATCAGCTCTGAGTTTATCAAATTTGTTGTTGTATGATCCGTATAGCTCTGATACCACTTTGTGAGCGAAAGATTTTGACTAAAACAGGATTAATTGATCATACAAGTTACAAAACCAGGTGCGGAAACCCTAGCTTTGAACAAACTGATAAAAACTCAAATCAAAACACAATCAATATCATTTTCAAAGGTTTTCATAGATTAACTTTTGCATAAACTTGATTACAATCACAATTCGGTTAATCTAGATCAATAACAGACACTTTCAATCTAACCTGGAACCTGACCTCAAAACACACACAACTAATAACTCTCTATAATTCACAAATACACAAAATCTATTTATAGCCACTGCACATTCGCCCAGTTGATGTGGTCGAATGTGGAATTCTTCCACATTCGCCCACTTTATGGTACGAATCTACATCTTCAGTCAAGTCCCATTACACCTTCGCCCACTATTCTTCTACCTTCGCCTCTTTATACTCACATTCGACCAGTACCAATTCCACATTCTACCCATCAGCATCTAACATATGTTAATATCCAATCACTAGTCGCAAAACGCATCTACAGACTACTGTGCACATAAGTTATGTGCCATCTAAGTTAGTATCAGTTCACGCAACTAATATGGGTACACTAAAGTATTAAGTTATAAACACATTAATAAACATTAGCGACTACTATCCACATAACTTATATATCTAATTGCGAAAATAATTGTACTTGCAAAGTGTTTATCAACTTTGAAAACCACCGGCACACCTACATCCTCGACATCTTCGGACTCATCATCTTCCACCTCACAATCATCATCCATTGGATCCTCTTCACTGTCATCATCAGAAAGGACAATGACGTCTTCCTCATTATAATATTGATCATCATCCTCTTCACTGTCATCATCATCCCCCTCATTAACTTCAGATTCCGAAACATGACCGGGAGGAAGAGTAAGCTTGTTTTTCAAAAAAAGCGACATATTGTAAGTGCTCTGTTAAATGAATAAAAAGAATTGTTTATAAAGTATAAAAAATTATAAAAATTAAACAATAACAAAAAAATACATAAAGATTTCAAAATCAATAAATAAAAACAGAGAAAACCTCATTAATGATTTCGAACACAATTAGATTATCAGCATTAATTGAAAAAGCTTCCTTAATCATAGGCCATCCTTGAGTCACATAAATAGTACCATCATCAACTGCTAGCTGTATCTGAAAGTGTGCACTTGAATGAGCAGTAACGTCAATTGGATCCAATTGAACGGTTCGGTTGAATAATCCATGAAGAACGAAACAACTGATATGCTGGAAAAAATACAAACAATGTTAACACATTACAATCAGTTTTTGTATAAAAAATATTCTATAATGTAAGATTTAGTGTAGTTGTTATAAAAAAACATACCAAACGTTTATCGGTTGTAAGTGGATCGCCCAATCTGCAGTAGAAGAAGCTACCAGGTGCACACACAACATCCTGATGGAAAGTAATCATACTAATAAGACTTGAGATTTTCATCATACTGAAATATAAAGTTACACCCAGATGGGTACTTTAATTCAGTAATCATAGTTCTCCAACCATTGTAGAAGAACCATTTGCCTGCAATGTTTAACACTTTAATTTCATAGACTTTATCATCCAAGGTTCGGATCTTGGTATTCCCATCAGGATAACCATACTTGTCGATCCAACCATCATATTCACTTGGTAACCCCTGAGTTCAAAGAGCAACAAAATATTAGGATATTATAAAATGAGTGTAGTATATACATTAAAACCATGATTCATATCTTACCAAACAAACACGGCTGTTATTTTCCAACTTAACCCAAAATCCGTAAACCATTGTAACACGGATGTGTATGCACCTGTAACAATCCACAAAACATAATAAATAATAAATATATTAATGTTTAAATGACAAAAACACTTAGCTACAATCTTTATATCTAAAATGAATAAGACACTTCAACATAACAGAAAATCTACTTTGATAAATTCATGGTCTTAACTCCTTTTGACCCATTGACATCATTTGTTGTTAGCTACAATCTTTATATGTTAACTGTTATTAGTAGTATACAACCCCATTTCAATCCATTCGTAGTTATATTAAACCATAAATTGATTCCTTAATCGAAAACTAAAACATAAATCACTAAATGGAAACCTTAAAACACAAATCCATTAGTAGTTTTCTTAAAACATCAATTGAACACTAAATCGAAATCTAAAACATAAACCCTAAATACAAACCTAAAACATAAAGCCCTAATCAATCTTAAAACATCAATGGAACAAAAAAATCCCTAAATCGATACCTAAATCATAAACCCCTAAATTGAAACCTAAAAGCATAACAATCCATTCGTAGCTTTCTTAAAACATCAATTTAACCATAAAGCGTAACCTTACACATTAACCCTAATTCGAAATCTAACACTTAAACCACTAATCAGTCTTAATAAATCAAACCTTAAAACATCAATTGAACACTAAACGACTTTTTGGCAGATGATTGAAATTGCAATTAGTTTTTACAGTTGTTGAACCCTAAAAACCCCTAAATCGATACCTAAAACATAAAACCCTAATCGAAACCTAAATCATAACAATCCATTCATAGCTTTCTTAAAACATCAATTTAACCCTAATTCGAAACCTAACACATAAACTCCTAATCAGTCTTAATAATAATCCAACAAAAAATAAAGAACAATCACTCAAAACTTAGTCTTATCAATCAAACCCTAAAAACCCCTAAATCGAAACCTACAACATAAACCCTAAAACATCAATACAAAATCAAAACATTTAACATCAGGAAGAAAGACGAAAAATTGAAATCAAACAAAACAGACACAAAAAAACCTTAATCGACAAACAAATCAGGAAGAAAGACGAAAAAAATTCATAGAAAACAGATATATGAAGGACGATTGATTGACATAAGAATAGAAGAGAGAATACCTTGAAGAGGAGATGAAGAAGACGACAAGAGATGCTCTGATTTGGCCGATCGCCTTCACGACTTGATTATGGTTTTGGTTTCAAGGAAGGAGGCTGTGTAGGAAATTGGGGGTAAGGGTTATGTCCCGTGTTTGTTTGTGACTTTATATATTTTCTTTGATTTTTGATTTAAAAAAACAAAAATTTTATAAAAACCCACAAGGTGCCATGTGGCTTAATGAGAAGAGGAGAGAGAATTGAACTTGCAATGTGGGAATGCCATGTGTCCCACATTGCTTTTAAATATTAGATGTATAGATTTTATTCAATAACTAGGTTAGAGTCTTGTGGGGACCCAAATGTTCATCCGAAACTAAAATGGAAAAAAGTAGGAAAATAAGAATTATATTATGCAATTTGTTTTGGTTACTAAATGTTTGATAATGCAATATGTGTGAATTTTGATGTTAAATACAAAATGTCATCTAACAGTTTAATGTAACGAAATGATGGATATATCGACTAAGTAAAATTTAATTTGACAAAAAATATAAACCAAAAACTGAATAAAATGAATAATATTGTATTTATTCTAGTGGATTTATTATCAACATGAACATTCAAAGTGACTAAATATAGTTTTCATAACATTTTTTTTTCATAACATTAAAATAATAATAAAAAAATTCACTATTCAAACTTTTAAAGCAACATTAATAAACCTAAAATAAAAACTGAGAAATCAAAAGCTTTTTTTTTTTTGTAACATAACTTTCATTCACAAGAGCCACAAGCGGTCCTCAAAACAAGGACCCCCGGGCAACCAAACGACTTACATCAAATCCAAAGGATAGTTACACCACAAACTCCAATCAAAATTTTTAATTATAGTTCTATGTCGAAACCAAAAAACGAAGTTGCTTTAATAATCTCCAATAGCACAACTGGTCTTCGGGTTTTATTCTTAAAGATTCGATCATTCCTTTCCATCCAAATCATCCATAGCGTTGTGAAGACAATACCCCTAAGAATGTGTTTCTTAGCTTTCGGCAGTGCTTGAGAGTCAACAAAATGCATAATGTCCGGGACATCAAACGCAAAAAAACGTACTTAAACGGTACCAAACACTGATCATGTTCCAAATTTCCAGCGAAAAAATATAACCGGTGAATAAGTGCAACGCCGTTTCGTGACCCATTTGACAGAAAACACAACCATTATCCTGCAGAACTACGCCCCTTTTAGTTAGCTCCAAGCGTGTAGGAAGACGGTCCCGAACAGCTCTCCAAACCATAATCTTGCACTTAAGCGGGACCCAACCTTTCCAACAAATACTCGGCGCAGTAACCTGATCCAAATCCTCATACAGAAGCTTTTTAGCTGAACGAACAGAAAACAAACCATTAGTGTCCGCTTTCTAGCTCCACTCGTCACTGCCACCTCTCCATTGGAAATCATGAATATCCTCCAAAAGTTGAAACAATTCGGAAACAGCCTCCTGCGATGATGGTTCTTGTCTCCAGCCCCACCGGATGATTTTCACTCCATTCTCTATATTCAACCGATCATTCACAGCGACCCACTTATTTGATTCCAACCTGAACATGGTTGGATATATAACTCAGAGAGGATGTTCACGCAGCCACACATCTCCCCAAAAATACGTTGATGTTCCATTCCCAACCTTCCCAACAAAGCAGCTCTGTAGCGAATTCCCATTTGACAGCCTTTTTTCACCTATCTTGACTATATTTTTCCAGCTTCCACTCGCCGAATACGAACACGGAAGATGTGACTATGTCCGAGAAGAACCGTGACATTTCAGAATAATACGTTTCCACAAGCTATTTCCTTCCTTTTGAACCGCCAAGTCCATTTTAGGAACAACGCTTCATTTACCACTTGTAGTTTCGACACCCCAAGACCGCCACCCTTTTTTGGAGTAGTAATGACATCCCAAGCGACCCACGGGATCTTCCTATCCACACTAGCACCCGGCCATAAGAAATGTCTCATTATAGATTCTATATTCTCAATCACCATTTTAGGGGCTTTATAAAGTGAAATATAGTATAAAGGCAAGCTTTCGAGCACCGATTTAATAAGGATAAGGCGGCCACCAATAGATAAACACCTCGCTTTCCAAGAGGAGAGTCTATTCTTTATAACATCAATAATCGGGTTCCAATTACTTATCCGAGACATGTTTGCGCCCACTTGTATACCAAGATAAACAAATGGGAAGGCTCCCCTACGACAACCCAAAACTTCCAACATATCATCCACCTGTTTATCATCGGTACCAACCCCAAATAAATTAGATTTATAAATATTAATGCGGAGACCTGAAAAAAGATGAAAAATACCAAGGATTCTAGCCGTACTTTGAAGATTCTCCCTAGACCACTCACCCAAAATTAAAGCATCATCGGCATAGAAAAGATGAGTGACATCCGCCTCATTCTCCGCAAATTGAATACCCGAAAACTCATTTATCTCCTACGCCTTCTTTATTAAACACGACAATGCCTCCATAACAAAAAGAAAAAGAAAAGGTGAAATGGGATCACCTTGTCGAAGACCCTTCTCGCACCTAAACTCAAAAGTTGGGGAACCGTTGACAAGCACCGCGGCTCTAGCAGACACAAGAATACCTTTTATCCACTTACACCAAGTGTATGGAAAACCCATTTGATTTAAGATAGACAACAATAAGTTCCAATTGACATTATCATATGCCTTCTCAAAGTCTATCTTTAACAAAAAAGCCTTTCTGCGTCTTTTCTTTAACCATTTTATCAACTCATTCATGACAAGAGGCCCATCTAGAATAAAACGATCAGAAAGGAACGCCGATTGGGAATCAGAAATAACCTTCCCCATAACCTTTTTGAGGCGATTAGCAAGAATTTTAGAAATAATCTTACTAATCATCCCAATTAAAGTGATTGGTCTATGATCTTTGAGACCCAACGGAGTTTTCACCTTGGGAATCAAAGTAATAAACGAAGATGCGCATCCCGGATTGATAAAACCGGACCCATGAAAATCGGTCAAAATACGAAAAAAAATTCTTCTCCAAAAGATTCCAAAACCGTTTAACAAAATGGAAATTGAAACCATCGGGGCCCGGAGCTTTATTAGAACCACACCCAAAAACCGCCTCTTTATTCTCTTGTCTAGAGAAAGAAGAGATCAACAAATCACCATCCGAAGCACTTAAAGTTTTCAACCCGGGACAAACAAGAGCTGGTCGCAAATCGTATTCTTCTTTAAAATGGCTTTGAAAAAACCTCATAACTTTTTTCTTGACCAAAGTAGGCTTAGAAACCCACTCCCCATTTATCATCAAACCTGGAATCCCATTTTTTGCTTTTCTCCCGTCCACAACACTGTGGAAAAAACTGGAGTTTTCATCCCCCATTGAAGCCCACTTCACGCGAGAATTCTGCTTCAAGTCACGAGCTCCGTTTAACTGAATTTCTTCTAAACATTTAGAACATTCAGACCACATCCATAATTCCGCTTCATCTAACTCTCTTTGCTCCATAATTAACTCTAGATTTTCCTTGTCCTTGTGCAAGATCCCTTCTGTATCTTTTTCCTTAAGACTACACTGCTTATACCAATTGCTAAGGACCCCACACAACATTTTAAGTTTATTAAGCAAATTTAAATCATTTGGTCCCTCATTACTCCACTCTGTAAAAATCGAAGTTATCATGTCTTCACAACCCGGCTTGTCCAACCATGAATCAAACCAACGAAAAGGCTTTGCTCCAAAGTTGGAATCGACAACAGAAAACACTACCGGAGAGTGATCCAAGAGGTTTTTCTTTAGAGCTCTAACACAAACATTCGGCAACTTATTAAATACATTATCACACACAAGAAATCTATCAATCCAGCTCATTTTACAAATCCCTCTTCTAACAGTTAAACACGTATACTTCATACCTTTCAACTGATACTCACGCAGCTCAGCCTCTTCTGTGAAATCATTATAGTCTCTAGCGCAAACCGGGTCAAAATTAGAGTTTTTCCTTTCCTCCCGGTCTCGGACAGAATTAAAATCTCCAAAGACTATCCACCACCCTTCATTAGACCTTATAACCTGAATAATTCTCTCTTAAAGGCTACGCTTTCCCACATTATTTTGCGGTGCATAAACGTTAAGCAAATTAATACGAACCAACCCATCCGAAATGATCCCCGAGATACATAAAAAGTTATTATCTTTAATCACTTTATCTTTTGATAAGATTTTTGGATCCCACATGCTAATTATACCACCTGAATTTCCATTAGCATTGACAAACTCGAAATCTGCTCCACCCCCTCCCCAATAATTATCAATCCCCGTAGCACTGACATCGGAGCACATAGATTCTTGCAAACCGACAAACGACACCCCGCAATCAACTTTAATTTTATTAATCCAACTCGCTTTCCCAGAACCCCCAATCCCTCGAATGTTAATCGATAAACAATTCATTGTTTACCTGTTTGTAACCCTTCCTGAATGACCGCATCCCGAACCAAATCTTGATATGTTTCAAGTTCCGCCCCTAATTTTACTCCCAAATCAATAGTGTTATTAACTTCTTGACGCCGAAGCATGTCCATCTCCTCTTCATCACCAACATTATTTGCCTCCGAAAATTGTTTCCTGTCGTAAGACTCTTCCTCGGGCAAGACAACATTGTCCGGTTCTACAGGTTGGGAGTTTAGATCAAAAAGTCTTTGTTCATCCTCATTCTCGACAGTGTCAGGTCCCTCTCCTAACTTATTTAATTCAGACTCATTAAGACCCAAAATTTCATCAAGCCCAAATAAGTCCTCATTATTTTTGGCCCTTTTGGTTACTTTGAGACTTTCCTAACTACTAGTATAGCCACCACTGGGCCAGCCCAAATCCCCTTTCTTGAACTTTTTTCTTTTATTCACATGACAAACCGATTGAGGCCCATTACCATCCAAATGTTTTTCAAATTGAAATTCCACTCCAGGAATAAAGTCTTCATGTGCAATAACATCTTCCAAAACAGTGTCAACAACATTGAAGGGAATTGAATCCGCATCATTAATGCCATCAATGGGATCCCCATCATTTTTGGCCAAATGATTGTCATCATCCGAGTTTACCTGTCCGACTACTTCGACATTCTCTGGTGTTGGCGAGTGAACAGAATCATCATCGACTACATCATTCTCAACCTCATCTGCTATAACGGGTTCCACGAAATCCGGTATCCACTCACCAAGTTCCTCCATGACCCAAATTCTAAACTTACGGTCTTTCCAACTCAGGAGGACTTCTTCAGATACAAGTTTTCCTTCTCCTACCAATACGCCCACATACACCAAAGAGAGATCTAAGTCATTCTCTGAACTATTAGCATTATGAACCACTCTACCAAACAGACCACCAATCAAATCTAGGACATCATTGGAAAACACATGTAATGGAACACCTTGTATTTTAATCCATGTTAATCTTTCAAAGCCCAAAACTTGTCCTTCCCAAATAACAACAAAGGAGAACTTATCAGTGTTTAACATGGCCGCATCCTTGAAACGAGTAGCCGAGTCAGAATCAGTAAATGTAATCAGAACATCAAGACCACCAATGTACTGCACCCTAACTTCTTTAAACTTCCATTCTCTCAAAAGAATCTTAATATTCATTAAAGCATTTAAATCAACCATCCTGGTCACCACTGCAATACCATATAATGATTGAAAACAAAACTTATCACTATTCACATTAATGGTTTTACCCACCAACATGTCTTTGAACGATCGTTCACCCACTTCCGACGTCCCAAACTTCGCTTCCATATTTAGGTGATCATCATTCCTAGAAACAGGCCTCTTAGGTCTCTCCTCTCTATGACTGTTGATATCTCCATCTTCTAACACAAAACGTGCTATATTGAATCACAACTTGCACTCACCCATATGAATGTTTCTCAAACTCCTTAATAACTCGTCCTTATCTTGAACATCTAACATTGAAATGAAGCCAAACGATTACCTCCTTTGTCTCTCTTCCTTGCTATGTAGAGATCGAAGATCTGACCAAACAGACGCACATGAGAAGCCAATTCATTACCACTGCAGCCATCTGGAATATTAGTCACAAAAATCTTCAAAATCCGACGTTGAATGCTCTCCGGAATAGGTTTCCGACGACGATCCATAGAGAGCGTCTTTTTTGGTCTACAAAATACTTAGAAAAGTCCGCTGAGAAATCAAAAGCTTATAAAGTTATTCATAAAGTTTCAAATATTTCTTTATACACAACGTTTGATGTTTTGTTCGTAAGGTTGCCATCTTGATCTAGTATTAGTATCTTCAGTCCATCTCGACTTTTGACCCTTGATGGCGCAACATACAACTGCCCATGTGATGGATATATCGACTAAGTAAAGTTCAATTTGACAAAAATTATAAACAAATACCGGAATCAATTGTAGTATGCATGTTGTTTTGCTTACTAAATGTTTGGTGGTTCAATTGGTATGGATTTTGTTGTTAAATGCAAAATATCGTATAAGGCTTTTAACGTAACGCAATGAGGGATGTATAAACTAAGTGAAGTTTGATTTGACAAAAATTATAAACAAAGATTGGAATCAAATGAATAATACCGAATTTATTCTAATGGAAGCCAAATGAACATGAACATTCAATGTAACTAAATACAGTTTTTCAGAACATACAAAATAATAATAAAAACAAATTTCACCGTTAAAACTTTTGAAGCAACATTAAAAACCTTACATAAAAAAATAGATAAATTAAAATCTTATAAGGTTATTCATAAAGCTCCAAATATTTATTTGTACACAACATTAGTTGTTTTCTTCGTAAGGCTTTCATCTTTGTCTAATATTAACATCTTGAGTCCGTCTCGACTCTTGACTTTTGATAGCGCAACATACAATTGGCCATTTGGAAAAACAGGATCCTTTAACAACTCAACCCTAGATAAGGATTGTCCTTGATTCTTGTTTATTGTCATTGCGAAAGACAAAGCAAGTGAGAATTGTCTTCTATTAAATTTAAAAAGATTTTTTTTTTATCAGAAGGGGACAGACTAATTCTTAGGATAAAGGTTCGAATTCCAATGTTACTTCTTGAAATGATTTTTAGCTTCTATTACACATTTCCCCTTTTTAACAACTTGTAATCTTGTCCCGTTACACAAACCGTTTTCTGATCAATGTTTTTTAGTTACATTACTGGAACAAAGTAAATGTATTAAATTTATAATTCGGGAAATAAGACTAAAAATATATACGTAAGGAAATAATTTAAGGTTTTCAATGCTATAAACACAATACATAGATCATAAGCTGTTTAAATAAAATAAATAGAAACAAATGTGACACCCGGCATGTTTGGCTTAAACATTTTAGTAACACCTAAGTCTACCTTAACGAGAAACATTTATAAACGGACTTAACGAGGTTAGTTGGGTCGGGTTAGAATATGATTGTCCAGGGTTCAATGATCTGGAGGATCATTGGGAATCATTTTGGGAATACACTAGTACCGGGTCCCGTTGTTGGTGAAATTACATAAACTAAATTAAGTGTTATGTGTAGATTGATTCTTATATGGTGGTGAAGAAACAATAAGTATCCCAGGGATTATCCCTAATCACCAGGTGGTTATACTTATGTTACTATACGTACGTTCCTTTACCCAAACCTTTAGATTAACCCGAGAATGTAATGTGAGTGAGTGTGTGGTGAGTAAGTAAAGCAAGAACAGAAAGGTGTAAGTGGTTCGGTCAAGTTTGACCTACGTCCACTGTAAGGAGCCGAGGATATTATTGCTTGAGAGAGTACAAAACATATGAGTAATTCTAGCTCTAAGTTACAAGTGATTGATTTTTCGGTCCTCTTGAAGGGAGTTGATGTCTTCTATTTATAATGGAGATCGTGGGCTTGGGAAGAAGCCCACGACGAGTCTTGTGATCTTTGGGCCTTGGCCCGGCTCAACTCTCTTTGTCCTCTGAGAAAGGCGGGAAAAGGACGTCCACTGTGGATGACGTCAGCGGTAAGCTTATTGGTGGACACGTGGCGCCCTGTGACTGGCTCTTGGAGGTATGTTGTTCTGAAGCAGCATGGTTGACTTGCCTGCCGGCGTCTGATGTGGCCTCTTTCAGAAGGCGAGCATGCCTGCTCAGAACAGTAGTGGCAGCATGGTGGAAGCATGGAACCAGTCACGTCACTGTTGAACCTCAGTGATTGTTGGTTAGCCGTGGACACGTGTCCCTATCCGATTGATGGTGTCAGTGATCCTCTGCAGGTAGGTTACTGACTCTTGATCTTCCGTACATCGTACTTGGAATGTCTGTGGTATGAAGCAGCCCGCGCGTTGGTAGACGTGCGCGTGCTTGACACAGATGTGTAGTGTTGCAACCCAAGTCCCTTCCGCCGAAACTTTGTTGTGCGCCCGTTTTCGCGGATATTTTGTTTAGCGGGGATAGGGAGGCCGTGTCCGCCTGGATTAGGCTCCCTATCCTTTCAAGTCCCCCTAGTCTAGGGCTTCTCCTGTTCTTGATTCAAGAGGAGGTGAAGCGCTAGACTGAATTAAAAGTGAGTCGCGGATGATAGCTCTTCCGTTCGTGTTTTCTTTCCGTTGATTGAGCGGGGAACGTCCTTATCCGCGTTACGTCAAAAGTCCACGGACTCTGACGTTCCGTGCCTTGTCTCTGAAGGGGGAACGCGGGGAACGTCTTTGTCTGCGTCTACGTCGAGGCTCCGCGAGCCATGACGTGTCACACCGTATCTTGTTTTAAATGCGGTTATATACTTGGAGTAAATGCTAAGTGATGCATTTATTTTGTCGTCAATCATTTGAATTTATGATGCATGGAATTCGAATGTGAATAACTTTGTGGAGAAGTTTAGCAGAAGCTGTCTGACACGTTGTCTGCTTTATGTCTCCCAGTCATTTTGCAGGAGCCTTTTCGTCTAGTGTCAGGCGCGTGGTGGTCACGCGCGTCTGTTGACTGAACGAGTGATCAGGGTAGTGCCACGTGTCTTCTCCCACGTGGGTTATGTCAGACGTGTGGGAGGGCACGCGTTTGATATTGTGAGATGGTGAGGTTTGCTGACACGTGTCCGGAGACCGAACAGTTGCCAGCTGTGGCCGTTGCACACGCGCCGTTGTGAGCCGTCCGATGGTGCATGTGCCACGTGTCTTAATCTCCATTCTCCAGGTGAAGAGACGCTACGGTTGCTTTTTCAGTGTGGGGCCCTTTGTCATAAATGCGATGGGTATTTATATGTTGGAAGGCTTTGAGAAACGGTTACACTTTCAAATTTCTCCCAAAGCCTCCCATATTTTCCGATCAATATTCATCTTTTCCGTCCACCTCCTTGAAGTTTCCGAGCAATCTTCAAGTTTCCCGGCGAGTTTTCCGGTGACGACTGAAGCTTTCCTTGAAACTTCACCGTTTTATCTTGCTTTCCCTTCCTTTCTTTTGAATCCTTCTTCCACTTTGTTACAATGTCTGATCTTTCAACCAATGTTCTCCTACTGGTGAGATTCACAATGATGAATCTGAAGCCAGCAGTTAGGAGATAGAACCAAACGTTCCCGAGATAAAGGTGAAGGAGAGGAAGTTGGAGGTCAACATTCCTTTCAAATGGACTGCTGCAACTTTCACTGTCTTCTGTGCTGATCACGGAATCCTGCCGGAATGGGAGTCGGAGTTGCCCGGTCCGGGGAAGACCATTCTGACTGCTCCGGAGGGCAAGCTTGCCTTCTATGAGGCCCACTTTTCCAAGTGTGGGTTTCGCCTACCCTGCACCCGCTTCCAACTAGACACCCTGATTGAGTATGGGGTGGCGGTGTCTCAGGTTAGCGGGTTTGGGATGCTCCGGTTGGGGCATTTTGAGAACCAATGCCGGGCATTGGATATTGAACCGACCATTGATCGGTTCAATGTGTTCTATTACATGGCCCGGGACGAGTCGTGGTTTACTTTTAAGCCGCGGCCCAAGGTTCCGGTTATAGTTACTGAAGTTCCCAAGTCCCTCCATGGGTGGAAGGACAAGTTTTTCTACTTGAAGAAGGGAGTGATTCCTGTGGCCATGCCTTGGAAGGTGGTGGCGTCAAAGGAGCGGGTACCAGACTGCGAGGTGATGCGGAACTACAAGGACGAAGCCTGGTTCGTCGCCCTTACAACTCACAAAACCAAGCTGGAGTTGAAGGGATTATTTGAGGGTACCTACAACTTGTTGGGCACCAGCCGCACCGGTATCCGTGAGGGGAAAGAGCCCTATATCGCCCAAGAAGGCATGAGTTGTCGTTTCGCGTTCGTTATGATCATAATTTTTTGCTAAGTATGTTTGTTGAATGCGCAGGCATGACAAAGTTTGACATCTTTGAGTCCCACGGGGCACTTAAGCTGAAGTGGAGGCGGATCCCTAAGGGACAAGTCTCTTTCTTGGAGGACTTTGTTGGTAGGTTCTATTATCCAAATTTGGAGAACCCGCCCGCCCACCATTACATCACCCATAAGTCTTCTGATCCTTGTTCTGCATTTGTAAGTAAGGTGTCGCATTCGGTGCGTCATTCTCAGGGGCGCATGAAGCATGCCCCACGTAGGCACTGCTATGTGGTCAAGCCAGTGACCTCCCTTTCTTACACAGGGTCTTCGGATACACGCGGGGAATATGTCAAGAACCGCCATAAGCGGAAGGATGGGCCGCCTTCAGATGATGATGATGATGATAACGATGAGTCTAAATTGAAGACTCGGAAAAGGGGTCGCCGCGAGACAGGTGCTGGTGGGGTCGGCGGAGCGAGTGGGAGTGCTGGAGGCTCCAAGGATGTTGGAGGTGTGGGGGATAAGGGAAAGTCCCCTGCCAAGGTTACTCAGCCACAGGGGTCTGGTGCCCCTGTGTTTTCATTTGATATAGGCGCCCCGCCTGTGCGCCAGCCTCTTCTTCAAAAGATGGTGAAGAAGATCCCCGGTACGTACGCTCAATATTCAATTTATTATCATTTACTCTTGTTTGTGCTAAGTGTTTTTCACCTTGCAGGCGTGGCGCCGAAAGTGACACCCAATCCTTCCCCTCCGCCTATCCCTACTCTTGAAGAGATAGCAGAGGCCAAGAAGAAGAGAGAGGAGGAGCGACTCCATAAGGAGGTGGAGTTGGCTGAGAAGACTAGGGCCGATGAAGCCGCTAAGGCTGAGGCCCTTTTGAAGGCGAAGGCCGATGAGGCTGCTAAAGCTGAGGCGGCAAGGAAAGCGGCGGCCGAGGATGCCGCCAAGAAAGCTGAGGCTGAGCGGCTCCGCTTAGAGGAGCAGAAGTTCCTTTCTGAGAAGGAAACTGAGGCCAAGGAAAAGGCCGATGACGTTTCGAGCTCCAGGATGACGCCCCGGTGGGAGGCGCTGGGGGTTCTTTGGTTAATCGCCAGGCGGGCAGTGCGCCGCACGGCGCGGAGGGTAGGAAACCCGCTGGGGAGTATGATGGCTCCAGCTGGGTTAGGGGTGACGCCATTTGGCGCCCTCGTTGGGCGGTCAGGGAGAACACTTTATTCTCCAACTCTCTGGCTACCGAGGAGTTTGTTAGTGGGGCGGTGCCCCCTACAAGCAGGCCTATCAGGACAGCTTGAGTCGTCCTGACTTGATCACGAACATGTGCATCGGTCAAGCGAGTCAGCTGGCCATGATGGACTCCCTTCGGCGGCGGGACGCCGCCATGCAGCGGGACCTGGCCCGCTTGAAGTCTGAGAAGGCCACCCTTGCTGAAAAAGAGGCGGCCATGAAGTCGCATATTGAAGAGTACCGCCGCCGGGCTCACCGTGCTGAGGACGAGGCCAAAAAACTTTTGTCCGAGTCGGTGGCGGACAAGAAGTAATGGACGGATGTCTGCAACCGCACCAACGAGGAGAGGCGGCAACTGAAGGAGATGATCCAGCAATTGAAGGAGACCAATAAGGCGGACCTTGAGGAGCTCGAGAAAAAGTGCAAGGCTCTGGCCGAGCGTACTGTCAAATTTGTAGACATGCGTAAACAGTTGGACTCCATGGCCTCCGACCTTGAGAAGGCCAACTCCCGCCTTGCCGCTCTTGAGGAAGAGCGGTTCACTATGCTGGAGGCCAAGGAGACGCTCCAGCTGGAGAGAGATGTGGCTCTGAAGGACCGCGAGGCTGCTATGTCGGAGGCTGAGGCAGCCAAGTGTTTGCTGGACGCCTCAGTGGTGGAGCAGGAGCAAATGCGGGAATCCCTCCACTGGTTGATGACCAGCGGAATTGACGGGGTAAGTTTTCTCTTACCCGCTGTCCTAATCTTTGTTTCCGTTGTGTACTGTTACTAACTTTGTCTTTGTTTTTGCAGATTTTCAAGCGCTTCTGGCAGGAACCAAAGCTTGGTGACCAAGTCTCCAGCATAGCCGCCACCGCCAACGCTTATGGGTACGGAGAGGGGGTTTGAAGATGGCTTTCTTTATGCGCGGGATAATAGGCGCATTATTGACGCGGAACATTACGAAAAGCCCCTGAAGGACGAGTACTTGGCGGAACTCACCAAGTTTGACAAACTTGAGTTCCCCGTCCTTCAGGTTGTGGCGGACTGTAATCGCCACGTTGACCCCGGCGTTTCCCTTCGCTACTTCATCGAGAAATCTGATGAGCTGGGTGAGAAGGCCAAGGAGCGGGCCGCGGAGGCCGAGAGGTTGCGGTTGGAAGAAGAGAGGCGGAAGGCCTCTGGTAAAGGGTTCTCCGGGACGCGGCCGGATGACGAGGAGCCGCCAGAGAACGAGGAGCAACTGGTGGATATTAGCGGCTCTGATAGTTAGTTTGTTTTTTGTTGCCCTGTTTTCTTGTAAATACTTTTTGGGTTTTTAATTCCCAATGTTAATGAAAGATTTCCGTTTGTTATATCTTGTGTTGTCTCGCGTTAACTCCTGTTATACTTATTTAACCAAGTCGTCACCTAGTGTGTAAGTAAGAGTTAGTGCGTGTGTCTGGTAAGTGGTCCGGCATTTAAGTGTAGAAGACTTTTTCCTTGAAGACCAGTACATGACACAACTTGTGCCTTGAGTCCGACAAGCGTACCAAATAGGCCTTGTCTTGAAGACGTGTATTCGCGCCGCGGAGCGTCATGCTGCTCGTAAAGTCCGACTCGCTTTAAGAGCGAGTCTAGAAGACTGAGGTTTAGCATGACGCTTCGGCGCGAATGTTTCAGTCCGACAAGTGGGCTATGTCTTGAAGACTGTAGCGCGGGTTAGGTGTTTATACATCCTAGCCGTAGCACGAGGCTGCATTAGTCCGACATAGCTTGTAGCGTTGTCTTGAAGACCTGAGCACGGAAAAACAAGTAGAGTAACAAGTATAGGAGACAAACATTCTTTTATTAATGGTTGCCGCGGCATGTGTAGCCGGGCGTGATAACAGGATTACAAATAACATAAGCGCAATTGGGCCGCGTTCCAAGATCGTGGGACGGATGTGTCGTCCAGTCTTTCCAGCTCCTATGCCCCTTTGCCAAGGATTTCTTGGATTTTGTACGGCCCTTCCCAAGTGGGTGCCAGTTTCCCTGGCTTTTCCGCGTTTGAAGCTTCGTTGTTGCGGAAAACATAGTCACCAATCTTGAAGGCGCATCTTTTGACACGCTTGTTGTAATACCGCTCTAGTTGGGTTTTGTATTTGGCTTCTTTGATGGCGGCTAAGTCTCGCCGTTCATCAAGTAAGTCCAGGTTTAGGCGGAGTTCCTCATCGTTGTTACTTTGATCGGCCAGTAGGACCCTTGCGGAAGGGCAACCGATTTCGGCTAGGATCACCGCTTCGGACCCGTAGGTTAGGCTAAACGGGGTTTCTCCGTTACTTGTTTTTGTGAGGGTGCGGTAAGCCCATAGGACGTGGGGCAGTTCATCCACCCATCCTATACACCTGGTGCCTAGCCGGGCCTTGATTCCTTCCAGTATGCTTCTGTTAGCTCTTTCGACCTGGCCGTTTCCCTGCGGGTGCGCGACGGATGTGAATATTTGTTGGACGCCCATTTGCGCCAACCAGGATGGTAACATGTTGTCTATGAATTGTGTGCCATTGTCGCTGACTAGTTGCATTGGTAGGCCAAATCTGCAAATTATGAACTCCTAGATGAATTTCTTTACATGGGCTCCATCGATTTTGGCCAAGGGTTTCGCCTCGACCCATTTAGTGAAGTAATCGATGGCCACGATGAGGATTTTAACGTTTCCCGGAGCCGCGGGAAAGGGTCCAACTAGATCGATCGCCCATTTTTGAAAGGGCCATGCCGCCGTGACCGGCACTAAGTCATTCTTTGGTCGCAGGGTATTCGGCGCGTGGCGTTGGCAACTGTCGCACTTGCGTAGTTCCTTGACTATGTTGGTGTGCATGCCCGGTCAATAGTACCCTGCATTCATGATCTTGGCGACCACCATCTGTGGCCCTGCGTGTAGTCCGCATGTGCCTTTGTGAATATCTCTTATGAGGAACAATGCGTCTGCGGAGTCTACGCAGCGGAGTAGTGGTCCTAAGTAGGATCGGCGATACAATACGCCATTCATTAGCTGATAGTGTAAGGCCTTGTGCTGTATCTTTCGGGCCTCTGACTTATCGTCAGGCAGGGTTCCGGAGGAGAGGTAAGCCTTGATTGGGGTCATCCAGGACGCGTTGCCTGTTTGGACGACGTTAACTTGTCTCAGCGGGACGGACGGGGTGCTGAGGACTTCGACGCGGACTTCTTTAGCCATGTGTTCGAAAACTGTGGAGGCATTTTGCTCAATGCGTCTGCTGGTTTGTTTTCACTGCGCCTGTTGTGTTCTACGGTGCAGGAATCGAATTTACGCATGAGTTGCTTAGCCTGTTCTAAGTATAGCGCCATGGTTTCGTCTTTAGCATCGTAGACCCCGTTTATCTGTCGCGCGACAAGTAATGAGTCCACATGTGCCTCCACGTGCTTGGCCCCCATTTTTTCCGCGATACGGAGGCCTGCCAGCAACGTTTCGTGTTCCGCCTCATTATTCGTGCTTTTAAAGTCAAGGCGGATGGCGTATGTGAACTCATGTTTATCTGGGCTGATAAGGCATAAACCTGTGCCTGAACCGTCGTCGTTGGAGGCCCCATCCATAAAGAGGGACCAGATCTGCGACGGGGTTTGGGTTGGCGCGGGGGATTGCTCTGCCTTGCATTCCTCAACATTGTCGGTTGGTATTTCGGTGGTGAAGTCATCCAAGACTTGTCCCTTGACCGCGGGTCGGGGCTTGTAGTATATGGTGTGTTCTCCAAGCTCGATGGCCCATTTTGCCAGTCGACCAGAGAGTTCTGGCTTACGCAAGACATCGCTGATCTTGTAGTCTGTGAGGACGTTGATTGGGTGTCCTTGAAAATATCTTTGCAGCCTTTGGGATGCGTGTACAAGGGCTAGAACCAGTTTTTCCATGATGGTGTACCTTGTTTCCACATCAAGCAAGGTGCGGCTGATATAGTAAATCGGTGTTTGTACCACCTTGCGATCTACCAGGAGAACTGCGCCTACCGCCTGTTCAGTTACGGAGAGGTAGAGTGTGAGCGGCTCCTTTGGTGTTGGTGCCGTAAGGGTTGGTAAGTTCATGAGGCACTGCTTCATTGCTTGGAATGCGGCTTCTGAATCCGTTGTCCAACAAAAGTTGCTCTTCTTTAAGCAGTTTTTCAGGGTGTCCACGAATGGGAAGGATTTTGAGGCATAGTTAGACAAGAACCGATTGAGCGCTACTAGGCGACCCATCAACGTTTGGACTTCTTTGATTGAGGCGGGGGAGGGCATTCGCTCTATTGCTTGGACTTTTTCCAGGTTAACGCGGAACCCGTCTCGAGTGACGATGACGCCTAAGAACTTGCGCTCCTCCATTCCGAAAGAACACTTGCTGGGGTTTAACTTCATGCGCACCTTGCACAGCTGGTTGAAGGTCTGTTGGATATCCCGCAGCATGTCACTTTCCTCTTTACTTTTAATGACCAGGTCATCCACATATACCTCTAGTCGCACACCTATTTCGTCAACGAAGGCTGTTTCCATGAGGCGCTGGTATGTGACGCCCGCGTTCTTTAAACCGAATGGCATTTTTGTATAGCAGAACTACCCATGTCAGTGCGGAAGGGGGTCTTATCCTCGTCTTCCTTTGCCATCTGTATTTGGTGATACCCCTTGTATGCGTCAAGAAAGCATTTGAAGTGGTAAGGGGCCAAGGAATCCACCTTTAGATCGATTTTCGGCAGAGGGTAGTAATCCTTGGGGCACGCCTTGTTGAGATCTTTGTAATCGACGCACATGCGCCAGCTGCCATTAGATTTCGCGACCATGACTGGATTTGCGAGCCAAGATTGGTATCGGATGGGTCGTAGTATGCCCGCGTTGAGTAGCTCGGTGACTTGCTCGTTCATGGCCTTTGTTTTCTCCGGCCCCATGCTTCTCTTCTTTTGAACCACTGGCTCGACTGATCGGTATACGTGGAGCTTGTGTTTCGCTTTTTTTCGCGGGACGCCGACCATGTCCGCTGGTTGCCAGGCGAACACGTCCATGTTGTGGATCAGCAGCTGTTTCAAGTGGTTCCGGATAGAGTCGGAGATTACATGCCCTATGACCACCGTTTGCTTCGGATATTTAGGGTTAAGAACCCATTTTTCAGGCTCTGTGCGGGCGTCTGTTTTGACCATTTTTGGAGGTTTGGCGGCCTCAGCCGAATGACAGTCTTTGTTACCCCGGACGATTGCTACACCGGTCTTGGTCGGGAACCCCACCATTGCGTGAGTAGTAGAAGCATTAGCGTTAAAACGCGCGATGCCCTCGCGGCCTAATAGAATGTCGTGGTTGGAGTTTGCAGGCAGGACCATGAAGTCGCAAATTTCGGTGCGTTCATGTGTGCCATCAGACATTGTTACTGGCATCGAAATCATGTCGCGGGGCATGATGGTTTCATGAATGAACCCCGAGATCGGTTCGTTTACCGGGACAAGCTTTGCCTTGTCCTCCTCATCCAATTGTTGGAAGCATTGGTCATACATGATATCTGTGCTGCTGCCGCCATCCATGAACATATACCTTGTTCGATAGTGACCGAAGACGGCAGTGCTGACTAGAGGGGCGGTGCAAGATGCCCCATCGCGGACTTTGGGTAGGATGATTTCCGCCTCTTTCCAGGAGTCATTGCTTATTGGTACCCTGGCTATTTTCCACTGCTGGCTCTTTTTTCCTGGCCTTTTCATATTGCATTGATGCCGCGGGATGATGGTGGCAGTGTGTGCGTTTAGGTCACGGATTTTTTTTCCGCGATCCTTCCGCTTGCATATCGTCGCCAGCTTGGCCCTTAGCCGCACGGTGGACATTTTTAACCAGATGACCCAGTTGCCCAGACCTCAGGGCAGTCTCAAATTCCATCTTTAGGCTGGAACAATTGTCTGTGAGGGGGCCGAAGTCGTTGTGGTACTCGCAGAACTTGGATGTGTCTACGTTGCGTCTCCTCCCAAGGGGTTTGGGCTCATTGAGGGTGACTTGTTCCGTCTTTAGGACTTGAGACGGAGTCTTTACCAACGGGGTCCAGTCGTGGTTTTTCTTGGAATGACCACGCTGTTCCCTTGATTGTTTGCCGCTAATGATGTGGCGAGCATCATTTGCGGGAGAATACTTCCCCTCGTCTGTTGAGCCGGAGATGTGGTTCCAAACGGACTTCCCCTTGTTCTTATTATTATTATTATGGTGATGCTGCTGGAAACCATGCATTTGATTGAATGACTTTTCTGATGAGGCGTATATCTTGGCGGAGTGAATGACTTCGTCCCAGGACTCTGGGATGCCGTATTTGCCTGTAAGGCACTTCATGAGTTCTGGGCTGCGCACGTTGTGGATGAACGCAGCGCGGGTTAGTTCTTCACCGCAACTTATCTGTAGGGCCTCCTTGTTGAAGCGGACAATGAAATCTTCGATGGACTCGTGGTCGTATCGGCGGCACAAAAGAATGTGTGCCTTATCTCTCCTGTGCTTTCGAAGGTGCGAGAAATGGTTACCGAACTTGTCGGTGAGATCGTCAAATTCGGCAATGCTCCCCGCGGGAAGATTGTCGAACCAAACCCTAGCTGCGCCGGTCAGTGTTTGGGCAAAGAGGTGGCACCAAACCTGGACCGGCCAGTTAACCGAACTTCTGGCACACTCAAATTCGTGAATGTGGTCATCTGGGTCACGCAGGCCATTGTACTTGCCGACGCTGCTGGGAAGTTTGGCTGTTCTGGGGATTGCTGCCGTCATTATACGGGCGACGAATTTTGATTTTTCCGCAAAAGATCTTGGGCGGAAGGGTTTAACCAAGTCGTCGTCCACATCCTTGCGATGTGAGCGACGGGTGTGGTCCCTTCCTTTGCGGTCAGAGTCCGTGCTTGACGACTCGTACCCATCCGACTCGTCGTGCGTGCTGGTGCGGCCCCGAGCTCCAGCGTTTCCGCCGAGCTCCCCGCCGCGACCACTACGACGACCGGGGGCTTCTTTGCTCTTATGGCTCTTTTTTGGTGAAGAGCCATAGGTTAGGGTTTTGCCCTTCTTCTTCACTTGTCTTATGAGCATCCGTTGGTAGGTAGTAGCGCTTTTGGTACTTTGGCGGAGAAGTCATTGATCTGGATCTTCCTCTGAGTCGTCGCCATTGTTTTCGTCTGTTTCCTTATCACGCACCTCGTGAACATGTTTCTGGATGTGTGAGGTGGGATATTTTATGACGGTGGCTGGGGTGCCGTCGTTTCCAGTGAGCTGGATGTCGACGTCCTCAGCCTGGTTAATGACGGTTGTGTTGGGGTTGGGTTCAGCCATGGGTGGGTTAAAAGAAGAAAATGTTGTAACCGGACGGATGGCGCCAATGAAGAAACAATAAGTATTCCAGGGATTATCCCTACTCACCGGGTGGTTATACTTATGTTACTATACGTACGTTCCTTTACCCAAACCTTTAGATTAACCCGAGAATGTAATGTGAGTGAGTATGTGGTGAGTAAGTAAAGCAAGAACACAAAGGTGTAAGTGGTTTGGTCAAGTTTGACCTACGTCCACTGTAAGGAGCCGAGGATATTATTGCTTGAGAGAGTACAAAACATATGCGTAATTCTAGCTCTAAGTTACAAGTGATTGATTTTTCGGTCCCCTTGAAGGGAGTTGATGTCTTCTATTTATAATGGAGGTCGTGGGCTTGGGAAGAAGCCCATGACGAGTCTTGTGATCTTTGGGCCTTGGCCCGGCCCAACTCTCTTTGGCCTCTGAGAAAGGCGGGAAAAGGACGTCCACTGTGGATGACGTCAGCGGTAAGCTTATTGGTGGACACGTGGCGCCCTGTGACTGACTCTTGGCGGTATGTTGTTTTGAAGCAGCATGGTTGACTTGCATGCCGGCCTCTGATGTGGCCTCTGTCAGAAGGTGAGCATGCCTGGTCAGAACAGTAGTGGCAACATGGTGGAAGCATGGAACCAGTCACGTCACTGTTGAACCTCAGTGGTTGTTGGGCAGCCGCGGACACGTGTCTGTATCCGATTGATGGTGTCAGTGATCCTCTGCAGGTAGGATACTGACTCTTGATCTTCCTTACATCGTACTTTGAATGTCTGTGGTATGAAGCAGCCCGCGAGTTGGTAGACGCGCGCATGCTTGACACAGATGTGTAGTGTTGCAACCCAAGTCCCTTCCGCCGAAACTTTGTTAAGCGGGGATAGGGAGGCCACGTCCGCCTGGATTAGGCTCCCTATCCCTTCAGGTGGATTATATGCAAATACGTGTTTAAACGATGTGTAGATGATCATCCATGCTTATATATGTTAAACATAGATTAAGATTGCATGTTCATGTGTTAGGAGGCGTTAAAATGCGTTAAACACGACAAACTAGAAAGACTAGAAAACATAGGTCCAGGTTCGACCATAGCGTGGGGGCAAACCTGGGAAATGATCTTGGTTCGACCCTTAATGAAGGGGCGAACCTGGGATGTGAAAACAATAGAATTTCATTCGACCAGTTAATGTACATTCAACCCTGAGAAAGGGGCGAATGTGGACAAGTATAAATACCAAACTTTGTCATTTTTCACCATTTCACAAACCCTAACCGTCTCTAAACACTCTCAAACGATTTTAATCACTAAAGAAGGAGTTTTTGCTCTTGTTTTTCATAAACTAACCTACCAACAACATCTAATCAAGAATCCAAGGTGTGTTCTTAATCCTAAACCTTTTCAAAGCATTTTTAATTCGTTTTCATCTAACCCTAAATGTCCAGATCTGTTCTAAGGATGTTTTTATCAATAAAAACCTTCTAAACATCTTTCTAAACCTAAACCCTATCATTAAACATAGGTTTTCATATCAATAAACATATGTTAATTATGTGTTATGTGATATTATGTGTTGTTTGATGATTTGCTGCTGTACTAATGCTAGAAACATGATCTAGGGCTGATATTGATGTTAATTTAGGATTGTTTATGGTCACAATTAGATGATTAATAATATCATGTCTAAATTGGGGGTTTTAATAAAGCTAGGGCTCGATGCATGCTAGTATGATCAATAGAACTTTTTGAGATTTTCAAACACACGACAAACTGAGCACTTTTAAGATGATTATGGATTGATTTCAAAAAGTTTCCAAATTGGGTAAAGAATTCATGCATGAGGTGACACTTTCATAATTTTTGGCATTTTGGGAAAGGGCTAAAATGAGCAGGTTTTAGGGCAAAATTGTTGGGATTTTGTGGGGATATGTTAGTCATATCTAACTGCTGTGATTAACGATGTTTCGGGATTTTTTCGGATGTTTTTGAAGCGTTTTGGGGAAGAACAATCTGCCAGGGTCGAACCTGGGCATCTTCGACCAGTCGTGGGGTCGAAGGTGGAATCCCAGGGTCGAACCTGGACAGTAATGGGTGAATCTGTTTAAAAGGGTCGAACGTGGCTAAAAAGGGGCGAAGGTGGAACAAATTTCCTTGTTCGACCCTATTGATTCAAAAATGAGATTTTTTATACAAACTAAGTGTTTTATGCTTGAACCTTGTGTGTAATCTATGTGTACTTGATTAGTTAGGGTAATGAGTCACCCACGGGATGTCGGGTCGGTCTAGTGTGTCGGTTGAACACTTAAACAAGTTTTAAAACATACTTGGTCACGATCTGGACAATTGGGGACTAGATAACCTTATGGTTATTAGTCGGAACACCTATGTGAACATTTTGATAGATCTCCGGTAGTGGGATTATCAAGGGCTTGGCTTTCTTATATTACTGAAGAACGTAACCTAAGGTGAGTTCACGGCCCCACTTTTACTGCTTTAACTTTTAGGGGAGAAAAACATGCGCTAAACTATTTTGGTAACATATGTCATACTATGGTTTTAACTTTGCATTGCTATACGATCTTTGAAAGTCCCGGGGAAAACCATGAATGTGCGGGGATGCACAACGGGGGAAATGTGGATAGATCTATTGGGTTTGACAGACCCCACTCGACGGCTTGGAGGGCCGGGCGGGTTCATATTGTCTCGAACTAGTAACATTGGTAACATTGCTGAACACACGCGGGCCGAACATTGGTAACAGTCTAGTAATGGTTTTCCAATCGTAGTAGTAATAAAACATACGCCTAGCTAGCGTACTTGGTAACATTGATATAGTATGGACATGGTAACACTTTGGTAACTTTTGGTATCATATTGAACAAACCTGTGAACTCACCAGCATTATATATGTTGACGTCTCTTTTGGCATGTTTTCTCAGGTCGCTAAGGTAGCATCGGTTGGACTAGGCGCACGGGTCTGCCCTGGCATCTAGGATTAGTAGCCTGTTTTGAAATAAGTGTCTTGAATACTTTGTAACACTGTTTTGTAACCATTAAATTCTTTAAATGCTTCCGCTTATGAAATCTATGTTTTTGGGTTTACGTACTTCATATAGTGTCGTTTATTGTGACCGTTGACTTGAATCCTGGTTTGTCATGCGCCTCACGGTAAAACCCCGCAGTGGAAATTTGAGGGTGTGACAACAAAGTAACATCACATAACTTATAGTTATAAATCACAAACCAAGCTATAAACATACTACATAAATCTCAGTTATTGCCAAAATTAAAATATCATTTGATCGTAATTAAATCCAAATGAAAGCTTATGATCTAATACCAAACAGAACATTTTGCCAATTTACCTGATTTTGAGCAAAAATTTAATTAAGAATGATTAAGCACTATATTTAAACATTCAGACAACTGCAAACTACATAGCATACTATCACAATATCACACATTACATCATTTGGGTAATATCTATATTCTAATCATAACTAAGCTTAAGCATAGAACACTTATCATTTAGTTGGGGCTTAACGAACGTCAACCAATGGTCCATTTTCATTATCATTACTTCAATAAAAATCTTCCAATCTTGCTCATTGATAGTTGATTTTTCACCTTCGAAGTTGTTATCATTGTCATCACGATCCTCGGAGTGCGGCTCATTTTCAATAATTTATGAAAACCTCTACCATTGTATTCTATATTTGTGTTCTACATAAAATATAGTTGTTGTAAAGATATGGATACGGTGATAAGTAAATCAAGAAACAATCCTTAACCCACTTACTTGAATGGGTCGCTTAAATTATACATGTTATCTCTCCAATGGTTCAAACCGTTTACATAGTTAAAAAACAACTAATAAGAAAATGGGTCCAATATCACATGCGGTAATATAAATTTCCTATATTTTATTAAAAAATAGACACCAAAAGGATCAACCCACGACCCATTTCAACATGTAGCCAAAATGACCCATTGTACACACACTTTAGGCAACTTTTGACATGTTACAAAATGCCGCCAAAAAACGTCATTATTTAAATTGTGTAAATATAGTACTTAACAAATAAAAACAGATAAGGTTTTTCTCTTAGGGTCAATGATCGGTTAGATTGTATTATGGTAATAATGTTATTTTTTTTATTTATATAAAGATTGGATAAAGAAAATGTCTTAATTTTTATTAAATATATTTAAATGAAAATAGTAACATTATTATTAATTATTTATTTAAACATCGTATATATTGTAGAAACTGTTAATCAATAATAAGTTATATTTATTATTAATTTAAATATCGGTGTTTATCTTTGTAAATGGTTGACAAAACTTCAATTAAAACGTTTATAATTTTTTAATTTATTGACAATTTAATGATTGATTTCGTTATCATTTATTGCCAATTGAATGATGGTAATGCTAATGAATACATTAATATTTTAAAATTACCATTACGCTTAATTGGTGCATTATTGAATTTGTAAGCATTTATGGACAATTGAATGAAGGTATATTTATTGTAAACATAATATGATAACGTTAATTTTAAAATGAAAACAATTTATGGTAATGAATTGGTTTTTAGTTCATATTGTTACTTATAATAAATTGTAATACTATATATTTTAATACAATAAGGTATTAACATATGAATTATATTTTCAACATGCGTTAGCATTGGAGTTATACATTGTTTTAGGTTAGGTATTAATATTAGAGTTATATATTGTTTAAGGTTAGGTGTTAACATATGAGGTACATTGTTAATTGTTTTAGGTTATGTGTTATCCGAAGCTTTCCTACATGTAACTATAAAACATATCATTCTATTTCATATGTAATATTGATATGTCATATTAGATTTCTTAACCATGAGACATTCCCAATGTATAATCTAGTTATTTCTATAACCCAAACCATGTTGGGGTCATGGATGGGAGTAGTTTTATAATGGTTTAAAAACGGCCTTTTTATCAATCACACAAAAAATTTAAACTTCTAATTAGTATGCATTGAAATAAATGAATCATTAATATATGGAAAGATGGATTTATAACCATATAAAAACGCTTAGAGGGCATTTTCCTTCACATCACTATCATAAAGCCTCTAAAAAAATGTGTAATGGTTAAAGCTACTTAATGCCCTTTTAGTTATTACTTTCCATATTTTTTATCCTATTTGGGCATTATACTAGAAATGCTTCACCTTCTTAATGCCCATATAATGTCATAGGGGATGGAGTTGGAGGCATTATCATGATTATTCATGCCCATATAATGCTCATTACATCTGGTGTTACAGGAGAATAAATATTAAATAAATAAGTAAATAAATACGTTTAATATCCTTCATTAAATATGCACTAACGCAAGCAATTTATTTGATACATTAACACGCTTATTTTGCACAATTATTCTGCTTATAAATAGTGTGCGTATTCCTACGAAGGCTGGTGTGATTTTACAGATTAAGATCAAATTAAGATGTCCATCAAAATACTTTTTTTCTTAACCATTTTCTTGGTTTCTTCCTCAGGTAATTAACTCTACTCTTCATCAATTTCTCATACAAATTCTTTTATGTAATTAGAACATGTAATACACATATAGACTCTTGTTCCTAATTCTACACGCACATCCAAGATGAGACACGAACCCTCAACTTCATTGGGGGGATACTAGTCTACATGTGCCCTTGATACCATTAAATTACAATTTATATCCATTAACTTCTAATGAGTTTGTCTCATTGTACCCTCAAGTAGCTCAAAGTAGCATCATCACCGGAAATGCCCAAGCCTCAAGTAGCCTTAAACCAAGGACCCTACCATTTTACCATATCCACCAATCACACACACCCCATTAAATACTCCCCACTCAATCAAAAATAATTAAAAACCTTCTCTCTCCCCAAGCCGCATGCACAGAGAGCCTCATTTTGAAGCCCCATCCACTAGCCCCTTAGGGCGAGGCGGTGTAGCCCTAGCCCTGTGGCTTTTGAACCCACAAGCCGCTAGCCTCAAGTGCCCCATGTTGCCTAAGCCCCACTTTTATATTTATAAATGGTATTTAAATGTATGAATATACAAATCTGAATTATATCTATTTTGCAGCTTGGCCATTTTCAACCCCAAAATACCAAAGAAGGTCTTTACAGTCATCTGCATGTATCCCACCTGGTGATAATTATTGCACAAGACTTTGCAAAACCAAAGATGCCTTCTGTGCTGACGAAAAGACATGTGTTTGTCATCCTGGAGTACAGTTCCAACCTCCTGCAAGCACACCAGCAAGCCCACCAACATATAATGACCAATGGTTTTAATGTGAAACAGAAGTATGCAAGATTGCTTGTGAACCCAAAGATGTTTTTTTGAGAATGATATGTGCCATTTTACTAATTAATAATTGTGCACGTCACCTTATGTAACGTTTTTTTATTGGGGAAATCACGAAAATAGCCTATTGACCGTTTTTTTTTTTTTTTTTTTTTTTTTACAAAAATGGCCGCCTCGCATCTCTTTGGAGAGACGGGACATTGATTCCGAGACGTTTCAGACGTCTCCTAAGACGCCTTCAGTTCCAGCCATTAGGGTACCGCCACGTGGTGTTGTTGATCTCGAGAAGTCTCAGCCGTCTCCGGTTGTCCCATTAAATGTCTTCGTCCCATCTCGGCTTACCGCTTAATTATATCAGTCGAGTGTTCTTGAGACGTCAAAAAATAAATATATGAATGTTCGAATATCATATTATGTGCAAGTTAGTGTAATAAAATAAAATACAAATTAAACACCAAATTATGTGCCGTTCACAAAATAAATATAAATATACAAAAAAAAAAGTAAAAATATTATAATAAACCACAAATTAATTACGTTTTAATAATATTACATTTTTATTATTTCATATTTATTATTCCATATATATTACCTAATCAAATTCATTAATTTTTTTTCACACTATATAAACCTCACAAATTACTCTAACTCTTCACCACAAACAACCCCACATCACATTCTACAAACCACACATAACAAACGTGGACAGAGAAAGAGGTTTTAGTGATAACTTTGGGCTGGCGCAACGTGCGCGAGAATACTAGAGTATCGAGACCAAGTCATGAAATTCGTGCTCCTCCATTTTGGAGTAAAGTATTCACATAATCCGAAGAACTAATGGGCGGTGAAACAACCCGCACAACTGATGAAATTAAGGAAAAGTTTTTGGACAACAAAACGGAGTGTGAAATCTTTGAACAGATGTTCCAGACGAACAAGGAGGAATCGCCAAAGGAATCCGAAGAAGACGTCATCGATCTCGCTAAAATTGACTACAATTTCCAGTATGATAAAGAATTTGAATACGTGTCGGCATGGCAATTACTACGTCCGAACTAAATTTGAATTTCATTTTATAGTTTATTAATTATGTAATGTTTCGTCTCTTTAGATTGTAATTTTCTTTTTTATAAAATATGAACGTTTTATTTTCATAAGATAGTTTATTATTATAAAACTAATTGATAATTGACATGTTTAAAAAAAAATAAAAATGATAAACGGTTGAGAAAATTTCAATGCTCGGCCCCACCGTTTAGACTAAGACGTATCGTAGTGGGGCTTGAAGGGGCGTTATTTTTGTAAAATAGAGCCCCAAATACCATTACATAGGGGCTCTATTTTTGCAAAACTGCTTTTGGCGTGACAAATATAGCGCCGGTCACCATTTCCCCCCTCCAATCATATCATTCCACCTCATCTCTCTCTCTTTATTATAATTTTATTATCTTTTTTAATTTAAAAGATACAATATAATATTAATAGGGGCTTTATAAATAAAGTCTCTACCACTACACCTCTTTTTCAGTTTCTCTCTCCATGCTAACTCAGCAGCCACGTGTACCAATCAGGAAGGGGGGCTTTATAAATAAAGCCCCCCACTACACATGGTCTAATCAACCCCATCGTCTTTTGGACCACCCCATGGTCGTTTGGATTGCCCACACACCGCCCACTTACCTATTTAAACAAACCCCACGGTTTGAAAATGAGACACCGTTCACAAACCTTTCACTAAACCGTGCGTACGATTAACCACCCCAATTGACAAGGCCGACCCTGAGGGGGTGCGGAAAGGACTCCCGGCCCGAACCCAATTTTTAAAGGAGCACTTTGAGCGGCGATGAGTGTGTTCTTTCTGCAAGTATTTACTTTATGTTTTCGACCCAAAAAAAGATCTCATCTTGAACATCACTAGTTATAAACGCAAGAAGGTGAAGAGTAGATAAGGAAGAAGATGAGTCATACATGATAAACTAGATTGGAAGGATACGACAAAATAAAAAAAATTAAAGTGTGTTACTTGAGATTTGTGTTAGGGTACAGTAATTGTGCAGCCTTTACAGTAAATTTTAATATATAGTAGTACAATAAAACAGTAATTGTCTCACACTTTTACACATGATGCAAGTCAAATTTATTTTATTAAAAAACTTTTGAAGTCTAGACATAAAATAATGGCCCTTAAAATTATTATGGAATTTTAAGTAATTGTAGTTTTTTTATGAGCCAATTAGCCAAACATATTAATTTTTATAATATTTGTAAGGACAAAAAGGATTGAAGAAACATCTTTTGCTAACCTTAGTCTAATTTCTATTTCTGTCAAAACATTCTAAGTATGAAACTACTGAAGAGTAAAGATCAGAAGTTCTGAAGTCAAACCAGACAAGTCAACTGAAAAACTGCTAAAGACAAACTACTCATCAGTAGTTTGTCACTCATCAGCATTTGTAATAGAATCTTTCCACCGCCCTTATGTTTCAGTAGTTTATTAGTTTATTATTACTTTATCTTTTGTACAAGTTTCAAGACTACAGCCTGTTGCAGATTTGCTTTTGTAACAAGTTTCATGTATCTGTTTGTCTATAAATAGATGGGTTAATCCCACTATTTTAGACATCGATTTTAATTGAAACTGAAATCATTCAAAGCTTTTACTTGAAATTCCATTTCATAATCTAAGAATCTATTTGCATACTTATTAGCATACTAGACTTTTGCCCGCGTTTACACGCGGTTCACCAACGTACAATTATTTTGAGTCGTAAGATGTAAAAAAAATATAGTAGAAATATTTTATTAAAATTTAAAATAATACAACATACATTTATTCAAATATCAGTAAATATTTCTTTATACACGACATTTTTTGTTTTAGTCTGCACCTTCCCATCAGAATCAAGTATAAGTAACTTCACACCTGCCCTGCTTTTAACTCTTGAAAGGGCGACATAAAGTTGGCCATGTGAGAATACAGGGTCTCTTAAATACAATCCAACCTTCGATAGAGACTGTCCTTGGCTTTTATTGATGGTCATTGCAAAACATACGCTTATTGGGAATTGACGCCTTTGGAACTTGACTGGAATCTTGTTATCAGATGGTATCATATTTATTCTAGGAATAAGAGTTTTGGTACCAATGTTTCCACCTGATATGATTTCGGCTTCAATAACACGCTTTGAAAGTTTGGTGATTCGTAGCCTCGTGCCGTTACACAGGCCATTTTGTTGATCTATGTTTCTCAACAACATAACAGGAACACCAATCTTTAGTGCTAAGAGATGATTAGGCAATCCAGAAATTTTTAAACCATTAAGGACACCAGGAGAATATAAATCTTCCTGTGAACGGTTATTAGCATTCTCAGTCTGGCATATACTATCAGAGCTCAAATACTCGACTTCATCTCCAAGAAACAATGCAAGCAACCTATCATTAATTTCGTGTACCACTTCGTTTTTTGGTGCAAGTATTGCTCGTTCTCCAAAATAATCTTTATTCTTGTAAAGCTAAAGAAGTGAAGGGTAGACGAAGTCAATTAAGCTACAAATAGGATCTGATGAATGATTAATAAGAAGATCATTTGGAATTTCTACATCTGCCTCATCTTCATCAAATGAATCACCAACTTTACCCTCACCTAACTCTAGAAGCCAGTCTGCAAATTTCTTTATTTCTTCTGATTCAGATGCGTTGTTACCAATTGTTAACCTCATGTTTTTGGTTAACATACGGACTTTGCAACTATTCCAAATATTGGACGAAGTTATTGAGGCATTCATAATATCTCTTTTACTACCATTGGGAACAACAGGAAGGATTTGTCTAAAATCACCACCCAAAACCATAACCTTACCTCCAAAAGGCAGCTCAGAATTAACAGAATCCTTTGATTTCAAGATGTCTGTCATTGTGCGATCAAGAGCTTCAAAAGCATGTTTATGAATCATTGGAGCTTCATCCCAAATAATTAACTTAGTTTGCTTCAATAACTCTGCCTCATCGCTATTCGCCTTCATAGAACAAATTGATGATTCGGTAACATTCAAAGGTATACGGAACCTAGAATGCGCCGTCCTTCCACCTGATAACAGCAGAGAAGCTATACCACTGGATGCAACGTTCAAAACAATTTGCCCTTTAGATCTAATGGCAGCAGACAACGTTTTCCATAAAAAGGTTTTACCAGTGCCTCCAAAACCATAAACAAAGAATAGGCCACCTTTGTTACAATCAACCGCATCAATTATTTCATCAAAAATTAAACGTTGCTCGTCTGTTAAAGAAGGTGCGTTGCTATGAAATTCTTCAGCTAGCGTACTTACTTGATAATTCAATTCATCAAGAATCAAACGATTATTTGCAGATGCAATCGAATCATTATCAAGATAAGGCATAGATGGAAACCTACGTAGGCTGGAGTTATTCCGAAGCAACTGTTTCTCAATTTCAAGCAATGTGATGTTCTTGATTTGATCATCAGGAAGAGACAAACCTAATAATGAAAAACATTCTAATTAATATTCAAAGAAGAAATAATAACAATAAATAAAAAAATAAATTTTTAATTATAAGTTTTTTACCTTCAATTTGGAATACGTCTTCGTGTCTATGCATAATACCGTCTGACAAGTACTTCCATGTCTTCTCCCAAAATAGGTCAGGCCTAGATAAGCTGTTAGACAACAACATCATCGCAAACAAATTACGAAGAGAGTATCCTGAGCCTGTATAATGAGCTTCCTCAATAGCTTCTATATATTCCTTGTCATCTTCCAACAGCCCAAGAGCGTAACATGCATCTCGATATGTTGGTAACACTTTTCCATTCACCGTTCTTATATCAGCAAAAGATTTAGGACCTTTTACCTTATTGAGAAGAATCCTCAAGAAATAAGCCTCACCCATTGAAGGAGTAACCATGTGAACACGACCAATTGCCTTACCTGTTTTCCGAAAATCCCACTTTTTTTCATCACCTTTACAAACAAATTTACTTGGGATTTCGATATAACTTAGTTCACGTGCCACGACTTCAGTTTCGTTTAGTTTCATCCACTGTAGAAACATTGTACAAGACACTGATGGTTTGTTGAGTACATTTTGAAGCTTCTCTTGTGGACCGTATACAACAGTTTGCTCACCAGGTAGATGAAAAGGAAGCCTAATCACTGGAGGGTATCTGAAATGCACATCGTGTTTAAATATCCTCCATGAAGCTTCACATGCTGAAAGGAACCTGCAATCATAATGTTTTTTGATTTCATCTCTTTGCAAAACTTGTTCACCTTCTCCATCATCTTCTACAAAAGCAATTTTAGCCCTGTCAGGTCCCTTGTTAATGTATTTGAATAAATACTTGATTGAAGCGGCCTGGTTACACCATTCAACATTAATATGAGCTTGATAACGCCTCAATAGTGTTAGGTTATAAGGAACCACATGTCTGTTGTCTAACTGAGCGGTTCCTTTTTCAACAAATACTCCAGAGTCTCTTCTTTTATGAACCGGATATCCATTTGAATCTATCATTGACGCAGGAGAAAACTTCTTTGGAAATTTCTTCGAGCACTTACCGTCAATCATGCACGGGCAGTTTGGATATTCACGTCCACAGGGACCATGAATCATAAAGTCACTCACAAGACTAAACAACTCAGGATCTAAATTCTTATCTGGGATTTCAGCAGACACGAAGCGGTCAACATGCTCAATTGTGGGCAGCTTGCTATCATCTTTAAGAAACAGACAGATATGAGCGTGCGGAAGACCACGCTTTTGGAACTCTATAGTATAAACCGCTGTAGAAATAAATGGTAATAAAATTAAAATATAAAAGAAATAAATAAAAACATGATTTAAAATAAAACAAAAGAATATATTGAATGCATTTATTACTATATTTGGGTTATAATGTGTATATATATATATATATATATATATAAAGAATTATTTTTGGTTATTAATGTATTTTACCTGCTGAAGTCTTCCCCAATAGTGCTTTTTCACGTAAATCTTTCATCATTGAGTCTAGCTTAACTTTGAATAATCTGGCTAAAATGTCTGGTCTATCTTCAGGATTTGTCTTCTTATCCTTCAGAAACCTTCTAACTTCAGGCCATTTCGGATTACACGTGATTGTGATAAAAAAAAATCAGGGTATCCATGTTTTTTACAAATAGCCATTGTATCAAGATAATTTTCCCTCATGTAACGTGCACCACCAGTAAAAGAAGAGGGTAATATTATAGGTGTACCTACCGTTGCCAGATCTGTAGGTCCATTTTGATGCAAGTTTTGAAGACTTGTATAAGAGTCACACCTAAGTTTTTGTTGCTGATGACGTACATAAAACAACCGTTCACTCTCTACCATAGTATAAACGTCAACCAAAAACTGTTGTAGAAGACGCCTTGCATTCAAAATCAATGAGAACTTACCAACTCTCTCTTGAATATGATATGCAAATTACTCTCTCATTGAACACTTTGAATCTACTTTCTTTTAAGATTTCCTTTCTTCCCGATGCGGTATATCAACCCTATAACAATCTTCTCCAAATGGAATAAGCAATGGATACTGGAGAGCTAAATATTTTGGATGAAGCTCACTTATCCGCTTAAGACCATCTTTTCTCGATTCCACAATAATATCACGATTGTCAATCTCGTCATCATGGTCTGTAAGTATAAGGGCAGCGATTTCAGATGAAGTTGGTAAGTTGTATACTCGGCCATCTTTACTTCTACTACCAATAAGACGTAACTTAAGGCTAACATCAGGATTATCATGAAATCGATCACGTACACTCCTATAGCTTTGCACAAGTTGATTTTTAGAGTCTAACATCGACTTGATGTACTGAATGATTTCAACATCAACTTTTTCATCAAAATCTTTAGACTCTTCTTTTTCCTTACTGTAAGAAATAAAAAAAATAAAAAAAATTAAAATATTACAAAATCCTAAAAAATAAAGTTTAAGTAAAACTTAATATTAATAAACTGTATAAGATTACCTGAAAATTTTTTTCTTGTTGGAGACTTCATTTTCAGTGTCATAGATATACAACTGAGTAAATTTTGGTGTGTTTCCATCGTTAGGAATAAGACCACCTAGCGCATGATAATTTTCACCACTTATTCTGTATATGAACGGAGCCTTGCCTTGATTAATATTTGAGTCGACCTTGCCTCCCATTGAAGTAAAACAGAACATAGAATTGAAGCGTCGAATGTGCTTTAAGAAATATTTGCTTCGGAAGTCTGTGTTCTTGAAAAGATTCTGATACTCTATACTGCTCTCTTTGAAATCTGGAAGTTGCACCTTGCCATAACCACAACATTACATGTAAGATGTTCTCCCACTAACTTGTTGTCCTTTGCCAGCTTCCGATTTCCACAGTTTCGCATTACACATCTCACATACAACCGTTTGATCACCGTGATCCAAATAATCTTGTGAATAGAATAAATAGAGATGATATTAACATAAATAAAAAAAATATAAAATCCTAATTGAAACCTAAAAATAACAGTTACCTTTAGAGACACCCTTATATCGAGAATCTGCAATGGTTTGACGATTCATATCTTCTTCGTCTGACAAAGCAACCATGCGAACAGGGGACACGCAGCGTCGATTACTTCTTAATCCATTGTTGCACTTTTCTAAGTTACGTAAACTTGTACTTTGTGTTAACATGGAAATATGAGTTGATGTATTCATGGTTGCTGTCTGAACAGAAGTTGTTGCATTTGAACCTCTAGCAAAATTAACACCTTCACCTAAATATAATATTAAAAGTTAAATTTTAATATTAATAAGAGAAACAAATTTATATAAGTAATTTATTCAAAGAAAGTGGTACCAGATGTAACGATGGATTGACTCTGCAATCCTGTAATGGAATTAGCTTTACGTCTTTTAGCATCAAGTTGTGCTTTTCTTAAACTTCTAGAATCGGCAGAATGTTGTCTTTTGATATCAGCCACTGACACTATTTATAAAAATAAAATATGTTTGGATAGTAAATGAAGTTTTAGTTATAGAATGTTATCATAATATAAATACAAACGTAATCAAGATAGAAGTATAATACCATTTGTAATATTAGACAAAAGAGTACGTTCTGTTGAACCTGTTTATAAATAAATAAATAAATAAATAAATAAATTACCTTAAGATTGAAAATTATGAAATTAAGAAAATGTTACAAATTATTAAATTGAAACAATAAATATTACCGGAAAAAGATGCGGTATATGGGGTGTTGAAGGTTGAGGTAATGCTAGATAGGTCAATTGAAAATACATTGTTGCTGGATGCTGACGGATTTGTATCTCCAGGTTGCTCAATGTTATGTCTCTTAGCATCAAGTTGTAATTTTCGAAATTTGCGAGAATCACGTGCAATGTTACTTTTGACTTCAAACATAGAAACAAATGATTAAATAATAATAGTTTTTATATGAAAATAAATAAGAAAATTGCTAATATTTCTTAGCATAAAATATCGGGTAAAAAAAACATACCGATTGAAATGTTAGACATTGGTGTTTGTTGGACTTCACATTAACAAAATAGAAAAATTAATTCAAATAAAACAAATATAATTAATATGCATTGGAATTTGATACTCTATATAAAGATATAAAAATAATAAGTGTTATAATAAAACTTTACCGGGTGTAGACACATTGAAATGGTGTGAAGATTCAATGGAGTCGTGGTTAAATAATCCACTTGGTGGTACATTTTGAATTCCATCATTTGTTGGATTATTGACCTTGCATCTCTTAGCATCTAGTTGAGATTTTCTAAATTTACGACAATCGGACGCATGCTTGATTTTTTCTTCATTTGATACAACTGTGAAGAAAAATAAATTAATTGCATAGTACAATTATCATATAACTAAAGATTTAAAAGTATATGAATTTTGTTTACCGTTAGAGATATTAGATAATGGTGTTCATTTGTCATTACCTTTAAAAAAACATAAGTTAAATGACAAAAGACAAGTAAGATAAAAAGGAATATATTGTAGATATAAGCAGAAAAATACCATTTGAAGTGTTAGAAAGTCTTTTACGTCCCATTTCATCCACAAGGAACAAATGTCTGCATAAAATGTTTCATCACAATTTAACACAATATAAATCAACACAAATAATCATGATATTCAACTATTAAGTTATAAAAATGCACATATGAAAGAAAAGATTGACATACATTCAAGTTGTACAAACGAACAGCCGAGCAAACATACAATAGCAAAGCAGAAGTATTTTGAAGGTTTTGATTGTTTTAAAACTTTGTTTGATCAAAGTGTTAAAGCAGGAGGTATTGTTTGTATGTAAATTGTGTTGACAAAATGTGGTTTTTATAGAGGATGGTAGTAAATGTATAATTAAAACTGCTAATTAATATGTTTAATGAATTACCATTATTAAAGAAGTTTTAAAAATTTGAATTTGAAAATTTTTGAATGTTACGTGATTCGAAATTTGAAAATTTGTATTATTTTTAGTATAAATATGTATGATTGATACTAATTAAAACATCTTCCTTATTTTATGGTAATCACTTAATTTGGTTTTATTAATTTTTTTGAAACTGATATAGTTATTAATGTAATTCAAAAAATTAATTAATAACAAACTTCTAATAACAATATTACATAAAATAAATATATTGCATCATTTGAATTTTAACAAAGTAACAAAAAAGAAAATAAAATGCAAACACACAATTTATTTAGATGCAATTTGTAACAAAAAAAATCCAAACCAATCATGAAGAAAATCAAATTGTCACAAACATTAAATAAAAATCCAGATAACAGACAAATGTTTAAATAAATGGTTAACTATTTCTATTTCTCAAGCTCAGGCGCTAAAAGGAAGATCTCAGGTGTCACTTCCTCATCATTGCGTATGTTATCTCCAACATAATCCTACAATATTAAATGAAATGTCAAAATTGTTAGAATAAACTACATTAAAAACTGAATTTGAATATATAAATAAATAAGTCAAACAACAACGTTCAAAGACAATGCATTATGTGTTTAAGATTAACATATATCGATGTTTTCAAAAAGATGTTGAGCGACCTGGGAAAAAAATAAACATGTAATAAATATTCATAAGATTAATAATATTGGAATAACTGAATCATAATAATAACCTGAATATCAAGGAAGATTTCTTCATGAGAAGCAACTATTGAAGACTGATTGTAACTTTGCGTATAACATAACGATCAAGATGCTTATCAATGTTGAATTGCCGAAATGTAATGTTGAAAGCACATAATATGTTAAAAACATAAATGAAACCATGAATACATTAAAAACTAACCTGTTAATCCATCAAAACCATATCGGGACAAACAGTTTCTCCCTGCATCTTTCTATTTGATAGCTTCAAAAGTTCTAAATAAGTTAATTTTGATTTGTATTGACTCATCTGCGATTTAATGCCATTCTATAGTCTTCCATGTTTGGATACATAAACCTGCAAGTTAATAGAATATATACATTTAATCATTAGATGCAAAATAAATAATTGACTTAATATGTAAAAGATGATAGACATACCTGATAGAGTTTTCCAGGAAATAGTGATAATAAATTTTTAAAAACAAAGTCTGTACTTATAATCTAAATTCCACGATTTATTTATGTTAAGCAATTAGTAATATTAAAAAGGTAAAAAGATGCGATGGAATTGAAAATTAGTTTAGATTAAAAGTTGCTATAATAAAAAAAAAATTATTTAAGTTTCTATTTAGACAAATTTTAAAATGTATAGGTATAAAATGTAAAGATTTCAATCAACCTAAAATAAAATTAAACATATATAAGGAATAGGATTTTTTTCGTTGTATATGTATATTTTTTAATTTTGTATAAATACAATTTATTGTTTGTTAGTATCTATTGATTGGAAAAGTCAAACCGTGTTGACCACTTAATAAAAACACATAAGTTGTTATAAAAGGAAAAAAATAACTGAATTTGTTTTGCATTAAAAGAATGTGTTTGCATTTAGGGAAAAAAAAAGTCAAACCTTGATTATTTATTTGCTAAAATTGGACGATTTGAATTTACAAAAAAGTTATAATTTTAATGTTTGTGATGTATGGCTTGTTAAAAATACTATATTATTCCATAATTAAAAAAAAAATTGGCATTAATAAGAATTAATAGGAATTCTAAAAACTGGTCAAACAATAT
Organism: Ambrosia trifida; assembly: GCA_028751855.1. NCBI lineage: Eukaryota > Viridiplantae > Streptophyta > Magnoliopsida > Asterales > Asteraceae > Ambrosia > Ambrosia trifida. Next base: position 108,556,298 of record CM054129.1, on the reverse strand, counting down.
ACAATCCGAAGAATATATCATTGTTTTGAAAATCACATCTCGTTGATTAATTATAAACTATTTCCATAATTATAAAATTTAGTATTAATAAGAAATTAATATGATTTTTAAAAAAGTCAAACCATTTAGTAACCTAAAATACGTTAATAAAACAGATTTCCATAATTAAGAAAATGATATAAATAAGAGATTAACATAAAATTTTAAAAAAAGTCAAACAATTTACTAAAAACAAACAACATTATCTTTAAATTATAAAGTTTTTTTTTAAAAAAAAAACCATTATACACTATGTTTACTATCTTACTTCCTAAACAACCAATTAACATTAACATAGATAACTATTATCCATAACATACTATGCAAAATATAGTGTTGTTAACTAATCCACATAATCAGTCAGAATATTACTGATGCTAAACACAAAAATCCCCAAAATTCACGAATTACCACATAAGTAGTAAACGTGCAAAAGTTAGTCACTACAAACCACAACCCCTTTTTTTGTTATGTTACCCACCAAAAGTTGTCATCCTACAAAAAAGTGTCATCAACCTAAAACCACCTAATTACCGTCATATCTAACCACATTAGAAAGCCTGAACGAACCTTGGTTTTTGAAAAACAGAAAATGCATTTTATCACCCGTATGAAGTCCCTTATCATCGATAAAAGCCTGCATGCCTCTGATGTTGTAACAGGGTTTTCCTCTTGACCCCTCGATTCCCACATACACTCCCCATGACCGACCCTCACCATCAGAAACGCTTAACGCCCTCTTACGGTTCAAACCGTTCTGCTTTGCCCACTCAAGCTTCATACGCTACATAAGAAGAAACATAAATGATAAGGCTTGAAATTGTAATAACAATCACAACTACTCATTACTTGACCTATTAACGAAGTTTCACAAAACATATTAGTCACCCATTTAATGCAATATGACATATCTATAACTTGTTTAGTATTATCTACGTTTATACTAAACAAATAATGACTGCAAATAACCTTGACAGATTAACAATTAAGTTTTGCGACACCAAGTCTATACACTAAAAATTAATTCAAATCATTCTGCATATTTGTTGAATTTAGAATAAACAGAAATCATAAAGCTTGAAATAGCAATAACAATCACATACATGCATTCATTATTTTAGTTGATTACCATTTCAAGATGTCATCAATCAATCGTTACGTATTAACTAACTATATATTATAGCTATGTAGAATGAACATCAACTGACTGCAACAAACCTATTACTATAGTATAAACACACTTTTTAAAACCTGATTGATTAATGTGCAAATAAATGGAAACTGTAAGAACTAACTTGTAACACTTACAAAGTGATTGTCAACAGTGAACACCACTGGCACACCTTCATCATCCATAGCTTCAGCTCCATCATCATCAACCTCCATTGAACTGTCTTGAACATCTTCGACTGGTTCACCTTCAGCATCATCCTGTCCATCATCATCAGAAAGAATAATTACATCTTCATCCGGTTCATTTTCATCTTCATATTCCACCTTAACCCTTGTTGCCCAAAACTCCTCACATGGAAGAGTAAGCTTGTTCTTCAAAAACAACGACAAATTGTAGATCCTCTTTTTTATCCAAAACAATGAAAAATTAAAACGCATTAGAATAAATCCAGTAAAATAATTTTTAAAAATAGAAAAAACATGTATGAAATGCAGAAAATAATACCGGCTTAACGATTTCAAAAACAATTAAATGCTCCTTTGTTATTCCAAGAGCATCCTGCACCCAAGGCCATCCTCTAGTGTAACGACCTAGGTGGCGCAGCGGATTAGCGTTAACAGGTTTAATTGTAATGATTACATTAAACTGAATTTCAATACTAATGAAATACATAAAATGTAGCCATAGCATCCTCTTCTTATCCAGATCTTCTAGTCGTCAGCTTTCTCTTTAATAATCTTGTATAAATACCTGACCACATGCTTAAAGTACGTTAGTATTTTCATACTAGTGAGACATGCCGAGATTTTAGACATACTAATAATAATAACTCAAGTTTAACAAACATACAACTCTTTCTATATGGTTCGGTCATTCTAAGGTGGAATATATTATCGATGGAGCACCATACAAATGCTTATTGTGGTTCCAAACCTCTGCTTGGTTCAGAAAAATATATTCCCGTAATACCGAAGGGATCCATTCTACGTGATTTCTATTCGACCGAATTATAACATGATCATGATTCGATAATATTCTATTAATATCTCGATAACACTTTTATAATATAAACCATATAAAATACTTTGATAACGACTGGACAGCATGTAATCAGCCCCAAAAGCTTTATAAATAAAAAGGGGAAGGACATGTACTCACCTTATATAATATTCTTCTCATTCTGCAGTCTATTCCCTAACGGTATATTCCATGATATATTGTACCTATTATATTTAATAACATTAGCGCGTGCAAGGCTTGTGCACGTGATAACGCCGAGGGACAATCCTTTAATATTGTATTCTTTTATATTCTTGTATATATATATTTGATAACTTGATATACGTTTAATATTGTCGGGTTACATTATCGTCCCACACGTTTCACGTTTATAATAATAATAATATAATAATAGTATAATAATAATAATAATAATAATAATAATAATAATAACTATAATAATAAATCTAACCTTTAGTGGGTTCGGTTTGTGTAAACGGGTTTCACCCGGTGAACCAAGATAACCGGTTTCAACATCTTGTCAACATGAATGGTGACTGAATCTGAATCTGGTATTTCTCGAGTATGGAACGGGTTCGGACCCGAGTTTGTAAACGGTCAGAAGGGAGGCTCGAAGTGGTTTCGGGTTGTGGAACATAGGTGGTGACTGGTCGACGGGGAGAAGGACCCATCCGGAGAAGGTTACCGGTAACAGTGATGGTTATGGTGTTTAGTGCGATTGCCGGCGAGCCGAACCCAACCGGAGAAGATGACCGGAAAGGCGGCCGGTACCGGTGGTGCCCTCCCTCTCTCTCATGCTTTCTCTCTTAGCTCTCACCCTCATCATACCTTTCCTTCTTTCTGTTTGTTTGTAGGTTCTCCATGAATGATGGGTATATATTATTAAGATAGTGTATGTATTCAGAATGAGGTGTTGTGAATGTTATATGTATATATAGTAAATGGGTACATGCATGATGAAAATAGATAGGTGATTGTACGATCAAGCTTTGGACAGATGCATGAATCATATGTATGTGTAATGGATAAAGGTAATGATTAAATGATGATGATGAAGGTATAAGTGGGATGCAGCGAATGCATGCATGTGTGTGACTCATGCATAATATTAGAAAGTGCATGAACCAATAATTGGATGATGATAACATAGTGTGCGTGTACTTTAAGCAGAGAAGGAGAGAGCATGCATGTATCTAAGGAATATTATAGGAGTTGTCCATGTGCATGTATAATATGGATAAGGTATAGGTGTTTGGTGAGCTGTACATAATAAGGCGGCAGGAAGAATGCATGAATGTGCATTAAATGAAAGATGAAAAGGGGCTATGTTTGGGCCAGAGGGTAGATGGGCCGTAGGTGAGTTGGGTTTCTTAAATGGGTCCATAGGTTTAGACTAAGTAGTTATCTTGGACTTCTATTCGGGTGGGCTCAATATTATTGAGCAGCTTCCATTGGGCCAGATTAGCTTAGTTATAATATTAGATAATTATGTTAATTAATCAAAGATTATATCTATAATTTCGGGTACTTAATAACGGGGTGTTACATTCTCCCCAACCTATTGGAATCTCGTCCTTGAGATTCGATTCGAATTATCTTATAATGTTTACTAATTATCTTTTGGTTATTATTTTCGATGATCTTTATAATACCTATTATTTGATTCTCCCCAACCTATAGAATTTGTCCCCCTCTTATTTTTCCTTAGTTTAAAAATAATTTCTAAACTCTATACGGACAGGTTTAAAATCTTGGATGTCTAATCTTGGAGCCTTTCTTTAATGATTATCTTACTTTCTATGGTTTCTCATAATATCTTTGGTCACTCCTTTGGCCACATCAATTCTTATTATAACAATTCTTATGGTGGTATGGTATCCACATATCCTATTATTTTTCTTAACCGATGATATTTATAATCATCTAATGTATCTAGTTTACATGTCTATACGAATTATAATTTTTAGGATAATTTATTCTTGGCCAATCTTCTGGCTATACTGATTCTTATTATGGATTTTCTGGTGGTGTAAGGATATCATTATATCTTAATCCTTTTCTATTTGTATAATAATTTCTCGATAAATAGTTATCTCTGGTTGTTCACGATAGTATGCAACATCTTGAGATAATTTACATTCTATAATAGATTGTTTTCTTATCTCTCAAGATATAAAAGATTTTCTAAGTTTCCACGTGATATGATATGGAACTTATAATCCTAACCTATTGTTTAACATATTCTTATTCTTAATATTTTTTTTCCTGACTGATATGAGGGATAGAAAGAATACTTTTATAATAACTTATCAACACTTCATAAAATTCTTATTTATAGATAATTCATATTTCTTGTATTTCTTATATTTTGGTATTACCAAAGAATTTCCTAGAAATCAATCGTGCCTGTAAACTCACAATTTTCTGGCCATCAAAATTGTCAATTTACCTCACAATATTATTCTAGTAATTTCCTTAATAATTATTCTGTACTTTCTTATAATTTCTATTGACATAAATTTCTTTCTAATATACTTTTGGTTGATGTTGGATCAGAAGAGGATTTCTATTAATTAAACCTGCTGCTCTGATACCACCTGTAACGACCCAGGTGGCGCAGCGGATTAGCGTTAACAGGTTTAATTGTAATGATTACATTAAACTGAATTTCAATACTAATGAAATACATAAAATGTAGCCATAGCATCCTCTTCTTATCCAGATCTTCTAGTCGTCAGCTTTCTCTTTAATAATCTTGTATAAATACCTGACCACATGCTTAAAGTACGTTAGTATTTTCATACTAGTGAGACATGCCGAGATTTTAGATATACTAATAATAATAACTCAAGTTTAACAAACATACAACTCTTTCTATATGGTTCGGTCATTCTAAGGTGGAATATATTATCGATGGAGCACCATACAAATGCTTATTGTGGTTCCAAACCTCTGCTTGGTTCAGAAAAATATATTCCCGTAATACCGAAGGGATCCATTCTACGTGATTTCTATTCGACCGAATTATAACATGATCATGATTCGATAATATTCTATTAACATCTCGATAACACTTTTATAATATAAACCATATAAAATACTTTGATAACGACTGGACAGCATGTAATCAGCCCCAAAAGCTTTATAAATAAAAAGGGGAAGGTCATGTACTCACCTTATATAATATTCTTCTCATTCTGCAGTCTATTCCCTAACGGTATATTCCAAGATATATTGTACCTATTATATTTAATAACATTAGCGCGTGCAAGGCTTGTGCACGTGATAACGCCGAGGGACAATCCTTTAATATTGTATTCTTTTATATTCTTGTATATATATATTTGATAACTTGATATACGTTTAAAATTGTCGGGTTACATTATCGTCCCACACGTTTCACGTTTATAATAATAATAATAATAATAATAATAATAATAATAACTATAATAATAAATCTAACCTTTAGTGGGTTCGGTTTGTGTAAACGGGTTTCACCCGGTGAACCAAGATAACCGGTTTCAACATCTTGCCAACATGAATGGTGACTGAATCTGAATCTGGTCTTTCTCGAGTATGGAACGGGTTTGGACCCGGGTTTGTAAATGGTCGGAAGGGAGGCTCGAAGTGGTTTCGGGTTGTGGAACATAGGTGGTGACTGGTCGACGGGGAGAAGGACCCATCCGGTGAAGGTTACCGGTAATAGTGATGGTTATGGTGTTTAGTGCGATTGCCGGCGAGCCGAACCCAACCGGAGAAGATGACCGGAAAGGCGGCCGGTACCGGTGGTGCCCTCCCTCCCTCTCATGCTTTCTCTCTTAGCTCTCACCCTCATCATACCTTTCTTTCTTTCTGTTTGTTTGTAGGTTCTCCATGAATGATGGGTATATATTATTAAGAATGTTATATGTATATATAGTAAATGGGTACATGCATGATGAAAATAGATAGGTGATTGTACGATCAAGCTTTGGACAGATGCATGAATCATATTTATGTGTAATGGATAAAGGTAATGATTAAATGATGATGATGAAGGTATAGGTGGGATGCAGCGAATGCATGCATGTGTGTGACTCATGCATAATATTAGAAGGTGCATGAACCAATAATTGGATGATGATAACATGGTGTGCGTGTACTTTAAGCAGAGAAGGAGAGAGCATGCATGTATCTAAGGAATATTATAGGAGTTGTCCATGTGCATGTATAATATGGATAAGGTATAGGTGTTTGGTGAGCTGTACATAATAAGGCGGCAGGAAGAATGCATGAATGTGCATTAAATGAAAGATGAAAAGGGGCTACGTTTGGGCCAGAGGGTAGATGGGCCGTAGGTGAGTTGGGTTTCTTAAATGGGTCTATAGGTTTAGACTAAGTAGTTATCTTGGACTTCTATTCGGGTGGGCTCAATATTATTGGGCCGCTTCCATTGGGCCAGATTAGCTTAGTTATAATATTAGATAATTATGTTAATTAATCAAAGATTATATATATAATTTCGGGTACTTAATAACAGGGTGTTACATCTAGTAACATAAAAATGACCATCTTCACGCACAATATCTAACTCAAAGCATGAACGCCGAACAGATTTGCAATCTACTGGATTTACTGGAAGCTTTTTATTTAGTAATCCATGTGCAACAAAGGGTCTAATATGCTAAGAAGCAAAAATAATTATTTATAAAACATTAATAAATGTCCGTGTAAAAAAAATATTTACATAATTTAGTTGAATCACAGTTGATTAAACTTACAAGACGTTTGTGCGTTGATTTATGGTCCTTCAAACTGCAGTAAAAAAAGTTACCAGGTGCCGATACTGCATCCTGATGGAAACTGATGATCCTGAATGAATGAAGATCTTCTTCATATTGAAATATGAAGTTACATTCAGGTGGGTACCTTAATTCATTGATCATGCTTCTCCAGCCGTCGTAAAAGTACCAGTTTCCATTGATGCTTGATAGTGTAACCTCAAACACCTCAGAGGTTAATGTACGGACCTTGGTAACACCAGTGGGTTAATTATATTTGTTGATCCATTCACCATAATCAGAAGGTAACGGCTGAATCAAAAAATACACACAATTTAAAATATTGAAAACAGATTATACTTAAAACATATATTATGGCAACACAGTTAAAAATGTTAGATATCTTACCAAAGAAGCGACGTCGTTATCCTCCAATATAACCAAAACCCATACAACATTGTGTCACTGTTTCATAAACAAAAATTAAAACTGTAAGCATAGATCAAACTAATTTGCAAAAACATTCACACTGTTTAAATAAAAGCTTGAAAAAACATTTCGAAATACATGTTGAAACCTAAAACACAAACACTAAGTTGTAACCTAAAACATAAACCCTTAATCAATATGAATAATAATAAATGAAAATTAAAGAAGAATCCCTAAATCGATACCTAAATGATAAACTACTAAATTGAAACCTAAAAGCATAAGAATCCATTGTTAGCTTTTTTAAAACATCAATTTAACCATAAATCATAAACTTAAACCACTAATCATCATCAGTCTTAATAAACCAAACCTTAAAACATCGATTGACTCTTACAATAACTAAATCCATACCTTAATCATAAAACCCTAAATTCAAAACTAAAACCATAACAATCTATTGGTAGATTTCTTAAAACATAAATGTAACCAGAAATGCTAAACTTAAACATTACCCTTAATTCTAAATCTAAAACTCATACCACTAATCACTATTGATAAACCAACCCTTAAAACATCAATTGCCTCTAAAAATCACTGAATCCAAATGGCCTAAAACATAAAGCCCTAAATTGAAACATAAAACCATAAGAATCCATTGGCAGTTTTCTTAAATGTTTGATTTACCCTTAAATCGTAATCTTAAACATGAACCCTAATTCGAAATATATGAACCCTAATTCGAAAAAAGCCCTAAATTGATACCTAAATCATAAATCGTAACCTAAAAACATCAACCCTAAATCATCTATCAAAAACAAAACCATTAATAAGAATGAAGAATAATAATCGAAAAAATAAGAACAATAACTAATACATAAAACAAAGCAAAAGATTAAAATTAATCGAAACTTTAAAAAGATAGATTGAAAATCTGTGAAAAAAATTAAGAATAAACGATCAACGAACATCGATTTAGTGAAATAAGAACGAAAATACAGTTACCTTGGATTGGATAGATGTTTTAGGTTGAATCGCCTTAATAGTGCTTGAATCGCCTTGATAATGCTTGAATCGCCGTTCTACGATTAGGGTTTCGTGATGAGAAAATGACAAACGATATGTCCGTGTTATTTCTAAAACCTATATATATTTTCGGGAATTTTGATTTAAAAAAATCAAAAATTTTATAAATTCTATTATGATGCCATGTGGCTTAATGAGAGGAGGAGAGAGGATTGCTAGGGGTGTGAGAGATTGACAAGTGTCCAAAATGGGTTTAAAATATTAGATGTATAGATATATTCAATTACTTAGATTCTCATTAATTGTCTTTAGTTCATAAACATCCAGGGGGAGTAACAACTCCTGTTGATAGTGAAACTTTATAACTTATTCCGTTGTGCAAACTGCTTTGATTTGCTTACAAACACATAAGTGTTCATAAGCAAGCAACTGTAAAAGAGCATACTGATCCAACAATATTTATGACACTTTCAATTCTATATCCGGTTCAACCGGTCCGACTAGGGAACCCGTAAGGACACCGGTTCAACGTCCGCTTCAGTTATGAAAACATTGCTTAAAAGACCTAAGACTAAGGGGCACATATTTCGCAGCTCGGCCCGGACACCTGAATTTTCAAGACCGGCCCTGCCAATTGACAATGACACGTTGGAATGAAGAGGAGGAGATCGCCTTGTGTACGGCTTGGCTTGAAGTTCACAACAACCCGCCACGTCGAGGGTCGATTTGGCCCCACGTGCTCTACGAATTCAAAGACTTGGTCGGTGGTTCCAACCGAACCACCGACTCGCTAAACCGCAAGTGGAGCGAATTAAAAAACAAATGTTGGCATTTTGAGAAATTTTATCCAACGGTTGTGCGTCAACTTCCACTCAATACTCCCGAGCAAGAGGCGGTTGAACACGCCAAAATTAAGTACGAGTTTGTTGGCCGCCCACCGTTTTCACATATATCGGCATGGCAAATGATCCAGGGAGTCCGGGGGCGTTGGATTAAGTTTAGTAATGTTTTTTTGTTTATTCTGACTGCACACCGTTTTTTATGTTTGATTGTAATGTTTTTCCTATGTTCTTTTTTTAATGTTTTGTTATTAAGTTTCAATGTACTTTTTTTATATTAATGAAATGTTTTTTTTTTTCAATTATATATTATTTGATGTATGTAAATAATAATTGAACATTTAACATAACACAAATCTAATTAAAATATTAATTGAAAATCACACAAATTATTATATATATCAAAAGACAAACGGTCGGTGATACAGCAACTTTCACGAAATGACAAATTTACCCATTTTCTAAATTTACAAAAATGCCATTGACAGTCCACAACCACAACGCTAAGAAATCGGTATTTTGATAGTCAACAACAGATGGAATGGAATTCAGCTAGATCTGATTATGGATCCGGAAAGATGACAAATCAATACCACCGATGATACATCTAGTAGTTTGAGAGGAAAAGCTTTAAGCATTACAATGTTTCTAATTAAGAAGTCAATTTCCTTT